>OY744543.1:55622163-55662163 GCA_963556195.1 Sepiola atlantica | reverse complement strand
ATTGATGGTAAGATCAGTATTTTTCATCCGTTCAGATTAGAAAATAGGTTCAGGAAGTTATTCAAACATCGTTAGCCAAATGTGTATATTTCCTGCCAATTGATGGTAAGATCAGTATATTTTCATCCGTTCAGATTAGAAAATAGGTTCAGGAAGTTATTCAAACATCGTTAGCCAAATGTTAATATTTCCAGCAAATTGATGGTAAGATCAGTATATTTTCATCCGTTCAGATTAGAAAATAGGTTCAGGAAGTTATTCAAACATCGTTAGCCAAATGTTAATATTTCCAGCCAATTGATGGTAAGATCAGTATTTTTCATCCGTTCAGATTAGAAAATAGGTTCAGGAAGTTATTCAAACATCGTTAGCCAAATGTTAATATTTCCAGCCAATTGATGGTAAGATCAGTATTTTTTCATCCGTTCAGATTAGAAAATAAGTTCAGGAAGTTATTCAAACATCGTTAGCCAAATGTTAATATTTCCAGCCAATTGATGGTAAGATCAGTATTTTCCATCCGTTCAGATTAGAAAATAAGTTCAGGAAGTTATTCAAACATGGTTAGCCAAATGTTAATATTTCCAGCCAATTGATGGTAAGATCAGTATTTTTTCATCTGTTCAGATAAGAAAATAGGTTCAGGAAGTTATTCAAACATCGTTAGCCAAATGTTAATATTTCCAGCCAATTGATGGTAAAATCAGTATTTTTTCATCCGTTCAGATAAGAAAATAGGTTCCGGAAGTTATTCAAACATCGTTAGCCAAATGTTAATATTTCCAGCCAATTGATGGTAATATCAGTATTTTTTCATCCGTTCAGATAAGAAAATAGGTTCAGGAAGTTATTCAAACATCGTTAGCCAAATGTTAATATTTCCAGCCAATTGATGGTAAGATCAGTATTTTTTCATCCGTTAAGATTAGAAAATAGGTTCATCGTTAGCCAAATGTTAATATTTACAGTCAATTGATCGTAAGATCAGTATTTTTTCATCCGTTCAGATTAGAAAATAGGTTCAGGAAGTTATTCAAACATCGTTAGCCAAATGTTTATATTTCCAGCCAATTGATGGAAAGATCAGTATTTTTTTCATCCGTTCAGATCAGATTCATTGTAAATTTTGTAAATCTTTTTTTTGGGGGGGGGGGGGCATTTTGTATGAATGGGGCATGATATTATATACATTTTAATTTTGTTCATCAATACATTCCAATTCTTCTATGTATTTTTGGATTCATATCCGGGAACTCTTCAGTAGAAACCTATGATTATGCCATTCATCTTTTATAAAAGTGTATCTTTCCCTTGCTTGGTGTTACGTTCTTTAGTCTATTCAAATTATAATATATTTTCTTCGTGTTAAAAGCAACATTTTAAAGCAATGACATATCTGAACAATGCATTTATTTGACGCAAACTTCATTTGAACTGAATAAAGTCTTTTCACACACACATACAATATATATATATATATATATATATATATATATATATATATATATATATATATAGTGCGGAAGGGGGGAGAAAGTTGCTCTTATTTCAAACGTTAATTAAAAAAATCATATGATTATAAGAAAAAAAACTTTGCGTGTATAATAAGTAGATTACATGCTTTTGTGATTCAATTTGTTTTGAAAATAGGTTCACTTAAGCCTCAAACGCTAATTTTAATGCAGTTTTGACGTTTCTCTCGAAATTTCATGATATCTCTTTGAACCATATCTCAAGGAGTTACATTTTCAGCGAGACTGCTATATTTAATCTACTCTATTTTATGCGATCTGGTATTGGATAATGACGAATGGGGGGGGGGGGCTTCAGAAGGAAAACTAGGTAGTTACGACGGACTCGCCATTCTCAAGAAACACGTCAACAACAAATGCGCAATGCTCTCCACACCAGGTCATGGAGGTATATTACCTGAAGCAAAATAAATTGCATTTAATAGACTTCATAAAGATGTAAAGGTCTTTCTTCTATCTACCTGTTTCTTTTTATTAACCTTTGAAATCGAGCCAACCTTTCTGCATAAGCCACCAACTGTAGATATATCTGTGTACAACGCATATCTATACGCGTTTCTGTAAATGACGTATGACTTTGTGGGTCTGCACCATCAACTGCTTATACAACCATCAAATTACCGAGAATGATTTGACATGGCAAAGTATCTGCTTATGACTGTTAAAAGAATAAGTTTCAATGAGTTTGCTCTTCCCAACTCTCTCATCCTAAAACAGATTCATCATTACAGTGCAATGGCATTTGCTGAGTTAATAATATTCTAGCGCACCGTTCTCGGTTGAAGGTAGAACTCAAACGGACATTAATATAAAACGTTGCTGTTCAAGAGGCTCCTTCCTCAAGAGTATCCCTCCTATTCTCTAAAACTAAGGGGGTTAGAGACAATATATGATCTCTGAAGTTTCTCAGAAGGGGAGAGAACCAAAACTATTCGACCTTCATTGTATAATTTGTGACGCCCTATGTTTGTAAAAGAGGGGGATAAACACGAATTGTATTTAGTATGTCAGTCGAACACGGACTTTTTGTGTAGAGCGACATGATCATTAAAACTCGGTATTACAAAAAATAAACTGATATCTTTTTATTTTGTATTTATGTATATCTTCGTTGGTCTGGGTTCGACCTAAAATCAAACCGCGTTTTGTTAGACAGGAAAAAATATTCAATTAGTTTAGACACGAACTCAAAAGAATTTATCTACGTTTTTAGTCTGATGGATCAAGAAGTCAGTGGACGATGCGAAGTACATCAACCGAATTGAATGCATCGACAGGGAATACGATTCTCGAAGAAATAGCTGATTGATTGCGTTTTCGGTTAATATTGGGATAAAATCAAACTGTCGTCTTCGCATCCTCACAAAATCACACAAACACACACACAAACACACACACACACTCGTTTATTTTAGGAGTATTTCTCGTAAGAAAATAAAATGGTGCAAACTACGGAATCGGATATGCCGTATTCAAATCTTTTCGGATTTACTTTGGTCAGATACGCACTAATTGCATTGGTAATGGTATTAACCTACAATACTCTGTCTCTCATATAAGAATAAACTAGCAACTTGTATTCAATTAACCGTATGCAATGAAACGTTTACAAAAAGCATTAAATAATCCTAGAAGTATCGATATGCCATTAAAATAATAAGCAAATAAAAAAAACTTTGTATTAGAGATACCTAATGAAAGTGTAAATAATTTGCTTTTTAACCAAAATTGAATACCTTTGATTATCCAATCTTAATGAAATGTTCAATATTTATTAATTACTATTTTATTAATGATTGTATAAAGTATTTATTTTATTTAAAAATCTGCTTTTGGTCCGTGTACTTTACCATCCAGCGGTATTTCTATGAACAGAGTTTCTTTCCAAGAATGTCCGATCTGTAGAGCACAATATTGCGGGGACTGCTTCACAGCTGACTATAACATGGACGTCTTCAAGTCCAATGTCACCAAATACTTGTCGAGCCGCCCCCTTAAATAATCAAATTCTGCCCCTTTTTCCACGCATCGTTTCCAATCCTCTCATAGCATTGTTCATCAACCAATTAACGACCTCCTTAACCCTTATCTCCGAGTGTCCTCTGATCTTTGTAAGTGGTGACTCATTTGTATAAAAAACTTACAGATTTTAGGTTTCTTAAATTACTTTATCCCCACTTAAATACGTCTTAGTATACCTATAGTCGAAACTAAGTGACCCCCGATACAAAGATATAACATCCTGAACGTGCAAATAAAAACTAGGGGGTTCATTTTGGGGTTGAAGAAGATTACTTTCACTTTCAATGCCCGTCCCTATTCTGTACGCTTAATTTATATAAAGTTTGTGGAAGTATCAGAAAAATTACGATCGATACATACACGGTAATTAGTGATACTTTTTACTTCTTATATTCGATTCCGTAATTCACTACTCATGCTAGTCACGCTGCCTTATCTCAATAAGACGTTTCTGATACGATCTTATTCTCTGCCAAAACTCTTAATTCCGTGGATGTACTCCGTATCGAGCTACTTTCTTCCTTGGGAAAAAACGAGGCTATTTTGTAATGACTCGGCACAATTCGTGTCTAAACAACGTGTGACATTTTGGCACATAGCACGCACATAGTTACAACGGCGCCATTGCAATTAGCACATAGCTTCACTAATGCCATATGTTGGTGTAGCCCGAAGTTAATTACAATCGACCAATAAAAGTACTCAGTTTAACGACATAAAGAAGCGAACACGAATGTTTTGGGGGCACAACATTTCAATCTAAGGTGACTAATAAGTTGTGTTTCGTTCTTGTTTTATTGTTTTGATTTTCTGTTCTGTTTTTCTTCTCGTTTGTTTATTGCTTTCTTTCTTGAAACTGTGAGAAAGTCGGAATTTGTATGTTCGTGTTTTATTGTAGCAGGAAATGAATTTCGAAAAATACAAAAAACGATTCAAAACCATGCGAAAATAAAGATGTATTTATCTATCCAGAAATTAAAAATAAAGGTTCAATTTCTTCTAAATGTTAAAAATGATTTTGACAACAATTAATGGATTTTTATTAATATTTCAGTTTCGTTTGCGTATTTTACAAGGGTTTTAGGGGACATAATATGAACACAACTTCCCATTTGAAGAGTCAAATATATCAGATTAGCATTGAATTTGATTCATAGTCATTAGACACAAATTAAGAAAGAAACTGACATTTGGGGACTATTTATTAATTTATATTTAATACCTATTTTTAAATTTAAAAAAATCGGAGCTATCTGAATTTTCAGGATAGACTTCAACCCTATTTTACCCACTTTGGATGAAACTAAATATAGTCCACATTACGATCCCTGACGTTTAGCAGCTGTTTCAAAATTCATAACTGTCGGTAAATTAGTTTAGAAGTGAATCCTTTACACATATACATATATATATATATATATATATATATATATATATATATATATATATATATATATATATATATATATATATATATATAGTATATATATACATATATATATATAGTATATATATAGTATATATATACATATATATATATATATATAGTATATATATATAGTATATATATACATATATATATATAGTATATATATAGTATATATATACATATATATATATATATATATAGTATATATATATAGTATATATATACATATATATATATAGTATATATATATATAGTATATATATACATATATATAGTATATATATAGTAAAAATATATATATATATATTGTAAATATATAAATATAGTATATATATAGTATATATATATATATATATATATATATAGTAAATATAGACAGAGAGTATGTATATATAGTATATATATAAATATATACTATATATATAGTATATATAGTATATATATAGTATATATATATAGTATATATATATAAATATATAGTATGTATATAGTATATATATAGTATATATATAGTATATATATATAGTACACATATATATATAGTATATATATAGTATATATATAGTACATATATATATATATTTGTACACATATATATAGTATATATATAGTATATATATAGTACATATATATATATATAGTACACATATATATAGTATATATATAGTATATAGTACATATATATATAGTACACATATATATAGTATATATATAGTATATATAGTGCACATATATATATAGTATACATATATATATAGTATATATATAGTATATATATATATATATATATATATATATATATATATATATATATATATATATATATATATATATGTATATGTATCGCAAGAATGAAGGGAAGACGAATTTTATCGTTCATGAATGAAAGTTAATCAAGAAAAAAAACGCCAGCCGACCGGTTTCGCCCTATCTTAACAAAGGCTTTATGGAGGGATTTAAAAAAGGGGGTAGAAAAGAGAGAGAGTAGAGAATATAAAATAGCGTGATTGTATATGTACAATGGAGGATGAATCTTTTCCTCCTCCATCTCCCTAGCGTCTGGCAGAATTTTCATGAACAAAATTTATTTGCAAGAGCTTCCCATCTGTGGAACACATTATCACTGGACTGCTTTTCTGTAGATTACAACACGGTTGTCTTTAAATCCAATGTCAACAAATATTGGTCATAAACCGTGCTTGTAAGTAATCAAACTTAGTTCATTTCATTAGTCATGTTCAATGTGTTTCATCTTTCAACTGAAAATCCATCCAACTCATTAACCCTTGAGTGTTTTTTGGCCTTGATAAACGGTGACTCATTAGTAAAAAATGGTAATTCAAATGCAAGCACCTCGAATTGGGCCCGCTTAACTGCCCTTTTCAAATCTTCGTTTCGAAGATGAAAATATATCTTTCAAGATATTCTTGCTGCTTTTAATGATGACGCGTAACTACAAAGAATCCATTTACCAACATTGCACTTTTTCGTAATGTAAGCGATTCATTTTAACAAAGCAAATCGCTGTAAAACCAAAACGCCATCTTAATCGTTCTCTGAAATGCCATATTTTTCCGGGGTATAATTATTTTAGACAAGCATCGTACCCTTCAAACATGGTGTGGTTATTTATGTATGAACGAGACGGGTTCGTTTTAAAGCTCATTCCATAGATTCTGGTTCATGTTTTTAATCACTTTCTGCAGTGTTTAGTTTCAATTTATGGGGAGACAACTACGGCAGCATTTTTTGGTTTAACAAAATTCAACGCAGACATTTATTGCCAATTTCTTCTGATCAGTTTACTCCATTTTGTTTTCTTCTCGGCTGTTTTTCATTCTTTTCCACTTTTACCAGAATTTGTTTAATTCTTAGGGTTTTTCTTTTACATTTCTTCTTAGTATTTAACTCATTACCCTTCTATTTTTCTTTTTTTTTCCTTTTTCCTTTTTTTCATTTTCTTTTTCTATTTTTCTTTCTTTTTTTTCTTTTTTCATTTTTTTTCTTTTTTTTCTTTTTTCTTTTTTCTTCTTTTTTTTCCTTCTTATTTTCTATAATCAATCTTACATTTTTTCCATTTCTTTCTTTTCTTCAACTGCCCACTTGATTCTACTTCATTTCTCTTTTACATTCATCATCATCATCATCATCATCATCATCATCATCATCATCATCATCATCATCATCATCATCATCCACGACTCCAGTTCTTCTTCTTCTTTTTCTTCATCTTCTTCTTCTAATGCTTCCATTCCATATAATTTAATTCTTAATTTATCCATTATTTTTCTTTCTCGTTTAACCGCGCATTTTCTCCTCTTCTTTCTCCCCTTTTCTAACCAAACGCCAACATCTATTCTTCGTCTTTCTCTTCAATCAATCTCTGATTTTCACTTTCTTCAAATAACCCTTTCATTTGCCCTTATTCCTCTTAGTTTCCTCACTTACCTCTTATTTCTTCTTCTTTCTCTCCTCGTTACCTTTCCATTCTTTTCACATTTAAATGTTCCCTTCTGCATTGCCACTGCTTTCTCCTCGCTTTCACCGGCAATTACCCTGAATGTTATTCTATACGAGAACGTGCGATCTAAGGTTAACGCCATCAGAAAAACATTAGACACATAAACATAATTGCTTTGCCAACAACAGCAGCAACAAAATTTCTATTTTCTCCAATTTCACATCACTTAGACTCAGCAATTCATAAAATATTGCTAAATTAGACACTGACAAGAAAAATGAACAGAAATAGAACCAGAGAAGGAAAAGGGAAAAATTCGAATTCTAATTACATGTTAACAGGACACGAAATTGAAGGCGACGCATGCGCCGATACACTTTTGGCTTTTTTTCCTTTTTTTATTTCTGAAATATTTGTTTTCGGGGTGTCAGAAGTGGGATGGAATAAGAATTAAATTTATGAGTTGACTTACGTTAGAGTAACGGTGATACTGGGAAACGAAGAAGCAGAAAGCAAAGTATTTTGAAAGTTTGAGTGATACAAAATAGCTTTGACAATAAAGATGAAACTGAAAATATGTTATTGCCAACTCCTTGGTAACTAAAAAGTAATTATGTGGAGAGTGCATCTCCGCAGTGTCCACAGAATTGATTACTATTCAAACATGCATCGGACCATATATTAATTCGCCACCCGATGTCAAATGGCAGAAGAAAGGAACTAATGTAGTCTGACACGATATCTGATGTTACTCAAACGTAAACAAAACTCTTATTTTCAAATTAAATATCAGAATTATATTAATTCCATGAAAAACTATTTTTAAAGATTATAATAGGGTGTAGTAGTTTGCTTGAAACCTTGTGCGTAGTGTGTAGATAGGTTTGAGGTGTGTAAGACTGTGACGATGGAATGCAAAGTTTGGGTACCGGATGAATTTAATGTCTGGGTAAAAAATGAAATGATAATAAGCATAAAAAAGACAATATATATTGTAGTAACTTTTTAATTTTCTACTTGCTGTTTTCTTTTAATCTTCACTCATTCGCATGTTTATGGTATCCAAGGTTTTTCAATATTTCGAGGTTAATATCTCCTTTTCAAACAAATCCATATCGGATCTACGTGTGTGTCGTGTGTTGTCCGGATTTAGGTAATACGTGGTGGCAAATGTAAAGCCTCGAAGAGAAAACCGGAACTACTAATGATTTCTCTCTCTCTCTTTCTCTCTCTCTCTCTCTCTCTCTCTCTCTCTCTCTCTATCTCTCTCTCTGTGGCAATAAGTCTTCTCAGGATTCCAGTAGTATCCGTTTCCTTGCTGTAGATGGTGCTCTCCTACTTCGGTCTTTTCATCCTAATAGACACATCATCAGTGAGTATTTCCTGTGGAACCGACCGATGCTGGTGCCATCGCCGCTTTTTTGTTGTTGTTTTATTTTTACCTCCAGCCTGGCAGTTTCAGTTTCCTTGATTTTATGTAATGTTCTTTCTTTTTTTCTAGTTGTGGTAACGCAGTCTTATTTCATTCCAGTTTCTTTGTGATTGGCCGGTGTTATCTTGTTATGCAAGTTGGTTTTCGCACTCGCGGATTTTTTTCTTTGTTTTACTTCAGCTTTTTTATCAGTGCTGCGTTTTGTATGGTGTTAATCCTCTCTTTCAATTCAATTTCTCCAAGTCTTTTTATTAGCTTTTTCACAACTCTTGTAGTGCTTCTATTATTATTGGCATAACGGTGGTTTTTTTCATGTTCCACATTTCCTTGAAATATCTAACAAGCTCAATATATTTGCTTAGTTTTTCTGCCTTCTTTGGTTTCACCCTGTGTTCTGCTGGGGCGTCGAGATCATTTGACAGTTTTGTTTTCCTTCTTGTTGACTATTATCATGTCTAGTTTTCTTGCTTTAATAAGTTTGTCCCAGGGGATTTTACGTCTTTCATTTTTCAAAACTGGTTCCAGTGTGTACCTGTAAAATTTTTATGTATGTTTAAAGTGCATTCGCTTGTATATTTCTCAGTGGACAACCTTTTCGAATCAGTCAGATGTTTTTTTTTGTTTTTTTTTGTTTTTTTTGTATACTTTTTAGATAATCTGCTGAATTCACTTATGATGTGGTTTATCGTTTCATCTCTTTGTTTACATTTACTATTTTCCAGAGTCTTGCCTATCTTGAATTTTATGACGTTCATTATTATTATGAATTTATACAGTTTATTATTATTATTATTATTATTAGTAGTAGTAGTAGTAGTAGTAGTAGTAGTAGTAGTAGTAGTATTAGGAATCTTAACTCAAGTCATTTATTATTAATAATAATAAATATAGTAGTAGTAGTAGTAGTAGTAGTAGTAGTAGTAGTAGTAGTAAACATATGGTGTTCTGGTGTGTTTTTTTCCGAGCGCGGGTGACAAAAACATATCCCTGAATGATCAAGCACACACACTTGTAAGCAGTTGGTGTGTGAGTGTGTGGGTGTGTGTGTGTGTGTGTAAATCTGAATGATTTTGATGGTTTTTCTTTTTTTTAATAAGTATTTTACTATTTTTACACTAACAGAACGCAAGTGACAACAAATCTCTCCCACGCTCCATTTCAAACATGTGCGTATATGTATGGGGTTTATGTTGTGAGTTTTTCTTTTTTTTTGTAATTATAATTATCTTAATATCGTCTTATTTTCTTTCTGACAGGTAAGTGGGTATATGTCTGAAGACGCAGCCAAGGTAAACTTACATTTTTATTTCAATTCGTGAACAGGTTCTGGAAACATATTCTGCGATTATTCAGAGGTTTTCCTTATAAATATACGATAAGCCATACATTTAAAAAATGCGACACAAAATAAATTAATTTGTTTGTTTAAATAAGTTACAATTTTTAATATTAATTTTTTATCAAGTGTTGTAACTATTACTTATGCTGTTAGTTTTTTTTTTTTAGAATGCTGCCCCCTTGAATTAAATGTGCCTTCATTTAAAAAAGATCTATAAATGTGCATTTCCTAGTTTCATTTCAATGAATGTATCGATAGCGTCGCCAGTTTTTGTCGTCGAGGCCGCATTTTGCACAATTGTTACTCGGTCAGGGCTGCCCCTCATCGGGGAGAATAGCGCCCATGTTCTGGCTCAAGACAAGAAAAACCCGTTTGTGCGTGGGTTGATTTTGTTTTTTCAAGTGTATGGCATATCTCAGTTCAAATCACACAATTTCCTTTACAACTCCATGTGCTGTATATAATAGCAATTATAAACTATATCCAATTGCAGCTATAAAAAATAAAAACGACGCAATTGGACCATAGTTAAATGTAATAAAAATTGATAAGCTTTCCTCCGACATGAACTTTTCTCATAGCGATGCTAATGCAAAATAAAACACACCCCATTGTCTACGAATAAATTTGAATAAGACTCAAAAATACTGCGAAAAAATAATTAAGGCTGTTTAATGTTTTCTCCCTAAAATTGCTGACTTCAACACGCTTAATAATTTTTATTTTATTTCTAATTTTGTTGTTCTTTATCAAGTATCGTTTCTAAAAGATGACTAATTGTGTTGCTCTTTATCAAGTATCGTTTCTAAAAGATGACTAATTGTGTTGCTCTTGTTCATGTATCGTTTCTAAAAGATGACTAATTGTGTTGCTCTTTATCAAGTATCGTTTCTAAAAGATGACTAATTGTGTTGCTCTTGTTCATGTATCGTTTCTAAAAGATGACTAATTGTGTTGCTCTTGTTCATGTATCGTTTCTAAAAGATGACTAATTGTGTTGCTCTTGTTCATGTATCGTTTCTAAAAGATGACTAATTGTGTTGCTCTTGTTCATGTATCGTTTCTAAAAGATGACTAATTGTGTTGCTCTTGTTCAAGTATCGTTTCTAAAAGATGACTTATTGTGTTGCTCTTGTTCATGTATCGTTTCTAAAAGATGACTAATTGTGTTGCTCTTGTTCAAGTATCGTTTCTAAAAGATGACTAATTGTGTTGCTCTTGTTCATGTATCGTTTCTAAAAGATGACTAATTGTATTGCTCTTGTTCATGTATCTTTTCTAAAAGATGACTAATTGTGTTGCTCTGGTTCAAGTATTGTTTCTAAAAGATTAATTAAGAGATGACTTATTTTGTTACTCTAGTTCAAGTATCGTCTCTAGAAGAGGCCTAATTTTGTTGCTCTAGTTCAAGTATCGTTTGTAAGTGATGACTAATTTTGTCTTTGTTTAAGTATCGTTTCTAAAAGATGACTAATTTTGTTGCTCTAGTTCAAGTATCGTTTCTAAAAAAAGACCAATTCAAGTACATTTTCTTAAAGATGACTAATTTGGTTGCTCTTGTTTTAGTATCGTTTCTAAGAGATTAATAATATTTCCATTGTTCAGATATCTTTGCTAAAAGATGACTAATTTTGTTGCTCTTGTCAAATATCGTTTCTAAGAGAGGGCTAATTTTGCTATTGTTCAAGTATCGTTTCAAAGAGATGACTAATTTTGCTCTTGTTCAAGTATCCTTTCTATGAGATGCCTAATTTTGCTTTTGTTCAAATATCGTTTCTAAGAGATGCCTAATTGTGTTGCTCTTGTTAAAGTATGGTTTCTAAGAGATGACTAATTTTGTTCTCTTGTTCTAGTATCGTTTCTAAGAGATGACTAATTTTGTTGCTTGGTTCAAGTACCGTTTGTTGCGTTCATTATGCTGTGTCAATTCCCGTACTTCTTTCTGGTGACGCAATTGCAAAACAAAGTTATATACGATGATTATACAAAAATTTTCCGAGTCAAATATTACGAAAAATACAATGGTGGTATCAACTTTTAATTAGTTTTTTGTCGTGTCTGCGTGCGCGCTGAGCATCTATAAACAGCAAAGACAACGTTTTATTTTAAGATGTTTATAACTTGAAAATTGAAAGTAATAAAATAGTAAAATTTAGAATGAAAATGGTATCATGCGGTCAAGAGTTTGTAGCAGCATTATACAGAAGTCTTCATTTAATTATTAGGTAACGCCGGGTGCGTTGGTTAGTTGTTAGAATTTTGCATCATACCACGTAATATATATATATATATATATATATATATATATATATATATATATATATATATATATATATATATATATTATGCACTTATTTATATGTCTTTTGTCTTAGATATTGTGGAGGTATGGGGTTGTCCATTGCCTTTGTTCTGTCCAACAGACACTCTCTGGTGAAAGCCTCGAACTGATCTTGACCATTAGTCTTGGAATTTATCACGGTCTCCACGGCAGCAGGACCTGCAATATCCTTTGAATAAAGTATAACTAGGTCCTGGCTCTCCTCCTCGAATGGGTTTCCCATCTCCTCTATTACACCAACGAGAGAGCAGACATCTCTCACAAATGAGGCTTTTACACTTGGAGTATGATCATGGTGGCGTGTGTTTGCTGTTTGCCGTCTAAAGTATTGGCTTCCGTCTTGGAATTCTTCGATCACCTCAGCAACTTCTAGTCCTGCAACCATCTAGCGACGAAGGGCACTAGGGTTGTCAGTAAGCCTAACTGCGCCACTGTCTCATTTGATGCAGGCATTATTCTGCTCATGTACCTGGTCAGGTGGGATTGAAGAGAACACTCTCTGCGTTTTTAAAACTGTGAAGTGACCGTCGCTGAATTTTCTGGCTACGTTTGGGTGTTTGGTAGTTCGCTCGGCCATGTCTTTCAGGTGCACTGGTATCCACCTATCATAGTTGGTATGATCTAGTGTGTGAAACTAGGGCACCAGCTCTGTCAGAGCATCTAGGTACACCACAAATGATCCCTGCCTGAAAGAACGCACATATACTTGAACCAACAATTCTAGTTCCAGCACAGTTGCCTAGTAACAAAACTGGGGAATGTTGTCTCGTCTCTGGTGATACCAGTCTTCAAACGCGGGAAGGTCCTCTGCATCTCTGGTTTCTCCCCCAAAAAGACGGTTTCAGGCATGGTGTTGCAAGATGTACAGTGCTGCTGCAGTCACTTCATGTTCTCTTCTAGTTCGCAAGACATGAGATGCTTGCCATCTCGATTTGGAGACCACCAAACATCACATATGTGGTCTTCACCATAGCTATCTGGCCACTTCTACTGTATCTGATTGGCCAAAGCTAACAGTGGCTGATCAAAGGTGATCACTGGTGTCTGTCCAGGATGCAGGTGCTCTACAGTATTCTTCACACCGTCCATTGAATGGCGGATCATGGCCACTTTGCATGAAGAGTGGGAGCAGCGACGTGGGGCAGATAAATCCAGCATTTGGTAGCTGTCGGCTAGCGTGAAATGCAGCCCAAGATGTGTTTTCATTGTCTACTGTACCAGTATCGCATCCAGTTAGAGCGTGGAACATTGACAGTTCTCAGGTTCCAGTCCAGCTGCTATTTCATGTGCTGCTAGGTATCGAAAACTTGGGGCTGTTCCGAATGCAAGCTATAGTTTGTCTTCTGGTTGCAAGATGTGTTTTCATCGTCTACTGTACCAGTTTTATCTTCTGGTTGCAAGATGTGTTTTCATTGTCTACTGTACCAGTTTTATCTTCTGGTTGCAAGATGTGTTTTCATTGTCTACTGTACCAGTTTTATCTTCTGGTTGCAAGATGTGTTTTCATTGTCTACTGTATCAGTTTTATCTTCTGGTTGCAAGATGTGTTTTCATTGTCTACTGTACCAGTTTTATCTTCTGGTTGCAAGATGTGTTTTCATTGTCTACTGTATCAGTTTTATCTTCTGGTTGCAAGATGTGTTTTCATTGTCTACTGTACCAGTTTTATCTTCTGGTTGCAAGATGTGTTTTCATCGTCTACTGTACCAGTTTTATCTTCTGGTTGCAAGATGTGTTTTCATTGTCTACTGTACCAGTTTTATCTTCTGGTTGCAAGATGTGTTTTCATTGTCTACTGTACCAGTTTTATCTTCTGGTTGCAAGATGTGTTTTCATTGTCTACTGTACCAGTTTTATCTTCTGGTTGCAAGATGTGTTTTCATTGTCTACTGTACCAGTTTTATCTTCTAAGACCTGTTTTACATTGCCTAGTCATTGGTATTCTTCATCGGCTTGCTGTTGGAAGTTTCCTCTGGCCAATGACTCTACTTTAGCAGCTGGACAGACGAACCCTTGATGCTTTGTCTTGTACTATAGAAATATTTGACCCAGAAGTAATCGCACGTGTAGAATTCAAGTTGCAGCCATTTTGAAATCCAATATGTTGGCTAATTTATAAAGATACACAATGCAGATTGTAACCATCGAATTCCTTTCCTCCCAAAACATACATTTGGAAACTAGAATCGAGTCAATAGCAGCATTAGACCCAAATATAATCAAAATGTAGGTTTCAAACAACGGCCATTTTAAAATCCAATATGGCGGACAGGAAGAGAGAATTCCGAGTGGCTCAATATCTGAAAATGTTCGCCATATGTCAATGTACATTTGTGCCACATTTGGCGCTTGTATCACAAAATACACAATAGGTTAGCTATGCTGCCCCACTATTACAGTTTTATAACAATTTGCTTCACTTAATAATTTGATGAAACAATGCCGTGATAATTAAATTTAACTTTAACAATCTTATTTTAAAAATAACAAAATGATAATTTGGTAAACAAAAGAAAATCAGCTCACTGTCTTGTTTTCCTCTCTCTCTCTCTCTCTCTCTCTCTCTCTCTCTCTCTCTCTCTCTGCTTTGATCCAGGAATAAATGTTGATTTTGGCGTTCGGATGTATGTGTAAACACATGACGGGACCAGTATTTAGAAATTTAGTATTTTTCTCGCCTTGAGCTGGTTTTTGCACGAAAAATGTAATTTTTCTAGATTTTTTTTTGGGGGGAGGGGGCGTGGCTTGTGTGTTTTCGCTCACGTGGTTGATCAATAAATATATAGGATTGGACAACATTATTCCTATAAATAAAGTTACGAAACAGAAATAAAAGTACAAAAATTACTGCGCAGCACCGAATAGATCCAGCCAGTCCTTTATAAGAAGGAAACATTGTGCTAATGCCTATGCGTGTGTTTAATCATTGCCTTTATTAGAAATGGGAAGGGATGAGATTGGAATAAGGCGTTGAAGTTGAAGTTATTTAAAGGAACTTATCAAAATATTATCATTTGTGCCCCACTTTATTGCTACAAATTTGACATTTACAATAAAGTCGTATGGAACTGTACAGCGGGACATTTGACCTTTTTACTGCAAAAAGTATAATAATATTTCGTTTCTTTCAATAAAATGATAGAGAAAAGGCGAATTAATAAGATTAAATGAAATATTACATTCTTTTTATTTTGTCGACTGTAAATCATTATTTCTAATGTTAAATAACTAGTTTTATAGTAAGTGTTTTCGTAGTTTTTCTTCGTAAAATGCAAACGAAAATGACACGAAAACAATTTGTCTGTAGAAAGTATATTTTGTGGTTAACATTAAAGAAAATCGTTTAATATATACGTGTATTTTAAAATGAATCATATATATGTATAACTAAATGTATCTACCCGGTGTGGCCCGGGAGTCTTTTTTTTTACTTTCATTTGTGTTTCGCTTTTTATTTTTTTAACTACGTCATTTTTTATTTATTATTTTTCTATTTATTTATTTATTTATTTGTAAGTACGATTTTGACAGCTAAAATGTCAATTTTTATGAATCCGTAGCGTGGAACCTCGCTTGGATGAGATATAGACGCTAGTCGCGTCTTTTGGCGACAACATGATTACAAATGTCGTAAATTAGAAAACAAGAAAATTGTATGTAAGAGATAAAACGTGGTTTAAAAACATGTTATTTATACTTATACAAATTTAAAATAGTTTTTTTTAAGATAGTTTGTGTAAGAGAAATGTCTGTGTCTGAAAAGTTAAATGTTCTCGTTTGTAGAATGTTTTGAAGTGAGAAGAATGTATTGGTCTGTTTAAGAAGTGGGTACTGGTACATCTTTTGAACCAACTTTTCGTTCGGTCTTTTCCGACTGCTTACGTAAACAGCCGGAAGATGCCGAAGCGCTTATCAAATCAGAAGGCGAGAAAAGCAGACGACAAGTTAAATTGTAAATTAGCGATTGTTAAGAATTTCTAAGAGAGAAAAAAGGGGTGAAAAAAAGAAATAGTCAACTAATAACTGTTACCAAGGGCAATAAAAGTAAGTTAGGGTTAGATTAGGGATAGTTTAGGGTTAGGGATAGTTTAGGATTAGGGAAAAACAGTTCGGTTTTTTTTTTCAGCGTTTGTTTGGTTCAAAAGCTGGACCATTACCGAAAAAAATTTAATTTAACTCTCTTGTGAGAAAAAAAATCATAAAAGTTGCTTTATTAATTCTTTTCGTCAAAAAAAAATTTTTTTCATAAAAATAAACATACGGTGAGTGCTTTTATTGCTTTATATGTTTCATTATTACGTTTGTTGTTGGAACACCGCCTCGTTATTATTTTGACGCCTGTTCGTTTTCATTCGTTTTTTTTCCGACTGTTTACGTAATTCTGCGTCGGCAAAAGTCAGTTTTTCTGGTTCAAAAGCTGTACCAGTAGCAAAAAGGGTGTATATATGTTTGCCTTATGTCAGTGTGTGTATAGGAGCTTACCTTTGTTTCAGTATGTCTGAGAGTATGTATGTGAACTTATGTGTGAGTTCAATAGGCAGTGTGGGCATTGCGTGTATGCTGCTTTTGTCAATGTGTGAATATGTGTAGGTTGATAATGTGTTGTTTGTTCCCCTGTCATGGAGACTAGGGGGGGGGGCGTGAGTAATGATGTGTGTTGCTGTCTTCTCTGTAGCTCACTGTGTTCTCTCTCTCTCTCTCTCTCTCTCTCTCTCTCTCTCTCTCTCTCTCTCTCTCTCTCTCTCTCTCTCTTCCTTTGTCCAGGAGTGAATTTTTATTTCGAACACAAGAAATGATCTGGGCGTGCAGAAGTATGTGCAAACATATCATGTGACCGCATTTTTTAATTTTTTTTATTTTTTCCGACTGGAGCCAATTTTTGCACGAAAATTGGAACTTTTTGAGAGTTTGTTTTCTAAGGGCGTGGTTTGTGTGTTTTAAGGGCGTGGTTTGTGAGTTTTAAGGGCGTGGTTTGTATGTTTTCGCTCACACAGTTAATATATAAATATATAGGATTGGAAAACATATAAATCCTATAAATTTATATCTAATATTGTTTTAATCTCTATAAAATTATTGGGTGTAAACAGCTTCGAAAACTTTAAATATTTTAGTGCATGGGTATTTGCTAAGAATGTTAAAGCAAGAAACAACTTTGTATTCGATAGTTTAAATGCTTTCAAAGTACTTTCAAATTTTACATGAAGTAATTCATTTCTTTACTCATCTATTAAAAGATTAAAATAGCTGACTTGTTTACGAATAAATAGAAATGCATTAATTTCGTAATTAAATTATTTTTGGAACGATTTCTAAAATTTCATTTTATTGCATTTTTAATTCCAATAAATAATGTGTAAGTTACGTAGAGATAAAAAAAACATACATACACACTTATGCAGACACACAAATTTATTAATATAGGGATTTGTATGTGAAGAAAAATCTTTTGTTTTATCCAATTTTTTTTTCGAAAAAAAAAAATTCTTTTTATGATCTACAAGTTTTACAAACCACAGGACATCTTTTGAAAGCATGGCTAATTATTCAAAAAAATATTATTTGGTTCTTTGCAAGATCAGTGAATCTTCCGATAACTACTGTTCTATTTAGCTTTAGTTTAACACCACATTTATCGAATATGGTATATAAACTTTATTTCGATCTAAAAATTATTTTCAAATTAACAGCTTAAACGCTTTAAAATCACATTCGAATTTCCCACGAACACGGTAAACCTTCTCTGCGTTGACCATGTTTGTTTTTATTATTAATAAAACTATCATCTCGTGTTTGTAGGTATTTCTCGCTGATACGCATTGAATTTTGCTTTTTATTTACTATTGATCGAATGATTATTGGAATAAAAAATAGAATACGGGAAAACTAAAACTAGTGTGTTTAATCCTATTTATAAAAAAGATGGCTATATTTAAAATTATTTTTCTAAGCCCACATTGTCTCCATTCGGACAACGCCGGGTAAATACAGCTGGTTTAAGATATATTGGCAAAAATATGTTTAGTAATTAACCAAATTGATTTTAATAAAAATTGATTTTAATAAAATTGATTTTAATAAAACAAGTATTTTACTTCAGATCTGTGATGTTTTTAATGCACAACTCACTCTTTATGGTGAACCAAATCAGAAGTTAACAAAAAAATGAACTCTTCAGTGGTGTAGATTTTTCTTGATGCCGAAAAAGTTTCTTCCCTCGGGCCGCTTGCCTTTGAAATTTCCTCCCTCCTAACCCGACGGCTGGCCCCTATCACAGTAGGCCCTTACATTTCAGCGGCAAAATAAGAAAAGAAATAAATGAACGCGAATCTAGCAGTGAATGGGCGTGTGTTCGAATCTTACCGCAGCTTGAAGTATTTGTTTGTTGTTATTTCGTTTGTCTTTGTCAAGTTTTGCTACATATATATTGGATGTACAAGTTTGTTTGAATTTCTCATCTCAGGAGAGAAAATGGAGTCGAAAAGTGCGAGTAAACTTTATTTTATATATGGAAAATAAATACATGTTTTTTTTGTATAAATTATGAAAACAAAACGGTTAATATTCGGTTTTGTCTATATAAACCGTGCTGAAATAAGTAAAGGAGAAACACGTACGTATTGACCGTATATTCGTTCGCAGGTGTATGTGAGCTCACTTTTCCCTTTTCATTTGAGTTCGAACGTTAACGTTATGTAGCATTTATGAGCCATTTGTAACGTTCGATGGCGGAATCCCTTTCGACCCTGTCATGTGACCCGCAATTTTCTTGTCGGCAGAAACAACTTTTTTTTCGCTGATGTGTTGTAAGTAGTTGCTGTATAGATGGTGACGTCTCCCTTTTTCCTTCCCTTCTTTCCCGTTTATGACGAAATAGCAGCAGAAGTTTATCATGTCTTCTCCTTTTCTTTGGTTCTGCAGCTGGGTAACAAATAAAAAATAAAAACGCCAACAGCAGGCTTACTCAATGACGTCATCCTCTTTGATGTGTTATTCTTTTACCGCACTGTAGAGTTACATGTGCACATCACCAGTTCCTGGAGACGCGAACTAGACGGAGCATTGAAACAAAGAGCCAAAGAGCGAGATATGTTCCTCTTCTTCGCCACGTTTTATTTTGAACTTCCTGTCCATGACGTCATATCCTGACATGTAGACCTAGCTCTAATTTTAACTTCTAGTGGAATTTGTCATTCCTCTGCTTAATTTTACCTTGTGTGGATAATACCTTTTTTAACACTATTTTTACACACCAAGTCAAATATCGCTACAGAATGACACAGAAAGAGATATACGAGGGGATGAAGAGATTAAAAATACTTGCTTTCTGTATTGAGCCCTTTTGTAAAGGAGAAAGAGAACGTGGTATGTGGTGTATGCCTCTTGGTCATGAGGCAAATGGCGTCTTCTGCTGCGCAACGCAAATAAATCGATCCATTAGAATTATTAATCTTCTTTTCTAGTAGCATGTTCATTGGCAGCAGATACGGAACTTTATAGAAGCCATTATTTGCTGAAGATTCATGTTTTGTTTTGGGAGATGCTAATGAATAAATAAAAGGGACTCAACAGCATCTTTTCAAACCCCTTGTTGTTTGTTCGGTGTTATGGCAACACTTGCTGCCTTGTATTGGCACCATCTCTTGAATTAGGTGTGTGTACTCAGCCGACTGTGATACACATTTAAGGGTTCTGTTTACGCCATCACAAAAACGGCAGGCAGCAATCTTACCAGAGGGTAAATCTAAAGGCGTCGAATAATGATGCTATGTTGTTGCAATCAAAACAAAAATGTCATGTGTAAAACTGATAAGCGGTAGGATATGGGAATGGGATTGTCCTTACATAGCAAATTATGCAAATTGCTTTGGGGAATAGGAAAGTATGGAACCGGTTTGATTGAGTGAAAATGTGGAAAGAAGCGGGCAGAAGTATTAAAGTAAAGCAGAGAAATGAAGAAATTGAAGATAAATTTGAAAGTATGATTTGGAAAGAAAGAAAATTTAAAAGATATAGAAAGAATGAGGGATAAAGAGAGAGTCTGATTAAAGAAAGTCTTGCGAAAGAATGTAAAAATGTAGAAAAGAATGCCTGAAAGGGACAAAAAGAAGACAAAGAAAAAAGGAAGGATTAAATAGAAGATGAAACGAAAGGCAAACAAGAAAGAAGAAAGAAAATTGGCAAAAGTAAACAGAAAATAATAATACATGTAACAAAGAAAATAAAGATTAAAAGAGTAGAAAAGAAAAAATAAGAATAACAAAAAAGGAAGAAATGCAAAATATGAAAAACAAGAGCAAAATGAATAAAGAATAGAAAAAGAAGCGAAAGAAAGAAGATGAAACGAAAATGAAAAAGAAAAAATAGAGAATTACAGGTAGAAGAAAGAGCGATCAAAAGAGAATAGAAAAAAGATGTCTGAACGTAAAAAAGAGAATAATGAAATAACTATAAAAAAAAAGGTAAAAGAAAACAGAAGAAAAATAAACGCAACGAAGGAACGAAAAAAGGTAAATGATTGAAGAAACGATTAAAAGAATTAAGGAACAGAAGAAATATAATTAAATGGTGATGCCCAGAAGAAATAGCAATGCTGAGAAGCAAGGAAAAGAAGAAAGATTAACTCAAAGTGATTGAAAAAAAATCAAACATGAAAAGGAAAGCGAAGATCAAGAGAAAAAAAAACAGCCGTAAAAACGAAAGATGAAAAAAAAGAGAAACAGAAAAGAAAACTTTAAGAGATATTTTGATTTGATAAATATAGACATCCGTTTCCTGTCTTTCTTGTTTTTGTCGACCAATCGCCATTATCTATTTTTTCAGAGATATATTTTTTTATCTATGAAAGTTAGATAAAAAAAATACCTAAACAGCTAATTGTCTTGTTCTTCTCTCTCTAAAACACACACACACACACACATATACATATACATATACATATACATACATATACATATATATATATATATATATATATATATATATATATATATATATATATATATATATATATATATATATATATATATATATATATATATAGTGTGGGCTCGGCATGCCTTGTTCGAGTTCTGTTGTCGTTACTGTATTATTTTCACTAATACTCTTGGGGGAATTATTAATCCATATATCCTCCCTCAAGCTACGAATTAAACAGTAGGGTAAGCGTGTATTCTCACCATTGCATTGGTTGTGCAATTAGTCTAGGGGAAGGAAAATCCCAACTAACCCTTACCCTTTCTCTGCTTATACCGGCATATTTTTCAGTCGTCCTAGAACTCTTCTTGCCACTAGACTGTCAGTTCAAGAGAGGTGTGGTGTGGGATTGCGTAACCCTTGCTTCACAATAGACTCTCCGTGAAGGCACCCTTACATTGTATTTCGAGACTGAAAATTGGCTGTATATAAATAATTTGAAAATTAGGTGAATGCCTTTAGAAACGACGAATAAGATGCAATTTATATTCATTAAAAATATATGTGCATCTTATTCGTGGTTTCTAATAGCATGTGGCCTAATATTTTTATTTAAATCCTAACAAATGCTTCAAAAGAACTTTTTCAATTTCAATTTCAATTTCCATTTTCATTATATATATATATATATATATATATATATATATATATATATATATATATATATATGTGTGTGTGTGTGTGTGTGTGTGTGTGTGTGTGTGTGTGTGTGTGTGTGTGTGTGTGTGTGTGTGTGGATGTGCATTTAGCCTGACAAACTCCGCCTATGAGGGAAATGAAAACGTTATTGTACAGCTTATTTGCCATAAGTATACTTTGATACTCTCTATCTTTCTCCATATATATATATATATATATATATACATATATATATATATATATATATATATATATATATAAATATATATAAATATATATATATTTATATATATTTATATATATAGATTATTATATGTGAGAGATGGAGAGATTAGTTTGGTATTCAACGTATGCTTCTAGAAATATATTTCGATGATGATGAATGTCGTTGTTTTTTATATTTGTTGTTATTATATTATTATGAGCTTAATCGGGAATAACTAGGGTAAATAAAAAATGGAAATGAGGCCGCTCGTGTGCGGCGTATTAATGGGTTAAAGAAATAGATGGGCATATTTATTATTTTAAAGATCACTGAGGGTGAAGGTGGCTAAGTGTTGTTTAAATGTGTTTAGAGGCTGCTATTATTTTTTCCTTTACTCTGGCCATTCCCGATGAAGAATGCAGGGCGTTTGAAATATTGAATTATATGAATAATAAAAAAATTAACAACCATCCTTCTATTCTTCAACCACCACAAACCCAGCTATATATATATATACATATACATATATATATATATATATATATATATATATATATATATATATATATATATATATATATATATATATATATATATATATATCCTTGCGCACTTTTTCTCCCACTCTTACTATATACCTATCTCTTTCATCAGTTTTTTTTCTGAATCTTTTAGTGAATTCAGTCTTTTCCAAATTTGCTCGACCTTTTCTTTTTGTTTGTTTGCTCTCTTTTCTTGAAATCTACCCATAAGAAAACGAAGAATAAGATATCACTCGTTGCCATACAAATAAGTTCAAGCCACAAGAATGTTTCTAGTATTTTCCAAATATTCGTTGTTTCGCCTCTCAAATTCCTGAAAGCGATAAATAAAAGAAAAATAACTTCAAGATTCCGAGTTCGTTTTTTTTGTGGTTGTTTTCTTGCGACGACACTTTATTTTTTCTCCATGTAAACTAATTTTCTTTTCAAATATCTCCCGATCAATGATCAAGTTGTATTTAATTGTAACATGAATATTTCCAAGCCGTCCCAGATGTTTTGAACTGCAATTTAAATTTTCTAAAATTGTCACGATCCCACTGTGTTGTTTATGCGCAATTGCAGTGTTTTTTTTTTTGTTTTTTTTATCTATTTTTTTTTTGTACAAACCTTTACAATAACTTGCAAATAACCGACGGATTGAATTGAAAAATAATCTTTCAAATTGTATATTCAAGTTTTTAATATCAGACTTAAAACACACAATTGCATCCGTGTCCGCCTTGAATATTTAAACAATTTGATTTGAATAACCATAAAACATGTTAGCTGTCACTCTCTCCCAGAATTTTCAACCATCGCTACTTGCTAAATGCATATGCTTTAGTGTTGTCAAATTTATCGATGATTCGATATTTTTCGATCGCAGATTCTTTAAAACAATAATATATATGTTATATATACAGTTGATACCGAAACCGCAAGACATGAGGTATGAATTCAAGAAAAATATGGCATTGATTTTTCATAGCTTAATATGTTCAATTGTTCCGCCTCTTTCTTACTGGCTTCTTTTGTTTGTCTTATTTCCGTTCTAGTTAGCCAATCAATTCTTGAACATTTGTTTTATTTGGTTCCTCTCTCTAGACATTGTTTTGTTTTCGAAGTGGCTTCTAATACACCCAATGGATGTTATCTGAATTCTAATTGAAAAAGTGTATATACTGATGAGGAAAACCATATAATTTTACTTTGATGTAATAGTGTTAATGAATGGTGTTCTGAAACACGCGTACATCTGGATAAACATTGCTCAGTTTTTATTGCTTGATTATAATATTTAAAATTTTAATTAATTATGTTCTAAATTTTATATTCTACTGAATTATAATATGAAAGCTCTGTTTGACATAAACTGTTAATCATTGAGCTTATTTTCATCTGCAGCATTTAAATATATCCTGGGAGTTTTGTTAAAAATAAATAAATGTATTAATTGATCTCATGGAGATATCTTGAATTGTTTTTGTCCTTTAACTTGAAACATATATATATATATATATATATATATATATATATATATATATATATATATATGCGTTTTGGGTAGCTACGGCGGTTGTTATCTTTAAATTTTTCACTGGTCCTTTGTCCTTTAACTTGAAACATATATATATATATATATATATATAATATATATATATATATAATATATATATTATATATATATTATATATATATAATATATATATTATATATATATATATAATATATATATATAATATATATATTATATATATATTATATATATATATAATATATATATTATATATAATATATATTATATATATATTATATATATATAATATATATATATTATATATAAAATATATATATATTATATATAAAATATATATATTATATATATATATATATATATATATATATATATTATATATATATATATATATATATATATATATATATATATATATATATATATATATATATATATATATATATATATGCGGTTTGGGTAGCTACGGCGGTTGTTATCTTTAAATTTTCACTGGTCATTAAATTATTCTACTAATAATGCCAAATTATAACGGGATGTTAAATAGATGAATAACCCAAGAAAGCAGTAAAAAATAAAAACGAAAAAAGTCCGTCGGTTTAGAACATATAAAAAAAAAGACGTTGATTGAAAGCTGAAAAAGGGGTTTGTATAAAATGTAGAGAAATAAATAGATTAAAATAAAGAAGAAAACAAATAATAAAGACTGGTATAAACATAGGGTAAATTTGAAAACTAGACAAATAAGTGAATTAATCTAAGTAGATTTCACTGTTCATTCCAGATGTGCTTCATATCAACGCACGTGTAGTGTTGTCATCTCCCATTTCGACATCATAACCATCTCAAATCTTGGGTGGCCGACGCCGTCGAAAGATAAGTAGATGTTTACGTGTTTTCTAATAGACTTTGCGACCGAATCAAATACGACGTTCGCTCAAAACGTAGCAACAAGTGAAGTGAGTTGACCACGACAGAATTGAACAATGAGTAAAACCCTGTCATTTAAATAAGACGGACGACCAAAAGGTTTTCACATTTAAGCTGTTTTGACAAAAACAGAAGTAAACAATAACGATGACTTAATAAAAACAAGCATTGTGTTCGACAAGTATACGGATGTATTACCAATGTTAAAAATGAACAACAAACCGTCCGTTTTCGTTCATCGTACGAGACATGTGCAGGATGGAAATTGCCAATGAATTCAAGGTTTGTCTATATGTTATCATTTCCCGTGTTTAGGTGACATCAAGCGGCGAGCGTTCATGACTCGTATTTTCATCAACGCGTTTCAGTAAGATATTATGAATCTTCAAAAATGAACAGACGTTTTATTATAATAGAAAAAGTTTGTCAAATATGTTAATGCTTGATTTGTTGGAAAAAATGTAACTTTCCCTTCATAAATAGTATGCATAAGTATGCCGATATGTAAGTAATCTCAATGATATTAATACACAGAAAAAAGTGTAATAGGAATTATTAAAATGCATATGTGTTTTCAAGTTGTGTGTGACCATCCGATATAATGTGAAAAAAATCGACCCTAAATGTTAAGACAATATTAATCTTCACATAGTCAGTACTTTTGTACGCTTGTAAATTCTACCAATCGAACACAGATTTCGCGTGCGTACAAACAAGCTGAGACGTTCGTAAAATGTCCCCTTAATCGAAATCACATCTGTGAAAATATGTTTTCAAGCCAGGAAACAAAGGATGGCTGGGAGAGTTCAGGCTTTTTTCAAGGGCTTGGTATTATTTAATCTTATTTGCTTTTTCTCTGCAAAAATATGGTCCCACCTTCAAGCTAAACACGAGGCGACAATACTTGGACTATCTACAAAAACAAAGAACCTGATGCGCCTTAACTGGCAAATATATTGGTGTGTTTGTCACGACGCTGCTACTTTCTGGATCGATAAACTAGAACAAACAAATGTAAATGTGTATGAAGTAAAGCAACACAGTTACAAAACTGCTATCAGAAATATAATGATACAACTTTAGCATTTGTTGTACAAACAAGGGGGCACATTGCCACTGAGACGTAAGGAACTACTGTAAATTAGGGGCCATATTTATAGGGTCATCCTAAATGGGGAGTTGTGCAGCAATATGTTTGTTCACATTACATATACATTTCTGCATGTTGGTAGAGTCGGAGAAAAAAGAAGCAGGGAGGAAATTCAAAATATTAAGCAGTTCGAGGAAAAAAGCTATTAGAGTAGAAAGCCTTCAGGCGTCTGGGGACCTCTACAGTGAAGGGGTGGGATGGTGCTGATAGTAGGTGTGTTCGGGAGTATTTACGTCGAGGGGGCACCAGTGCAGCAAGTTCGTCGGAGCACATTCCTTTGAAGTACTTGTAAAAGCAGCACATAAAGGCAACATTGCGGCGATGAGACAAGGGCTGGAGCTTGGTAAGCAGTGTAAGACTTATTAGATTAGCGGCTCATTTTTGGACCCTTTCTAAGAGGGAGAGACTAGTGATTGGTGCACTAGCCCACGTGTGACAACAATACTCCATACATGGGCGGATAGGGGCTTTGTAGAGATATAGGATACTGGCCGGTGAGAGACGTTATCTAGCGCGGTAGAGGGAATCCACCTCCTTTGTAGCAGACTTGGCAGCATCTTCTATGTATTTTTCCAATTCATGTTACTTGTGAATGTTAGGTCGATGAGTTTAAATGTTGTACTCTTAGATACGTTGCTATTA
Source organism: Sepiola atlantica (assembly GCA_963556195.1). NCBI lineage: Eukaryota > Metazoa > Mollusca > Cephalopoda > Sepiida > Sepiolidae > Sepiola > Sepiola atlantica. Next base: position 55,635,007 of record OY744543.1, on the reverse strand, counting down.
TCTATGGTAATCAGTGGTGGGAAAGGTTTCTTATAATTGTGAAAGTAAAGGAGCTTTGTCTTAGAAGCATTAAATGTAGCCAATTATCTTTGGGCCCATTCCACTACTGATTGAAGGTCATTTTCTAAGGATTTAACCATTGCCTTGAATATGTGTGGGTTCGTTTTACTAACATGTCGCGAATAGAGCGTGGTGTCATCAGAAAATATACCCATCTCGTTCGCAATTTCATCAGGGACGTTATTTACGAAAATCGCGAATACTAAAATTCCAAGGATCGACCCCTGGGGCACACCGGTATATGTATACAGATATAAAGTTGGGTATGTGTATACGTTTATATATTTCTATGTATATGATTAACTCCTAAACTAATTAACCGATTATTATGAATTTTCTAACAGAGCTGCTAAGCGTAAGAGTATGACATGTGGGCTATATTTAGTTTAATTTAGTTTTATGCAAAAAGGGCAAAAAGGGAGTGCACCTTCGTGAAAATTCCGATACCTTCAAATTATTTTTTAATTTAATAATAGTTATTAGAAATCAATTAATAAATATTCTCCAAATTTCAGTCCCATTTGAAAATTCAAATATTTCAGATTTGCATTAAATTTGATCCATATTCATTATGCACCAATTATACAGTTTCTTAAGGCCTTGAATTTTCGACGTTTCCTAGAATCAAAATCATGAGATGGATTTTTATCAAAATTGAAATAAGTTATCACTTTATCTGTTTCTTGTCTACTGAAACCAGTACTAATTATCTAACCAAATTAAAAGAGCGTATAACACGAGATTGAGACTATCAAGTCTACTTCGTGTTTCCTATTTTTAAATGAACATTCATTCTTCTCTCGCATTATATATTACTAATATCTAAAATTGTGCTAGACCTAACTAGCATTTAAGTTGACAAATCAAACTTTTATCCTGACGAATTCATTCTTATTTATTATTATTATACCATGTTATTGGCAAAAAACTAATGTACTTCGCTATATCAATTTGTTTAAAAAATGCATTAAAAAAATCAGCTAAGGGAAATAACTCTTATTATTTTCGTACAAGTTAACGTTTCTTATTGGCTTTGCTTAACTGAACTGAACAAAAAACGTGGTTATAGAATATAGACATATTTACAGAACAAATTTCAACGTAATTGTTCCCGGACAACTCCGGGGCGGTACAACTATTATCCCATAGTTAATGGAGTGTGTTTAGCCTCATGGATACTGTTGCCGACTATGGAATCGGCTATTTCGAGTTCAATCTAATCTGATTTATTCGGGTCATTTACGCACTATTGCTTTAGTAAACGGTTAAAATAGTAACTTATGCTCAATTAGTCATATTCACTAAAGCATTCGTAATTGAGCTAATTCACTGTAGAATAGTCGCACCAATCCACTAACTGGGGGGGGGGGGCTCAACGAGGAACTAGTCAAATTGTATGCAGAAAATCAATACAGATTTGGATGAGTCGTCAAGATTTAGAAACTTTCTTTAAGAATGTCTACTTTCAATAAATGGATCAAATGCATTTTCATTTATTATTGTTGTACCATGTTATTAGCAATAAAATATCGTACTTCCCCATGACAATTTATTTTTTTTAAATACATAATCTAGTTTGGCAGTTTTCTATCAGATTTGCACTTTCATATTTTTATTTATTTTTTATTTTCCCTATCTAATAAAGCCATTTCCTCCAGCGAAACATATTAGCAAGATAAAGTGCTTGTACTTATGTACGTACTCATATATATAAATTATCTTAGTGAATTTTTTTAGTCAGATACAAATAACGTTTAAGCTGAAAAAATCAACCATTCGTCCTGACTACCCAATTTTGATTTGTTGTTGTTGTTGTTGTACACGGCTATTGGCAATACAATAACTTATTTAGCTACAATTTATTCCAAAAATGACTCAGTCCGGTCGAGACGATTGCTAATATGAAACATTTTAGAATAACCACCCAAAATAAAAATAAATTAAAGAATAATAAGCGATTTTAAATTGAACAATATAAGAGTTGTCTACCTTCAGTTTTAAATTGCGCAAAGAAATAAAAGCTAAAATCACTCGACTAGAGAAAAATTCACTCTTCGATTCTTCTTTTAAGGGATCTTAATAATCTTCCTGACTCGACTGCTGAACGAAATAGATATGGCGTTAAATTCTTTGCGCGATATAAACCTAATTGTCTTATAACTACTATTTACAAGAAAACTTTTCAAAACACTTCATTCCTTACGATTATTAGATTGTTATCGTTCAAATATGACGTTGCAATTTATTATGTAACAACGTAAACTATATTTGTAAATATTTCATTCATATCAATTCTTTTTGAACATATTAGTATTTTTTAGCTAATTTTACAAATACAAAAAAGTGAAGGAAGACAACTCTATTTTAATTACCTTTTTCAACGTAGTGTTGAATTTTTGACTGATCTCAAAAATTCAATAGTGTAAAATAAAACGACATTTTTTTATCCCTACTTAATAACAGTACACCACACTGAAATTATTTTTGTGTCAACTAAATTTGTCTTTAGGGGTGAGAGGCAAGTAACTAGGGATTTACCGCGAAATGGTTGCTGTGTTAATGATATGTGTTTTCGTTTCGCCTGTTTTGAGTTACGAATATGGATAAAAAATGAAGCGATATTTTATACTTCCTACTGAACAACAAGAAATCGGTTTTAAATTATTCTTGCCGACGACAGTTCTCCCGAGGGGAGGCAATTAAATAGGAAATTAACACGATATGATTGTTTTGTTAAAGCTGCGTTTTTTTCTTTCGCCTGTTTCAATTCCCAATATCGATAAAGACTGTTGATATTTTTATTAGTTTCACAAGTAATCGTATTTCCTTTTTTATTGCACTAACTTTTATAATTCCTACTTAACAAGAATTACGTTATTTTCGTGTCAGCTATATTTGTCCTCATAGGGAGGCAAGTAGATAAGGAGTTACCACCAAGTGGTTGCTGAGTTCATGATACCGGTTTTGGGGGACTATTTCAATGCAATATCCATTTCGTTTGCAATATCCATTTCGTTTGCAATATCTGCATTTTTTAAGAGCGAACTTTACTTCAATCGAATATACTTATACGTGCTTTTAACTGTCCAACCAATGAACGAATCGAAATTCATCAAGAAAACATCACGGACACGAATACTTCAGCTAGTATTTCAAAATCGATATACTACTAAAAAATCGATATACTACTAAAAAATCGATATACTACTAAAACTCTGATCTGTCTTGTTTGTCACCGTACACATATTTTGTCTGCTTAATATGGTGTGAGGAAGGGTGAATAGCGTAAATAATGGGCGATTGATGAGATAAATATTGGTGGGGGGTGGGGGGGGGGTGACATAAAAATTTTAAATAGAGGTAAAAGAGGAGAAATGAGGTTGAGATAGGAGAAGAGCGAATATCAAACTAATTATAATTATTGTAAATACATACAATTTTACACAGGGTCATTAAATTGGAGGGAGTAGAGAAAGACTGGCTACTTATAGTGTTAACCAATTTAATTTGTCTTATATCTGAGGGGAGTAGAGTTAGTCATTTTGCCTATTTCTTCCTATCACAATACGTTAAAGTCTGCATCCTGTGGCCGTAATGAGTTTAAAATGCTGCTCCCTGGTTTTTTGTTGGTGATAAACATTGTTCAGCATTTTTTAGTGATATTTTCGACTTTGGAGAGGTTTTTGTATTTTCTTCCTTTCTTGCTTTCTCATCCTTATCGATCAACCTACCCACGAGGGCCAAATACGACACAAGGTCAAGCCTAAATGAACATCACAAGGTCCGCCTGGAGCAACTCAGAAAACCGCCTGAATGGGATGCTTGTCTGCCAGTTGAAACGAATAAATAAAACGAATGATTATAATCAATATATATATATATATATACATATATATATATATATATATATATATACATATATATATATACATATATATATAATAAAGAGGTGTACTAAAAGCGAACTTTTACATATATATATACATATATATACATATATATATACATATATATATATACATATATATACATATATATATACATACATATACATACATATATATACATATATATATATATATATATATATATATATATATATATTCCCATATAATGACCCTTCAACACAACACGGCACTACTACTTAGAACTTTAGAGTTAATTTAATTAAAAGGCAAATTACTATCGCCACAGAATTAATTCGGAAGCATACTGCTAAACTCCCGTAAGTTGGAAGCAAGCTGAAGGACCTCATCACTGACGAACAATATACGGAACTCCAACAATGATTTGCGGATAGGATCACCAATTACGAACACTCTTACCGGGTAACTATTTTTTAAATTAAACTCGCTATACAAAGGATCTATTTTATTACCCAACTACACGTAACACTTCATTGATCTATCTGAGCGCGAACTTACAGAACACAAAAAGAATTCTTAATAGCCACCATTTTAATAGCTTCAAGCATAAAAACAAAAAAGCAGAAATAGAATTATAATATGAAAACATAGCTAAACTAGAACCAAAAAATAAAATTACATCACATCTCGGCTTACGTGATCTCCTAAAAACTAGAGCTATACAAAATCGACAGGATAAAAAACAACAATCCAGTTTATTATTAACTCCTATCTAAAACAAAGCCGCTAATGAACGTCGCAATCATCCAAATGTCATTATAAAATAGCTGACAAAACAAATATATGTGTAGTACTTAATAAATCGATCACACCAAACTACAAACAATTCTTGATGATAACACAAAAGTTGAAAGAATTTAAAACAATCCTACTGATACATTAAAAACACAAGTTAACAGACGTCTCACTGCCAATAACGCATAAATAGATAATTACCAACTTCCCAAAATAGTCGGTGATTACAAACCTGGTTATTTATACAGAACATTACATACTCCTATATATTCATTAACTAAAATCCTAAATGAAATTATCAGCCTGTATCTAACCAGTAAATATAACGTTATGTCCACACAAGAACTATTACAACACCTACTAACCAAACCACCGGACAATAAAAGCATTGCTTTTCTTGATGGAGAAAGTTTTTCACTAATGGATTTGTAAAAGAAACAATTGATATAATTATCAATAATATATACCATTATTCGTCTCTCCCACCACTTAAAATTAACAAATAAAATACTAAAAAAAAGTTAGTATTAATTTGCACCACTGAAGTACCTTTTTATGACTTCAAGAGCCAGAGTTTACGTGATGCGTGGTGAGTCGGTGGCATAAGCTATTAGCTCTATTATTATTATGGGTTTTAATGGGCTCGAATTGGCGGAGTTTTAATGGGCTCGAATTGGCGGAGTTTTAATGGGCTCGGTTCTCGTGTCGGCTTTAAGCGATTTCTATATGGCAAACCTATAAGACAAAATACGTAATAACATTATAAAACCCTCTATTCATGTACACTATGTCGATGGTATTCTTATTTTAGCTGATAATAATGACCAAATATATAAACTACAGGACCTTTTCCCAAAAAAACTATGTTCCTAAATTCCCCGTAGAATTAAACGTAAGTAATAAAATGCCATTCCTTGGTGTTCTCATTGCCACCTCTAATAATACCTTTAACACTTCTACTTATAAAACAATAAACAGCTTAGATTCTAGTCTCTAAAATTACAAGAGAGAATGGTCCTATCGCTACAAAATGGCCATTGTTGAACATTTATTAAACCGTGCAAAACTAATGTCCTCCAGCAAAAACACTATTCATCGAATTAAAAAAATATAAAACAAGTCTTTATTAATAACGAATTCCCTAATTGTATCGTTGATGAACAAATAAAATTAATGATTCGGAACTTTAAATATATTACTACAAATAATATTAATAATATCTAACATCACAACTTAAACTATATTAACCTATACTATTGTAATAAAATGCAACCAAACTTACGATTAGAAGAAAACACCATAAAAAATAGTGTACACCGATACATATCCCCAATTGATAATATTAACAAGAAATTAGACTCATTAAATTTAAGACCCAAAATCTTGTAATAAAAACAACTTCTCGCAACCCATAAAACATTAGGAACAACCAATGTTATTTATAAGTTTAGATGCTCTTTGGGAGAATGTAATTCCCATAATAATAATAAAGCTAATAGCTACATTGGTTTTACAAGCAGTACCTTATCCCACCGACTAACCAAGCATCTTGTAAACTCTAGCTCAATTTACCATCATTTATAAAAACCTAACTGGGCCCTCTTATTTGAGACAAATAATACATTCTGAAACCAATTAAAGAAAATAAGAAATACTCGAAGTTATATTTATTAAAACACGGGAACCTACAATTAATAACATTACGTATGAAACCAGTTACATCATTTTAAAGTGTTTAACGTAATATAATTCATCCTGTGGCGCTAATTCTGGCGTCCCGGTATTTAAATTAAACTGCACTGATTCGTTTTTTTAACGTCCAACATACTTCACATGCACGTTCTTGGCTGCTTTTTTAAAAAATAGCTTCTTTTCTCCCAGTTTTTGTTCATTTGTTTTTGTCACCTTAAGGTGTTTCGACAAAGAATCGAAAACGTTCGTGATACATATGGAACATACATTTTTTTTTCATTTTACCACAATAAAGATTTTTTTAATTAAAAATAGTATAATTAATCAGCGGAATTCTGTTATGTTCAACAATGTTTGCTTAAATATAGTTCCTTGAATGAATGATGTCACAGAATAAGATAGTATTTCACCTTTTATGCCGCCATCCATTTCCAAGTAAATATTTTCTTGTAAAAACTCTATTAATGTTGAATTTGAAAAGTATACATTTAATGATATATATGACAAATAATCATCTACCGGGTACGGGTGGTCTAGTATATGATAATTTTGAGCGCGATGGTAGCACGTCTTCGTTTTAATTCTAAAGTAAAGTGACATGCGCTCTTTTGATTCATGTTCTTTGAAGCGACTGACTTCAAACGAAGTTGTGACCGCCACAGAAATACAGTAACGCTTTTATATTTTTATTTTCCTTCTTCTGTTTTAGTTGTCTGAAGTTGTTTCAAGCTACGAGAAGTTTCTTTCTGTGCCTGTACCGGCGACTTTGTCATTTCAAGTCCAAAGTTTTCATCAGCAAGCCTCCTCGTCTTGGAGAGCGACCACACACATTGCTGTTGGTCGTCTTTGAAATAGGAACGAACATGTAGAAAGTAAAAAGAAAACTTCTCTTTAAATAGTTTTACTACGTTGGCTTACGAGTTTATTCATTGGCGTGTCCCCCTCTACACTTCTTCCCCGCCCCTCGAGGGAACTCTTACTCTTTTAAAACCTACGTCCGTATAAACTATGTATGTTTAGATGTTCTGTGACGTATATAAGATTAATGGCGTTTTTACTCGCCGAATACACGTTTTCCTTCGAATTGAAAATCTAACGTTATTCGCTGTAATGTCTTTATTGGTCCGTCAGTTTCTTTTCCTCTGCCTTCCTATCTCTATCTATAAATGTATATTATTTCTTCTTTTTTATCTATCTACTATTTATTCTATTATCTCACATATAAAGCAAAGTATCTCGGATTCCTGCCGTTAGACCTATATAGTATAATGGCCGATTATAATGAATGAGGTTGAGATGATTGATTAGTCCCATGTCCTTGGTTGGAAACTTCCTTTGTCTTGTAAGTCAGTCAATCCCTTGTAATCACTGTATTCCATACATTTACGCTAGTCTTAATATTTTTATAGCGATCATCGGTTGTTTACTATGAAAAACTGTTTCGGGGATTTAAATACAAAACAGTATTTTTCTCATGGCTCCCAAGCAGGCACCACCTCCCTTAAAAAACAAAAACGTTCCGGATATCTGATCTATTTTTCTGCTCCATATTTTTTCTAACCTATTTTATTATTAAAAATGTTTACTTGTGTTGTTCGTTTTTGTTCAAGAAAAATGTATCAGTTATTTACACGATTACTGTATTTTACAGAGTTAGGTCGAACCTATCATCTTTCTTTGGTTATTTTTATGGATTTAGATTACTAGTTACTCACCAATAAAAATAATTACATAAAAATACATATTTCTAGACAGGGCGTCTTGATCCAATGGTAAAAGCGCTGGACTATAGACATCAATTTCGATGGTTGGATCCTTGTCTAAGTTAGCCATGCTGATGACGGCTGTGGGCCAGAAACACGTGTCCATGGATTACTTTTATGTATGTATAAAATAAATATATATATATATATATAGAGAGAGAGAGAGAGAGAGATTATCCAAATCTGTGTCATTATGGGTGAAACACACACACACTCTCTCTCTCTCTCTCTCTCTTTCTTTTTCTCTCTCTTTCTCTCCTCTTATTTATGTTTGTTTACCCCAATTCGAAAACAAAACAAAAAAGCTAAACGCGAAAGATAAAACGAATGTCAACAGACTTCAAACAATAGAACAAATAATAATAATAATAATAATAATAATAATAATAATAATAATAATAATAATAATAATAATAATAATAATAATAATAATAATAATAATAGTAATAATAATAATAATAATAATAATAATAATAATAATAATAATAATAATAGTGCATTCTGGAAAAGCATTTGGGAAAAGGAAGTAAAGCGTGAAGATGATGCAGAATGGATCAAAGATATTGAAAGAGAGTAGAAGGACAAACGAATATAACAGTCACCGTTGAGATACTGAAGGAGAGGGTTAAAAAGCTTTCAAATTGGAAAGCACCTGGACCTGACGGAGTTCAGGGATACTGGTTTAAAAACCTTTCGGCTCTTCACCCATGTCTTGCAGAAATGATAAATGGCTGTTTGACGACGAGGGCTTCCCTAACTGGCTGACAAATGGCACCACAGTCTTGATCATAAAAGATAAAACAAACAGAGGGTGAAGTAACAAACTTTAGACCGATCACTTGCCTCTCAGTTAAGTATTTATGGTCATTTGGACCAAAACAATTTGCTGCCTGAGGAATAGAAAGACTACCGAAAAAGATCACATGGCACCAAAGATCGGCTTCTGATCGATAAAATGATCCTGAGAAATTGCAAACGAAGAACTACTAACCTACCACGGGGTGGGTGGATTATAAGAAAGCATTTGACATGGTCCCTCATTCATGGATACACAAATGCCTGTAGATTTTCGGAATAGCTCCCAACATCCAAACAGCTTTAAAGAATAGCATGAAATATTGGGAAACCAATTTAACTTTATGGAGGTGTTGCATTAGTTAAAGTGAAAATCAGGGGAGGGATTTTCCAGGGCAATAGTCTTTCCCCTTTGCTTGTTGTCATTAGTTTGGTCCCAATGACACTTCTCTTACGTAATGTGAAGACAAGATATGGACTTGAGAAAGGACTTCCTACAGTCAACCACTTACTATTCATGGATGACCTTAAGGTTTTTGGAAAAAATGAAACCCAACTTGATACTCTAATGAACACGATTAAATTATTTAGTGACGACCAACGAATAAAATGTGGCATCACTAATTGTGCCATTCTTGTTATACAAAGCAGTAAACTTGTTCATTCAGATGGCCTTGACCTTCCAACAACAGATCTGATAAAGAATGTAGACAGTGAGAGGGGCTACAAATACTTGGGAATTCTGGAGGCGGATAAGATTAAAAACAAGGAAATTAAAAACCATGCTATCAATGCCAGAGCAGTAGCTATCATTCGATATACTGCCGGTATACTTGACTGGAATGTAGATGAACTAAAATGTTTGGATACCAAAACATGGAAAATGCTTACAATTTATGGAGCTTTTGCAAAGAAAGGAGATGCAGATCGATTGTATCTACCTCAACAAGGGGGAAAATCCTGCCAAATCGTAGACTTCACCATTCTAGCAGACCACATAGTGAAGATCAAGGAGACGGAAAAACGAAGCAAATACACAGAACTTGCAAGAGAACTGAAAAGAATATTGAGCATAAAGAAAGTCAAAATAATACCAATAATCGTAGGAACACTAGAAACAGTCTTTAAAAAATCTGGAGAAAAGGGATCACTGAGACCATACAAAGGACAGAAATTATCAAAACAGCTGCAATCTTAAGGAAAGTCCTCGAATGCGGAAACCAACCCACATAATCTACGAATGGTAACCAGTCACATGGAAGTTACAACAAGAAGAAAGCAAAACCACAGGAAGAACACCACAGCACGAACCAAAGAACAGAAACTGCAAGAAATATCATAAGCTGCCCCCCCCCAAGAAACGATGGCGCCGGCTTCAAAATAGTCGTGAAAGGTCAAGGAGGATGAGAAGACCGAGGAGGGACAGCACTAACCAGACCTCCACTGGTAGATTGCTGAGATTGCTGGGACCTTAGGTGGCTTATTGCGACCCAAATCCTTAGGTCGTTGCCAGCGAGAAATCAATAGTAGACGGCTGTTGCGATACCGCAAGCTCATTTGCGGTGATTATCGAAAAGAGGTGGAGAGTACTGGAACTCTGGGGAGGCTTGTTGTCACTCAGACTCCAGGAAACACTACTGGTTATTGTCGGTGAGCAATCACTGACGATAACTTGTGTGAGAACTCCTAGTGAGTACAAATAATAATAATAAACAGTCGTTTTAGTCTGTTATTATTTGTTAATCTTTTTATTTTCATCTCTTTATTTTTCTTCAAATCTGTCATTCCAATTTCATATTTTGTTTTGCAATCGTCATAGTTATCTGGATCCGTTCATATCTAATCACTTATCGCGGCCCGTCCATTCCTATTCGTCTCTCTGCCTGTCTATCTGTGTCCAAATCTGTCCAATTCAACAGAGTTGCGATATTCTGACATTCCAAATGTAAGTTTACCGACTTCTTCTTTATATGCTTTTCTACTTTTTTTACATGTATTATTTTCTAATTTCATGGGAGAAAGTTTTCAAATCTTAAAGCGTGAAATTCACTCATGCTCTTGACGAGTGCAATAATATCAACAACAGCTGCACCATCAAAATCCTCCAGCCCTGCTTCGTCACCAACCACTCGACTTTCATAGGCATTTTATCTTTTCTTGCATTGTTTTAACGTACACAATTCTTTTTTTATATCAACACTAGTTGTAACTACCCGGCCTTACCAGACAATTAAAAAATGACAAAGAAATGGAAATTAATGTGGCTGACTTATTTGGATTCTTCGGACTACTGTAATCATCTTGGATATTATTCTCACAACGTTTCGGTTGATCTAATCTCTGACCTTCTTCAAGCACGTCAAACTCGGAAATCTCTACGGAATTTCAAACGAAACCCTTTATATAATCCACGAGGGTAGCTTGTCCTCGTTGTGTCAGCCATTACCGAGTCGAAGTCCGCAAGAAACCGTGGCGCAACGGATAAAAGTGCGACGTGTAATTAGTTTTAAGGTTCTAAGTAACAGTCTTCTGGGGATTGAAGGTTCAATCCTTAGTACGGGCGATACTAAGAATGCAATTACGAATTACTTAACACTTCTAAACGATCATGGCTGCCGGAATGAGAGAAAGCTAACCCTATTCGAAATTCCGTACAAACTCCCGTTCCACATAAAGATTCCCAAGTTCGACAAAACGGACTTAGAGAAGGCCTGAACTTATATCCGCCGAAACGTTCTCGGAATAACACCCAATATTAAAATAGTCCGAATAATCCAAATCATCAATCCTTACCTCAAATAATCCAAATTATCAATCCTTACCTCAAAAAATTCCAAAATTTAATTTCGTAATCAAATAATTTAGTGAAATACGAATTTGAAAAAGGTTCGTTTTAGTACTTGTCCCAGTCTTACCGATCAGCAACCAGTTACTGTCACCCTCACACTCGTTCCTCGTTCACTTTAACTCGTGTCCCGAGTTGATATCTTCGACGTTGGTTGATGTGACGTAGCCGTCTTTTATGGTCGTCTTCACGCCGGCGCTGATGATTTCCACCCACCTGAAAAAGTCCGGTGAGGTCGAAACGCCTTCGTCTACTGGACAGTACCCCCCCCCCTCACGTTGTATTTATTTGATCAGGTGATACAGTCCGCGTCGTCCGTGTCGGCTCACCAACGAAAAAAAGAATGTTACATGTAAAAAGAAATAGTAAATCAAACAGACAGTCAAGGTATTAACAAAAAAACGATATTCTTGATTTTGTTTGAAGTTAAGAATATGTATATTTCTTCGAGACATGTTTTTTACAGAAACTCAGTCTTTCGTAGGTTGGGGGGTTAGGGTTAGAGTTGATTGTCTTTGTTCTAGATGGTTAGGGTTAGGGTTGATTGTCTTTGTTCTAGATGTTAGGGTTAGGGTGAAAATGAAAACACGAATGCGAATTAATGTTAAGTATGTATGGTTGGTCAAAAGAAATAAAACGAACTTATGTTGTCTGTTAATTAGTAGTGGAAGGTTCGTAGAGAAACTAACATTACGTGCTTCCATTGAATTGTTATCAACAAGTGAATGTTGTCGAAATGAACACTGCAGTTCGTTTTACGCTGTAAGTGTTTTGAAACAGATTTTTAAGACTTAAAGGTATTATGTATTAAATTGTCTAAGTGTTTAAGTTAAAAAAATGAAATTATACCTGAAGCAAACGAAGATTGCTAAGGGAAATTCTAAAGTCGATTTGATTCAGAGATTGTACCCGCCATTTTGAATCAATGTACAGTATCAATAATTATGTTCGTTAAATGTATTTGGTAAATATCGAAATGAGATGAAGTCTATACGTAATAGTTAAAACTAACGTAATCCGATATTCTC
>OY744543.1:55332163-55617163 GCA_963556195.1 Sepiola atlantica | reverse complement strand
TAAATAAAATAAAGTAAAACGTCGTATTTCCTGTCCACTGATGTCCAGACACCATGATGTTCTTGTAAAAAAAATCTAATGCAAAACTTAATACCACACTTAGAATTATTTGTAAAATTTTACTGGGGAAAAGTAGTGTTTGATATTTGGATAGGGCTTCTTTTTTTTAATTGCATTTCCGGACAGAGACACAGACAGACAAACACAACATATTTATTATATGACTTATATGCAATAAACGTCGGAGAAATTTTATAATATTCTTTAATTGTTTTATCAATTCCCAGGGCTTTACAATTGCGTTTTCCAGTTGGCTGTGGAAGGAGGGCGTTCCCGCCCGGAAACGTGTATGCTTTGTGTCTCTCGCAGACTGCCTTAACTGACTGACTATTCTCCTCTCTCTAAATTAACACGTGATCTTTTCGACTAATCATAGCCTTTTATATCTCAATTATCCCTTCTTTCTCTTTACTATCTACTTATTGGATGAAGCAATTTCCCCTGGAGTAAACTGTCTATGATTCTATCACTAATAGACGGATTAAAACCAAAGGCCGATAAAACTGTTCAATCTGTCGTTTCGGAATATCATCAGGATCACTTAACGGTTGGGGACTTTTATGCGAACGTTGAGAGGTGATTTAGAACTGTAAACTTGACACAGAAAACGCGACAAACTCGTTAGATCACGCTTGTGAAAAATACTTTGAACTTGTTTCAATTTTGAGCCCACCAATTACTTTTCATCTTCTTTAGTTTACACTGAAAGATTGCTTTATATTTTTGAAGGGCCCTTTCCACAGCTGAACGCTTTTCTGATGAACTACTTAGCAGGGAATGATGAAGAATGTGTTTGAATTCAAGTAGATCCTTAATAGTTTCAGCATTGTCGTTAAACCTGTGCTTTTTATATTCCTTGGAAGTCTAACAGGTCAGCTCAAACTCTATAAACTTTAATTTTGAAAACTTGCCTCAATGCGAACACTGTCTATCATATCAGCTAAAATTACTTAAGCTTTTTAGCCGTAGCATTTTCCCCAGATTATCTAAAAGACAAGACTGGTGAGTAAAAATGTATTTGTCAGCTGAGCGGCGAATGAACAGAAACAAATATTTGTATAGTTTTTCATATATCAGGTAGGAAAGAAAGTAATGTCGTTTTTGTCCAACACATTTATTTCATCTGAAACATTCACATTAGGGCATTTTTAATCTTTACAAAAATTTCCCTAATTTCCTATGACTTCTGTCCAACGATCAATTAGCTTCTTGATGCCTTCTTCAAAAAAAATTTCTGATTGTTTAGAAAAAAACAAATTTAGGTCATTTTTGAGTTGGTCGTCATTTTCATAACTTTTATTGTTTAAGTGATGCTGCAACGACCGGAAAAGATGGTAGTCGAGTGAAGCAATGTCAGGTGAATAAGGCGGATGATGCGAAACTTACCAACTAAAACTCATTACCTTTTCCTGAGTAAGTTTTGCTGTATGAGGTCTCGCGTTACAATGCTGAAGCACTACACCCTTCCTATTTAGTAATGCTAGACGTTTTTTTATAGAGCAATTCTTATATCATCCAGCTGCGAACAATATTTTACTGCTGTGATTGTTTGATTAGGCTCTAGTAACTCATAATGAATCAGTCCTCTCATGTCCCACCATAAAGAGAGCGTAACCTTATTTGATTGTAGTCCTTGTTTTGGACAAGCTGTGGACTTTGGTTTCGGTCTAACCATTGTCTTTTGCGTTGGGTATTCTTGTAAAGAACCCATTATTAATCTCTAGTCGCAATTCTTTGTAAAAATTGTTCTCGATAATTCCTAGAAAATCAAAGATGTGCAAACAGTCAATCTTTGATTTCGTTGAGCGTTGGTCAAATCGTGGGAAACCCAGAGTCCAAGTTTTTAAACTTTTCCTAACTCGTGAAGGCATGAAATAATTGTGGTATGGGTTGTATTGAATTGTTAAGCTAATTCTCTGCTGGTAAACTTTGGATTGGCCTCCACAGCGTTTTTAATGGCGTCTTTATCAATTGATTTTGGCCTTCCCGAACGTCGCCTATCTGACAGGTTAAAGTCTCCAGAGGAAAATTTTGCAAACTACCGTCGACATTTTCGATCATTCAGAACATTTATCTCATGGACAGTTCCAATATTCCTTGTCGTTTCTGAAGCTGAGTTTCCTTTTTTGAATTAATAGAGCATGCAATGTCTCAGATGCTCCTCACTAATATCCATGTTTTGACGGCTGAGACCTTTTAACTTAATATTTTCAAACTAATTATTATATCTGAAAGGCAAAGCAAGATATTAACACACCAATTAACCAAGAATCTAGAGCTGTGTGCAACTTAGGAGGCTGAAAAGTGATAAAGTAAAAAATACGAAATTACTTTCTTTCCAACCTGATATAATTATTTTTAATTGAATTTTAATCGTTTTGATTAGTCGCTCACTATAGGAGGGAAATGAGAGAAAGAACGCGATGGCATATATATATATATATATATATATATATATATATATATATATATATATATATATATATATATATATATATATATATATATATATATATATATGCTTAAGAGAAAAATAATAAGTGAAAAAAATGAGGAAAAAGAGGATGAAAAATAAAAGAAATAGTTAAAAAAACAATGACGGTTGGAGTGAATTTATTATTCTCATATATGAATTTTACCACGTTTTTTTTAATAAGTAAAATATGAACATTTCAATGGAAATGGAAAAATGAATACGGTGGACATTATGTATTATAAACTCTTAAATACAGAAACGAATTATAGGTGCGTTTCTCTTGAAGTCGTAAAACGAAAGAAAAAGGAATGTAGAAATAAATTATATATATTAATAAACTAAAGATTGGATTATCTTGTTATTTTTTCAGCCTGGCTGTGGTGTTATGCACTGATAAAGCCTCTCTCTGAACGTTTGGTAAATTTTGTATACTATAAATGTGTATGTTTACTAAATTGACAGAAACAAGTGTTTATAAATAAAATATTTTTTAATGAACTAGGAGTATTGATTTACTCCTCTCCAGGAGTTAGGCACAAGGCCAGTTTTTATCTTACTCCCACAAGTAAGATGTGACCCAAGGTCGGGTCGGGAAAGTGGGGTTTAAAAATTGCCTGGGCAGCCCCGTCGGCATTCCCCGGTAGGGACGCCTCAGGCAGTAAGCAATAAACTTACTCCTCCCCAAAAGGGGAAGACGAAGCCTAGGAGGGTGGACCTCCTAGAACTGCACAGGACAGACGCATAGACCGGCGTAAATCAAGCCCCGAAGGCCAAGACAATACCAGTCTATGGGGTGCAGTATCCATCGGAACAGATACTACACTTTGTTCTTAGCCAAAAGGCCAAAATGAACTAGGAGTATATATAAATATATATATATATATATATATATATATATATATATATATATATGAATTAAACAAATAAAAATATTTTGATAAAACCAATAATTTTTCAAAAGTGCTCACTACAAGATAGAGCTTACCAAATATGCTTTATATCAACATTTAAAAAAAACTTTTTCATTTATTTAGGTTGCCTCTCCCAATAAAAAAAAACTCAGTAGCTCCTTACGCTTACAGTGGCGATCTGCCTTGTTTGGGGTGAATTTATATATCGGTACACCTCGCTAGGACCACAGGTTTATAGAAATAATGAACTTGTGATCCTGACAAGGTGTCTTGGAGTACCAAAATATGAATTGATTGTATAGATAATTTAAAATGTTAAATGTATGTATGTATATATACGTGTGTGTGTGTGTATTAAATGTACACATATATATTAAATGTGTATGTATGTATATATATATATATATATATATATCATTTAGCAGGTTTACAGGGTCATAAAAGACAAACTGGAAGATGATAAAAGTGTGTGCAATATCTTTATATCAAAACTCTCATTATTTTTTCGTTTTACTGTTTTTCGTTTTACTGTTTCTTGTTTTTAACTTTTGTGATGTTTACATTTATTTAAATTATGTTTTCATTCATATATTTCTTTCTTTTACGTATTTTCTATATTTTCTTCTATTCTGTGACATATAAAGACTGGTGGATTCCTTGTGTCTCTAGTCAGTTCCATGTTTGATTTCAGTTACACTTAAGTGATTGAACCATGAAAGAAAAAGTTTTTAAAAAAGGGAACCCCACCACCACCACCTACTCCCAAACTATAAAACCTGACTGTCCCTCAATATCTATAGAAAGACGCCATTGAATTGGTCAGATATTTCTTTTCTCCCGGGCGGGAGTTGTTTTTCAACGGAGCAAAATATGCAAACCCGGCATTTATAACTTAGCTATGTTAGAATTTTTTTTGTATTACTCTTGTGATTTCTAATTTGATTTAAATTATTTTTTTCATTCATATATTTCTTTCTGTTACGTATTTTCTATTTTTTTTCTTCTATTCTGTGACATCATAGCTAAATGTTCTTTCTTCTGACTTATACAAAAGTAGATTAGCCCTCTCACCCACCTTACTGGCCGGTGAAATATCTCCACAGTAAATATTACTTATTAGAGGGGAACCCATCTTCAATTTTCTGTTATCTCTGAAAGGTGACGCGTAAACTTTATCTATCTATCTATCTATCTATCTATCTATCTATCTATCTATGATTTTTTTCTTTAATACCTGCGGGGTTTCTTAAATACCTAACTTTTACATGGGCGCAGGATACCTCTCACGGTGTGATAGACTCATAGACCTTATCAGGTCAATCTATCTAGGAGATAGAAAACTATGATATAAAAACTGTGCTACTGACTACTCAGGTCTTGAAAGCAAACTGTTGGAGGAGGGAGGCCTCCTTAGTCCTGATCGACAACCTTCCTAGAGCTGGAGTTGCTAACAAAATATCCGGATTGCAAACCTAAAATTGCTTGAGGAGTATATGAGCTCTGCTATCGTCCGGCCTTTGCACTTATTCTTTGTATATTAGCCAGGCACAGAAGTACTAGTGCAAGGACACCGCAAAAACACCCATTGATTGGCCTAGTTTCCTGACTAGAACAATTAATGCCGTCTCTCTTTCTATCTGGGCAATTTGGGGAAAGCTTTTTGTCATTTAGTCTCACGTGACTAGTCTGGGTCGCCCTTGTTCCGACAGGTTGGGGGTACAGGTTAGACAGCTTGTCTGGCTGCTGTTTCGGACTGGTAGTGCAGGAGTCAAACTTCTAGGTAGCGCTAAGAACGGCTGCTCCATAAACAGTTGTATAATATCGTGGGTAACTAGACGTGCCATGTCGCGCATGGAAAAGGGACCCTACAGTTATCCCCGTTAGGATTTCCCATGGTCACAACCCCAATCGATCA
Organism: Sepiola atlantica; assembly: GCA_963556195.1. Lineage (NCBI taxonomy): Eukaryota > Metazoa > Mollusca > Cephalopoda > Sepiida > Sepiolidae > Sepiola > Sepiola atlantica. The sequence continues at coordinate 55,611,801 of OY744543.1, read as the reverse complement.
AGTATCGACTAATGGTATTGATCTGTTAGCTTATTGGCACAAAACAAGCACCCACATTTCCCTCCCCACTCTATCTAAAATCAAAATAGCAATACAAAAAAGGAAACAAACCTAAACGAGACACTCACCAAAAAAACATCTTCGCCTCCTCCCTTGAGGCTAGCATTCACAAATATCCGGGGGCCTAGAACCGATATCAATGACGTAGACACATTTCTTCTATATCGCCGGATATCCTAGAACTTAGTGTAACAAACCTACAATCCTCAATCTCCTCACACCAGTTTGACATGACTGAATACCTTCCACTCTACCGTAAAGACTTTGACAAACATATGCACGGGCTAGGAGTTTATGTTCGGAATACACTCCCCTAGGCTAGAATCGGATGATCAAGCCTACATGTGCTTTAGATTAATCTTACAGCACAGCGTTAGTTACTTATATTTCTTAGACCGTTCTCCTTCGATAAAGGACTGTACCTTGATAAACTGTGTCTCTGAAAGCATATATACAGCACTCTCAGTTGACTCAACTGCCCAAATACATGTATTTGGGGATTTTAATGCACATCAGCGTGACTGGTTTGGATTCTTCAGCTACGCAGACACAGCTGGTAACTCGACGTATAGTTTCTTCATAGCGCACGCTCTCTTACAGACTTTCAATTTCTCGATCCGCCTCCTGAGATTGTGTGGACCAGCAAGCCTCACTTCTCGACCTGTTCTTAGTTTCACTGCACGAGGCTTGTGTTACGAATGCTGATCACATTGTTGTAATAATTGATATCAACCTAAAATGTCGTCCCAAAGCTGATTAGCTGTTTCTCGAAACGACGAGATACTACAAGCGGGCTGATTGGGAATCCAGCAGAGATCACATCAGAGACGCATCATGGAGTGAAAGTGTTTCTCTCCCCGCTGATCAGTGCGCAAATGAGTTAACCGAATGAGTTAAAACAGGCATTGAAGCACATGTCCCCATGCGAAAATAATACAGCAAGCCCCACTCTCAACAATGGTTCACTTCGAACGGTGAAGCTGCTATTGCTAAGAGGCAGCAAGCATTCAGACAATTCGACCGCCATAAGTAAACTAAGAATAGACAGAAATTTATAGTGTCAAAAATTGTAAGACTGTGATAGGTGAAGCAAAGAGAAGGTATACAGAGGTAACCAGAAACCGTATTCAGTCGCAGAAACTAAGTACTCGTTATTTCCGGAAAATCTTCAATAGTGTTGTGAGAATGGGCAATCAACAATTCATCCGCTATCTAAATACAATGATGTCGGTTGCACGGCAACTGACAAGGCTGAACTACTTTCCCAGCATTCATCCTAAAACTTAACTTTGGACTCCGCAAACTACTTCCTCCTAATGTGGGTCTGATCTGATACCAGTAATAGTAGTAAAGAAATGCTCTGCTGAACTTGCCCCTGCCTTTCCAAACTCTACGACAAATGCTTTGCTCAATCCTGCTTCTCTGGTAGCTTGAAAATTGCCTCTATGCTACCAGTTTTCACGAATTCTGGAGATAGAACTGACCCTCAGAATTATCGCCCATCAGTTTATTCCCGCTTTCGCTAAAATCTTTGAATTATTAATCAATCTAGCGATAGTCAGACATAATTAATGCTACACTTCTTTCTGACCATCAGTATGAATTTAGGCAGGCATATTCTACTGCAGATATCCTAAATGTCATCTCCGAACGCATATACCATACACTGGGTAAGGCAAGTAAAGCTAGGGCAGTAGCGCTTGATATATCCAAAGCCTTTGACAAGGTCTGGCATAAAAGTATTCTCATAAAAATTAATTCATATGGTATTACTGGAAGAATATTTAATATAATTAGATCCTTTCTAACAAAAAAAAGATCCAGGCTGTCCTGGGTGGCCATTCATCCAAACAACATGACATAAATGCATGTGTACCCCAGGGATTCGTCCTTGGACCTTTATTGTTCCTGATTTTCATAAACGTCCTCTCTGATAACATTGTGACTGAGATGGGTATATTTCTTGACAACACCACGCTTTATTCTAGTCTTGTTGGTAAAACTGACGCGCACATATCCGAGGCAATGGCTGAATCATTAGAAAGTGGCCTCCAGTCCGTAGTGGAATGGGAGCATACATAGATGGTAACATTTAATACTGCTAAGACAAAGCTCCTTTACTTCAATAACTACAAGAAACCTCTTCAACCACCGATTGCCATGGCAAATAACACCCTACCTGAGAGTCCAATGTTCAAACTCCTCGGCCTAACATTCACAGGTATCATGAATTGAAACAAATACATAGAATACATTGCCAAGCTTGCTGCAAAGAAGGTGGGCTCCCTCTACCGTTCTAGAAAACTTCTCACACTTGACAGTATCCTATATCTCTACAAAGCCACCATCCGCCCAGGCATGGAGTATTGTTGTCACATCTAGGCTGGTGCACCATCCACTAGTCTCTTCCTCTTATACAAGGTCCAAAAAAGAGTCTCTAATCTTATAGATCCCTCACTATCCACTAAGTTCCAGCCCCTGTCCCATCGTAGCAATGTTGCATCCTTGTGCTTATTTTACAAGTACTTCAATGGAATGTGCTCCAATGAACTTTCTGATCTAGTGTCCCCTCGACGTTAATAAACTCGACCAAGCATACAATCAGCTAAATCTCATCCATTGACTGTAGAAGTCCCCAGATACCAGAGAGCCTTCTATTCCAATAGCTTCTTTCCTCGTGCTGCCGGCCTTTGGAACTCCATTCCTACTCCCTGTTTCACCGACTGTACCGACATGCAAAAATGTAAAACTAGTGTGAACAAGTGTCTCGCTGCACAGCTCCTAATTTAAGATGACTCTAAAAACTATCACCCTAATTCTCAGTAGTCCCTTACGTCTACAGTGCCGGCCTGCCTTGTTTGGGGTGAACTAAGTTTGTTTTTATCTAGCCCGTCTCTATATCGTTCTCTCGTCGCCCTTTTCCCCGTTTTTCCATACCCGTTTCGCCCACCTCTCTTTCACCTCCGCCCATCTCATTCCTTTTTCTTGTTTTAATGTACTGAAAATAATAATATTGTAAGTTATTCACCTGATCTTTCAGTTTTTAAGTTATTGCTCTTGGGCAACACCGAGTTTCTTCCCCACCCACTTCCTAAAAAATATAATGAAATCTATATTTGTTTTAGTTTATTCCCGGGAAACGCCGAGTTTCTTATCTCCACCTCTTAATAATTTAATGAAACCTGCATTTATTTTGGTATATTCCCAGGCAACGTTGAGTTTCTTGTATTCCTCTTCTCCATACAGGCATATAAAATGTACTACTGTATTATTGCACACACCTTCTTTTAAACAAACTTGCTTTAGCCAGGATGTTGGGTACTTTTTGATTATTATATGCCACTTACCAAATGTAATACTGTAATCTTACTTTTATTGCTGTCATTTAGAGCGCTACTGAAACTACCCAAATAAAATTAAGAGTGCCTTCAGAGCACGACTAAAACCACTCTTTTCTAGTCCGAAGAGAAGCTTAAGAAACGTTGAATAATTTTGAAAAAAAAAGTCATTTACGGAAGGAATACATGGAAATTAGTGTTTTCTTTCCAAATTATGGCTGAAAAACTCCCACTGGCGAAATCTTCATATCTTCCTTACGGGTGCACTTAGAGGTTCGGGAATACCGGTTAAGTCTACATATGAATACACTTTTAGATTGTTTGTAGATCCTTCAACCTTTTTTTTATAGGGTACACGCGCATGCGCGCACACACATACATTGAGTTATATATATTGTGTGTATATTATATACATTATAAAATTATACAATTAACTCATGGGTACCTGGGGTTTTACGGACGGCGATTTTACTTAGACTGGTTAGGCTAGAAAACGGGAAAGCGCCGAAAGTACATCAGTCCATAATAAAGAAAAATACAATGACAGAAGAATAACATATATAGTTTGAATAATCAATGCCCAATATGAGATGAACGATAAACATTGGAGGACTTGCACCTGGATGCCATAAATGAGGAAAGTGGGCAACATACGCACCGTTAACACTAAAAACAAAACAAACATTAATTATCATTCCTACAACAGGTTATTGCGTGCAGTCAATTCATAAAGATGTCATTTTATTTCTTGTTTAGATTCGGCTTTGCACAAATAAATATCAGCCATTTATTTCCTTTTTTCAAAAATAAAATCTCTTGTCTTTTAAACAAATTCTCAAACGTAAATTATAACAATAAAACGTGATAATGTAACTTTCCCAGCCCTCGGGACCATCTTCCTTAGATTATTAATAAAGATAGAGATAGGGTAGAAAACAGGGTTGGCCAGTTCTAAGGTTCTTACATATGCGACTCCGACTCCTTATTGAAAGACTTTAAAGTCTTTCAATATTCAAACTATTGATTCTTCGGAGATTAAAAAAATTCGACTCTGACTCTTAGCATTCTTATGAGTACGACTCCGACTCCTTTCAAAAACTTCGACTCCGACATTACTTTGAAACTCTAATGGGAAATAGTTAAAAGAATAAAAGAAGAGTGCTGAAAAATTATTAAATTTAAGCTTTATTTATTTTAACAGCAGAAGGTAAAACCTCGAGCATTGTGTATTCAAAGGCTTTGCTGTAACCACGTGTGTGTGTTTTAAGAGCAAATCCGGGATGGAATTTGGTGCGAATTGATGATTCTTACTTTACTTCCAGGGAACAGCGTTTGGTCTGCTTAACAACCTAAACATAAACAAATGTTGATGTCTCTTCCAAATCAAACCGCTCGTCCACGTACTGTGAGAGGGTGGCGACATACAGCTAGTATATAATGAAATAGTCGTAAACATTTTTATATATAGTATAGTACGCTTAATTTCAGTGACCAAGTCTTTATTCATTTTTCCACAAAATTTAAGACATTCTGTGCACTTTACGGTCCGTTTCGTGCATATATAAACAAGCAGAAAGTTTAGCGTATTATTGTTAATCTGTATATGCTCTGTTATTAAATGTTGACATCCATCGAGCCTTTTTCTTGAATTAGTTTTGGAAAATTTATTTTAAAATATATACACAAATATATATTTACATACACTATATATATATATATATATATATATATATATATATATATATATATATATATATATATATATATATATATATATATATATATATATATATATATATATATGGGGTAAGGTACACGATAAATCATGAAAATGAAATGCCGTGGTAGATAAAATGTTTGAAAAAAGACAAACGGAAAACTGGTTAAAATGCAGGAGAAAAACAAAAACAAGAGATTTGACCGGTTTCAGAAAAAAAAACAAATATATATATATATATATATATATATATATATATATATATATATATATATATATATATATATGACACCTCTAATGCGCATTAATGTAATTAAAAATAAAATATATATTCTATACTATAGTTATTATGTCTGTTTCTTTGTCCGTAGATGCAATTGTAAACAAAGCCCTATACCAAATTTTTGAGGAATTTAATGGTGGTATTAAATTTTTGAGGAATTTAATGGTGGTATTAAATTTTTGAGGAATTTAATGGTGGTATTAAATTTGTATTATTTTTGTTTTACAATAAGATTATTTGATCACGCGTTCGCACCGGACGTCTATAAACAGCAAAGACGGCGTTTCCCATTAAGACACGAAGTAGATAAACAAATTTCACATTTTCTGGTTTGCATTTATAATTTATTCCAAAAAGCGAGATTTAAAAAAATCTTATTGAATTTTACTCTTGTAAAGATTTCAACATAAATAAATAAATGGATCGACCGTAGTCGTGGACGTCCTGAAGGCTCCCTCTTCATTGACTTCTACAATTTTACTTACCTTTGATCCTCACTTTAATGCAGGTTAGAGTTTAGCAAGAAGGCATCAGGTACTAACATTTGAGTCTTTGGTATGACTCGACCGAGGATTCAATCCAACACTTTAACCATTAAGCGAAATTGACCGGTACATGGAGATATGGAGATTAATTATTCCTTTTCTTTTTATTTTTTCTAATACAATGTACACACAAAGCTGTTTCTTATATATATGAAAATAAAACAATGAAATTCGAAACAGGGAATTGACGATAGGATTGTGATTGTCTTTTGTAACTTGCACTGTCACGCTTCAGTTTGTAGACGCGCACATTGAATGGGCGCATCTTAATTGAGATGCGCCCTCGCATCGTTATGAAAGGCTTTGTCCGTCCGTTGGTTTGTCATGCTCCAAATTGAATCGTTATTTTATCAACCGTGTTTATATTTATTTATTCAATCGTAGACACAAACGATTTGCTTCCTTTAAAAATTGCTGACTGCTCTCGAATATCAAACCAATTTATGAAACAAATGAACAAACAATTCTCTCTCTCTTTTAGGGGGGGGGGGTCACATCCAAATGTTGGTTAATTGGCAAATCACGACATCTTCATCCCTTCGTTGTTGTTTGTTTTCTGCCTGTTGTTTTGCCGCTTGTTTATATTTCTTTGTTTCTGAGTATATTTCATAGAAACAGTAATTGCGTCGCCCGCCCCCCCTCGCCCTTCACACAACGCAGTGTTTACGATCCTGAAAACACATGACTTTAAGTCAAAGAACTAATACATTTTATATATATATATCTATATATATATATATATAATAAAATGCACAATATGTAATAAACTGAAATGTAGTTAGACAAAATGAAACAACAAATTAAACACAACAAAATACAAACAAGAGATTGACCAGTTTCGTTCGGGTCTACGAACATCTTCAGAAAAAGTGTTTAATTTTTTTCCATTTTTTATCTCAATATTTCTATCCTAGAACTGAATTGTAGATCTTGCATGCTTGTCTCCGTGCACATTGGAGTGCCTCAGCAGTTTGTGACGTCACTATAGGATGACAACATCTATTAAAACAAAGATGGTGGATAACCGGGCACTGTGGATAGAGTGATCACGTCATTAACCATGTAATATCTCCCGAGACCACGTCCATAACACACTTCTACTATTGTGGACTTTTAGGTAACAGATAATCCTGATGCGCAGAAAACAAACACGGAATGTGATTGGTTGTGCGGGGTTAGTTAGTTTTGTCCTGTATGATAAAAAAAAACATTGAACGAAACAAAACACAGAACGCCAACTAAGAAAGTTAAATAAGGCGAAAATTGCTTCTAATGAAATAGGATGGATTAAATAAGATCGATTGGTATCCTGCGCTTACGTGTACAAATGTTATACGTGCTGCAGTCATTACGAAAAAACGTAGGTGGTTGCAATCAGTCTAAGAGAAGAACAATATGACTGGTCAAAGAAAAAACGGTGGTTCTTTGGCACTGTAATTTTGGTAAAGTTGTCAAATTGTCTTGTGATTTGGCAAAAGATGAAAATATCCGCTTCTTTTTTATGATCTATTTTCTATTCATCTACAGTTCAGAGAAGAAATGAATGGCAACACTGTTTTAAAGCAATACTATACTAGCTGACATATCCAGTATTGCTAAGAAGTTAATGAGGGCCCACGTGTAGTCCTGCTACTACTACTACTACTACTACTACTACTACTACTACTACTACTACTACTTAACCCAATATTACAATATTCGTCTTATTTATTTATTTTTGCATTTCTATCATTTCAATTTACAATCTTTCAATAAAAATGGATGCTCGGCGCGAAGTAGACCCCACGATATTATGTAAAATAATATAGTGGCGTCTGTACCATACACCCATAAACAGACGATTTTTTATTTTTATTTTATTCATTACTTTAAAATAGAAAATAATAGCAATTAAAGAAAATAAGAATAAACTGTTCAGAGCTGAGAGCAGGGTACACAATATTCCTTCTTCATCCCCAGACAACGACGGGTGTCTGTTAGTATACTATATCTGCGATCTCTCTCTCTCTCTCTCTTTCTCTCTCTCTCTCTCTCTCTCTCTCTCTCTCTCTCTCTCTCTCTTATTACAGAAAATTTCTCGAGCAAAATAGTACGAGAAATCCGATAGTGGTATTAATTATGTATTCGGGTGTTTTAGGCAATAATATCGAGGGGTCTGCATTCGCGCTGGATATTTATAAATAGTGAAGACAACGTTTTATTTTATATTATGCATCACTTGAACATTATATAATTTTTTTAAAAAAGAATAGAAATGGCAATATGGGATGCATGGGCACACAAGGGGTCCTCATTCATTCCTGGGAAACATTAGCAAATAAACTAATCTAAAAATTAAGAATGTTGTAATATTTCCATATGAAATCGTATTCAATACTTAAAGTTCAGATATTATGATTTGGTCTATGTTTTTCAAGTTTACATTATTGAAGTAATAGTTTAACGAAGAAAAACAAAAATATACAACGACGTAAGTAACAGGGACACGTGATCACTGGATAGTTAGTGCATTTCCTGTTGAAGTACTTTGCGAAGGTCCATGTTATTTGAGTGAAAAGGAAAATAACCTCATTGTATTCCAATGTAAATAATCGAATAATTCACCTCTGCCCTAAGCAACTCTTTTGGCGGCTTGTGGCGCCATTTTGACGCTATAAAACTTTGGATAAATGGCTCATCTCTGTTCCAGTTTTTAGCTGATTTGATTTCGTTAATTAACGCATTGGTTGCTTTAATTCCAGTACATTAGAATATCGTAAACGGATCGTCACAATTGACAACGTTAAACCGTAAAAAAGTTTTGATTTAGATGAATTGCAACTGTTGACAAACATGTGTTCAGTTCGTCTCATTCCTACGGGCGGGGGAACAATCCTATTTGTAGTTTATTTAATGCTATGATACGCGATTCATTAAAAACGAGTTGCCATCTTACTAATACCCCGTAACTTTCCTCATCGATTTCGATCGTAAGGGAAAACAATAGACCCGACGGGGTCTGAACTCGGCTTGCCGATTCCATAGTTCGCGTCGATATACCTTAAGGCAATCCCGCACTCCCATCGCTATAACATGGAGAATGGAATCGTTTCCACCATTTTAAAATATATACTCGAAAATACGTGCATAATATATTTAATATATGTTGAACAGTGTGAGGGGGCAGCAAAGTACTCGATTATTAAAATAACGCGTGAACCGTCATTTTCCGGGGAGACAAACATAAACAGAGGCTGAAGAGAGTCTGGTAAAGAGGCTTATTATAGATCCTCTTTGTTAGGATTTCAAACCGACGGTACCGATGTTGTTCTCATCTTCTGTAATACAAATATTAATTAATATATATATATATATATATATATATATATATATATATATATATATATATATATAGTATAATATAATACGTATTTCCTAATTGCTCAATGCATATAGAATATTGGATTATGATTTAGTACATTCTTTTTATCGGAGATTTTCTTATAGCCAGTTTTTCGTTATTGATCTAGAAATAGCGAACTATTTAATAATAATCCACTGAATTATTCGTGATTTATTGCTATGTACATACGGTGAGAAATAATTTTTAAAAATGATATATTATCCGTGTAAGTTCGTTTTTAAAAGAAGATTTGGGGCTGTACACTCTAGTTTCAAGGGCAGTGTTATATTAGTGCTGTTGGCCTAGAATTGGTGGTGTTAGCATTCCTGGAAAGTCTCTCTGGAAAAAATATATTGGTTGGGAATTAATTGAGTTTTATTTTATTTATTATTTAAAGTTTTTTTTGTTTTAAGAAGGTTTTTATTTTATTCTACTAAGTGTTTTATTTATTTATTTATTTATTCTCTTGTAGTTTTAAGGTGTTGACTTTCCAGGAATGCACCGGTTTTTTATCGATTCAACGCTATTTCTCATCGTTGTTTTCCTCATTCAGAACGCTGACGATTCCACTTGGCATAGATTTTTTTTAAATCTGCGATCGAGCACTTTATTGATTTCTTTTCAATATAACCTGACACACACACGCACATATTATATAAGCAAATATTACTGTGTGAGTTTGCCCGTCTGTGCACACATAAATTATCAATTATCTCCAAGCAAAACCAATACCATATTTGGTATCAACAGGTTCCTACGAATGTTTCGGCTTGGTTTTAAAGTATTCATTTGTTCTATTATGACAATGTAGAATAAAAGTGTTGTGTTATTTTGTTTAACGGTCATTTAATCTCGTGAACTATTTTTCTAAACGAATATTTAGTTTTGTAAACGAAATTTTTTTAAACATTATATCGTATTGTTTATATTTATATCGTACTGTTTATATTTATATCGTACTGTTTATATTTATATCGTACTGTTTATATTTATATCGTACTGTTTATATTTATATCGAACTGTTTATAGTTATATCAAACTGTTTATATTTATATCGTACTGTTTATATTTATATCGAACTGTTTATAGTTATATCAAACTGTTTATATCTATATCGTACTGTTTTTATTTATATCGTACTGTTTATATTTATATCGAACTGTTTATATTTATATCGTACTGTTTATATTTATATCGTACTGTTTATATTTATATCGTACTGTTTATAGTTATATCGAACTGTTTATATTTATATCGTACTGTTTATAGTTATATCGTACTATTTATAGTTATATCGAACTGTTTATATTTATATCGTACTGTTTATATTTATATCGTACTGTTTATATTTATATCGTACTATTTATATTCATATCGTACTATTTATATTTATATCGTACTATTTATATTTATATCGTACTATTTATATTTATATCGAACTGTTTATATTTATATCGTACTGTTTATATTTATATCGAACTGTTTAAATCTATATCGTACAGTTTATAGTTATATCGAACTATTTATATTTATATCGTACTGTTTATTTTTATATCGTACTATTTATAGTTATATCGTACTGTTTATATTTATAACGTACTATTTATATCTATATCGTACTGTTTATATTCATATCGAACTGTTTATATTTATATTGTACTGTTTATATTTATATTGTACTGTTTATATTTATATTGTACTATTAACCCCATAAATGGGCGGAATGGGAGGATGCACACCTCTTTTAAGCTTCATTAGTTATGTTCAACATATTTGATAGCCAGGCAACGCTGGGTAAATTTGCTAGTCTTTTATGAATTTGGAACTTGTCAAAAGGCCCTTCGGATGTTATGGATCAATAAACTATGTTGCCATATATTATTATTAGATCAGTTACAGATCCACTGACTACCCCATTGATAGGAGTTTCATAGTTCTTAATTGTATTCAACTTTGTCAAAATCTGTTCCCTCGGCAGTTTATCATCTTTTGCAGATAACAAGTTTCAACTTGGTTTTCATTTTCGACAAACTTCCCTACCATTCCTGTAGACGAATGCGCACTTATACCCACGCTCTGATTCTCTTAAGGCCATTTTCCCGTTCTTTCTGATAGCAGCTCTGTAGATTCGTTGATAACATCGACAAGAAACAGACAGAAACAACACCGATCTTTCATCTACTCCTTGTGATGCCAAACTTTCAGTATTTCCCTGACCTAATTCCAATAGTCCTACAATCCTTATCTGTGATCTTTATCGGACCAGCCATATTGGAAACGTACGACTAACTGATATCTTACTCGTTCCGTAGTTGGCAAGAAGGCAGACTGTTAGGCAGATATTGTTAGGGCCCATACTGCAATAATATATCTGCTTACTTTGAATTGCTAAGCTTTCGAATACTCCATATTTAGTCACTAAAAAAATAGTGAGTTTATAAAAGAAATTATAAAAATTATTTGCCACGAGCAAATGGAATATCTATGAATATTCTGTTGATCGATCGTTTCGAATACCCCGGAAAGATGAGTAAATGTCAGCTGAAGGCGAGAGAAATAAAGAAAGCCCCATACACAAGAATAAATTATAGAAATGTTGGATTTACCTCAGATTCTGATATAGTTAGAATTTCAGATAGCATAATTCTACATATTCCAAGAAATATGCTTGATGTTGGCCAAGATCAAAGTGTAGTATCTGTTCCGATGGATACTGCACCCCATAGACTGGTATTGTCGTGGCCTTCGGGGCTTGATTTACGCCGGTCCATGGGACGGTCCTGTGCAGTTCTAGAAGGTCCACCCTCCCAGGCTTTGCCTCCCCTCTTTGGGGAGGAGTAAGTTTATTGCTTACTGCCTGAGGCGCTCCTACCGGGGAATGCCGATGAGGCTGCCCAGACAACTTTTAATGGCCAGAGTGCTCACCTTCTCGGGCGCTGGCTTTTCAAATCCCACTTTCCCGACCTTGTGTCACATCTTACCTTGTGGGAGGTAGATAAATATCTGCTTGATGTTGAATTATATATGTATATCTTCACATTGCTATCGATCCGTGCACGTGCATTTCCTAGGAAACCCCAAGAAAGTACTTTTGCTCGATTTTTTAAAAATATTAATAAATATTAATCATAGTGATCTTTAATTATTGAATTTATAAATTAGAATGAACATTTAAACGTTTGTAGTATTTCAGAAGTAAAATGGAGTCAAGTCGCAGCAACGTACTTACGTAGAAGCGATGATTTTTGTGGTTTCAAACTTGTGGGGGTTGTAATTCATAGTCTATATACAAACACATAGGGAAAGGTACTACTTTATAGGTATAAAAGTATTTGTAAATAAAGTAATTGTTCAAAGTATTATTATTATTATTAGTAGTAGTAGTAGTAGTAGTAGTAGTAGTAGTAGTAGTAGTAGTAGTAGTAGTAGTTGGATCAGCGTTTATTGCGAAGAACATGTAAACATTTTGTGCAAAAACCGACTTTGGATATGAATAATAAGTAAAATATAAATTAAACTGAAAATAAATTAAAAACCATATAGAAATTAAATGTATCAATAAAAATCAACATCGAAACGTTCGTATTATTTTATACCTAAAAACCGACATGCGTGCATCAACTTAGGTTCCTATGGTAATTGACCTGTGTGCTAAGCTACTTTTGCACAAGGCAACGACATCGATAGACCCATTTTCTATGCTGACTGATTGCTAAAACCTGCCATTTGCACGCGCACAGCAAGTAACTGCTACTACGATCAATATGAACCCTTCCTCTTTCTCTTTACGATGAATATTGACCTTACCACTTTTCTCCACCATGTTACTGATCCCATGTCTTCTTTGTTTATTTTTAATTTATTTCTTTGTTTTTATTTCATTACCAAGGTGTCAAAGAAGATTACTGCAAAGGTTTCATTGACGCCCATGGCCAGTGGAATAATGGCTTCTACTGTCCGAGGTGGTCATCCGACCCGAACCAAGTCTACTGTTGTGGCACCAAGCATGATCGCTACTGTTGCAAACCACCGGGGCAAGAATCGCTCACGGGCTTCTCGACAAGCAGTTTTCTGAAAAATGAAAATGGTCCCAGTAGTGTATCGTAAGTAAAACTTGTTTTGTGTCTTTAAACATTTGTTACGGTAATTCATATTAGCATATTTTGTTTGCATTTATGGGGATAAGATCAATTTTTAAAGTAATTAATCTAATTAAAATGCAATATATTTACCAATTACATTCAGACAACTGAATTTAAAGTTGGTGTGGTTTCAAAGAAAAATATTCATATCTATTCATAATGGAGATTATGTATCTGTCTGTCTGTCGGTCTGAAACCTAAACTATATTATTAGTTTTGATCGCTCTCTTTTTATATCTACTTATCAGCTCCTATATATACCCATTCCCAAACTTTCCCAAACATCACGCGTCTTTCAAATTTACATACTTAATTTGTTTTAAAGCTTCTAATTAAATTAATATTCGCAAATATACACTCATGATTGTTTTTTTCAGATTTCCAGATGTATTTAAAATATTTTCCTCGATAATAATAATCTTAATAAAAATGATAAATAAAATTAATTAAAGACATTGTTTTATATATATATATATATATATATATATATATATATATATATATATATATAGTTACGTAAGTAAATTAGATTGCAATGGAATATGATCGAACAGTCGGAGTCCACTCCAACATTTGGTTACCCGCCCTCTGATTATTAAGTATAACGTTCTATTTCGAACGCACACAAAGTTCTATTTCAAAAAAGAGAGGGAAATAGATAGAGAGAGAAAAGAAAGAGAGATAGATGGACACAAGACAGGAGCTCGTTAATTGATTAATAACATGTAAACAACACATTCTCTGAGATTTATCGTACGAGTCGCTCAAAAATGATATATTTAATTTGATTTTTTATTAAAACGTTTTGGGTTTTTTTAAAGCACAAATTTATTGAATAAAAATGTTTAATTTAAATGATAATTAATTTAAAAATTACTATTTTTGTAAAAAAACAAAACAAACACATTTTACTGAGCAATTAAATAACTGAATTTAGAATCGTGTTCACTGTATTTTATTTTTTTAATTGTTGAGTTTATTGTAGGTACACCTTTTTTTCGACCATAAGTGAGTTTAGGATTTTATGTTTTACATTTTACGCCGTAAAGGGTAAATTTTGTTTAAAAGCCGTTTTTATTATTCCGTGTTTTTTTTTTTTTAATTAAAATATAGGATGGGGTGATTTTCTTTCTTTTTGTGTAAAAAACAAACACATTTTACTGAGCAATTAAATAAAACAACTAGCAAAAATATGCGACCGGAGGGAACATATTTTTGCGACTAGTAATAATAATATTAAGATTTGGGATTGTCGTGAAAATATAACAGATAATCATAATGATTCTTATCGACCAATACAACTTTTAATCAATGGTAAGTAAATAAACACACTGTATCAATTTGATCATTTTTAAATTATTTTGTGCAGTGATTGAAATTTAAACAAAAACTTTATTTTTTATGCCACGGGTACACTGGAACTCTAATAATGCTTACATACTTGCAAAGTTTACACATTTGAATACATATTATATTCTACCAAGTAACTTTAAAAGCTGCGTCTTCATATTACCCTAAGAATAACTAAAATAATATTAGGGACATAACTCTTAATTTTCACTTGAATGTTAAAGAGGGAGTTAGCTCCTTTACAGAGTAATCTTTTGTCATCTTTACAATCATGTAACCATTTCGCGTGTTTCTACATATGCGTGTGTTTCTTGCCTATATCTGTCTTGAACATTATTGGGTTTTTTTTTCAAATTTAGTATTAATAATTTAATATTTATTTAAATAAACAAACCATAAAAACTAAAGTTATAATTCTTTTATGTGTATAACATTTTAAGGTATGCAAACAAAAGAAATGAAACTAATATTACATTACTGAATCCCGGGCCACGTCGGATAGCTATAGCTCATGTTAAATACAAAATAAGTAGCAATTAATACACTATGTTAACTCGAAAATTATTAAAATCAAAATAATGCTAAACAATGATAACTTATAATTAATGGGATATCTGACTTTTCAAAAACGTAAGCTTATAAATGTATAATTGTGTTTCGAGTTTGTATTTCCTTTATTTATTTTCAAAAACGTAAGCTTATAAATGTATTATTGTGTTTTGAGTTTGTATTTCCTTTATTTATTTTCAAAAACGTAAGCTTATAAATGTATTATTGTGTTTCGAGTTTGTATTTCCTTTATTTATTTTCAAAAACGTAAGCTTATAAATGTATTATTGTGTTTCGAGTTTGTATTTCCTTTATTTATTTTCAAAAACGTAAGCTTATAAATGTATTATTGTGTTTCGAGTTTGTATTTCCTTTATTTATTTTCAAAAACGTAAGCTTATAACTGTATTATTGTGTTTCGAGTTTGTATTTCCTTTATTTATTTTCAAAAACGTAAGCTTATAAATGTATTATTGTGTTTCGAGTTTGTATTTCCTTTATTTCTTTTCAAAAAACGTAAGCTTATAAATGTATTATTGTGTTTCGAGTTTGTATTTCCTTTATTTATTTTCAAAAACGTAAGCTTATAACTGTATTATTGTGTTTCGAGTTTGTATTTCCTTTATTTATTTTCAAAAACGTAAGCTTATAAATGTATTATTGTGTTTCGAGTTTGTATTTCCTTTATTTATTTTCAAAAACGTAAGCTTCTGAATGTATTATTGTGTTTCGAGTTTGTATTTCCTTTATTTATTTTCAAAAACGTAAGCTTATAAATGTATTATTGTGTTTCGAGTTTGTATTTCCTTTATTTATTTTCAAAAACGTAAGCTTATAAATGTATTATTGTGTTTTGAGTTTGTATTTCCTTTATTTCTTTATTATATTGTATTTTAATGTTTCATCTTTCCCTCTTTATTGGACAGGACTCCCAATAAAGTAGCGACCAATACGTCATCTGCCGTGCCCCAGTGTTACCTAGACTGTCACATCACAACCATTGCGGCCCTGACCATCAGTATCAGTGTCCTGCTGACCCTTGTCATGTTGGTCTTGTGTTGGGTGTGGCCACGATACATGATGTACCGTAATCGCAAAAAGACTGTGCAAAGTAAGTATGTTCATACATTTAATGTAAGCGGATTTTGGTTAATAATAAAGAATAGCACATTAAAACTTTAACGTTTTGGAAAAGTAATCTCTTGTAAAAGCAAATATTACTATGGATAATACGAGTGTAATTACACAACTTCTATTAATTATTACACAAGTTTTGCCGTGTAACTTTCCTCTATAATTCTTAACGAAATGGTAAGTTAACGTTTTGGTGTCCCTATTAATTCTGATAAATGTGTTGTTGTAGCCCATCTATTGATTCTCAGGCAGGTGTTGTCACCTATAATTCTTATTAAACGTTTATAAATGACTTCTCATTCCTAGTTTAAGACTTATACGTAAACAATCACGGAGAAATCAGATGTTGACTACTTTCATCTGGATGCATCTTCCTTCGTCTCATGTGGAAGTATTTCGGAACTTTTATTTACTTAATATTATTGTTGTCAATAGCAATTGATATCTATTATTAGGATTATTTACTTGTGCTTATTTTTTTATTTGACGTATTATTTTATTTTATGTTGGCGTCATTATTTCCTTAGAGTTTTAGATGTTATTATATTATGTTTTTTTTGGGGGGGGTCTTCTCTTCATCGTTTCATTTGTGTAGCATAGAATAGGCGATTTATTTGACCCCCACGGATTGTCTGTCGTTTTTCTTATCGACAGAAACAGCTGTTCGTTTCTCTAACACGTAAGTAGTTGGTTCATTGGATAGTGAAGCCTCGTTGTTAAAGCGGTCGTAGTGGTGAGGTAGGAGCTGAAGTTTCTGTGTCTTCCTCTCTTCTTGTAGCTACAACAATGTAACAAAACAAACGAAAAAACATAAACAACAATGTCTCCTCTCAATGTTCTTTGTTGTTTTATTGTTTTACATAATTGTGTGAGCTTTCTTGCACCCGCTTCCCGCAGGGGCGAACGAAAACAGAGCTTCGAATAAAAACGTTTAAATCCAATCAGTTAAACTGTCAAAAATAGAAACTGTTTCTGTCTTCTTCGTAACCTTTAATTTTCCACTTCCTGTCCGTGGCGTCATATCCTGATATGTAGCTTTAACTCTGATTTTTAACTTCTATTGGAATTTTCCATTCCTCCGCTAATTTAATCTTTTGTTGAAAATACCGTTTTTAAAACTATTTCAAAACATTCTCTCAAATGTCGCTACATCTAGACGTAGTTGAAGTACTCCACTTTTATGAATTCTCATGGAAATTTTAGCTTGTAAAATGTCGGTTGTTGGAGCACTTTATTAATTCTGCTATAAATATGGACTTTTTGGTGCTCCTATTAATTCTCATGCCATTGTTCTCTCCAAGCCTAAACACTTCTGTAAGATTTGTGTTGGTAGTATCCCCCGTGGATTATCGTGCAAGTTTCAGATTGTTATACAACATTGCGTCGTTCAGAAATCAATTGTAAAATCACATTTATTGTTCACCTAGATTTCGTTACAACTAAGTATAATTTAATTCTTTTCAGAAATCACTGACGGACTCGGTGTACCCCGGACTTTAATTGCGAATACCAGCGGCATGACTCTCGTCTATCAACTTCAACCAATGACCTCTTCATTAGTTGGACCTTCGAACCTGCGTCAACCTATGCTTCTGGACGGATCAAGAAGAGGAGCTGAAACGTCTCTGTACGCTGGTAAGTAGTAACGAATACTAAGACAGAAATTCAGTGCAAAAACAAAACCAGGTAGATATAATACCTTCGCCTACTATCGAATTGGCTATGCCGAGTTCAAATCTCGTGGTCATTTATTGTAGTCATGCATGAGTTATCCCCTCAGCTTTGAGTAAAAATAGCAACTTGTGTTCAATTTATCATATAAAATAAGTAATGTATTTCGACATTAAATAGCCTAAAATCAGAGTTAATATGTCGTAAACAAAAACAAAAACGAATAAAAACAACAAATAGATCATTATATAAAAAGTCTGGGTTTTAGCCTCTTTTCCATCTGGTACTAATGAAGGAAGGCTCGTCTTTAGCGCTATGGTCACGCGCTGTGGAAGAGTTTTAGTTCCTTACTTGAGGCCAACTCTTCGACGGACTCGCATTGACAGATGGAATGATTGGAATTGCTACTTGAACGAAGCTATTCAAGAACCCAGAGAACATATCCCACATCGAATGGATCTCCCAAGGAAACTTGTTGAACCTGAACCGAGCAAGACGAATGTTGGTTGGACAACCAGCAACCTCTACACAGCAACAACAAGCAACTGTTCTTGTGGAAATCCCAGACAAACAATGGAACACATCCTCAGTGACTGCAGTGGTGGACCGACTTGTACTGATCAAGATTTGATGGACTGTAACGTTCATGGATCACGTATTGGCATGATGAGATATTATGATATATAAAAAAAAAACATTTACAAAGGTGGGATTCAGATAGTGATAAAATAGCAGTTTTTATTCAACTAATCATATACAATGAATTGTTTGCAATACGTTGTTCGGTATAAATAACCTAAAAATCGTTGATATGCCGTAAAATATGGGCGTTGTGTAAAACTTCACACAAATGCAATTCAAGCCATACGATTATGTTTTTGTTTCTATCATTTTTGAAATGATTAACGATAAAATTTAATGTTCTTCAATGAACTATACAATCAATGAACTATAGAATCAATTAACTGTACAATCAATTAACTGCACAATCAATGAACTGTACAATCAATGAACTGTACAATCAATGAACTGTACAATCAATAAAATGTACAATCAATGAACTGTACAATCAATTAACTGTACAATCAATTAACTGTACAATCTAATCTTTAAGTACGCTTTTATTTAAGTTATTAAAAGTAGAAATAATTATCGCGGATTACTTTTATATTTTAAGCAGTTTAGTTTTCTTTACTAGGAACAATCTTACACGTCTGGCGGCCTTCTGTAGCAAAAATCACCAATAGTTCGTTCGGAAATGTACGGTGGTTTATCAATCAGAGGAATGCCAGACTTTCCGTTACTATACGTTTACATCGATTCTCTTTGACTTTCAATTATTGTTGCAAATCGGAAAAAAATCATCAATAACCTTCTTTTTTATAAGTTGAATCGGAACATTTCCAAAATATGTACTATATATTGGGATATACCTTTCGTACGAGAAGTAAAAGCTGACTCAATGAAGATGGAAGCCATCAGGACATACAGACAATAATTCGCATTTATTTATATAGATATAAGCGATATCGGCGAGCACTCTCAACAGACTGCAGCACAGCGAATGCGCCATGATTAGATTGATCTGTTATGTCAAGCCGAAGGACGACACTCCCCTCGAGACTCTTCTCTCTAGGCCTGGTATACAAGAAATATCTGATGTCCTTAAAATGGGCAGGATGAGATGGATTGGACATGTCGAGCGAAGCTCCAGCTGGATCTCCGAGGTCAGAAACATATCCATCGCATCAAGTCGACAGGCTGAAAGACCTAGGCTCTTGGAATGAGCTGTGTAAACTCGACCGTGCAGACCTAGGGATTGCAAACTTAGATCCTCTCGACCGCCGAGCCTGGAGAGGAAGACTTCGATAAAGACTTACAGACAGGCCCCACCCTCTTATAGAGAACTAATCAAAGGTTTGTTAAAAATAAATCGGATGATGATGATGATGATGATGATGATGATGTAGTTTTTTTTTTAGTTTATGACTATAAAGTTTGACCCACCATAGACGACTACATCAGCTTGCAGACAACACAAAGAAGCTAAATTAAGATTTCGATGAGACTTTGTATTTACTTAAAATTAGTGACAAGGTGGGAGGGGCCGATAGAAGAAGGTTTGGTAAGTCAGCGTAGAACTGATTACGACGTCTTTGATCGAGATGCGTAAACACATTTGAAGAATTCCAACGTATCCTTCCCGCCAAAATACCGCCGTGTTGTTTATGCGTCATTCTCTACATCTATTGATAACGGTCACCGCGGTGGCGTACATTATACTCCACCCTTTCGCCTAACACTCCAATTCCAAGCGGGTGTGTAGGTTTGATACTTCAACCAAATGGTTCCAAAACATTTTGAGCTTCTGAGTCCCTTAGCCTCAACAAGCGCTCCCCCTCCTCCAAGCAGCCGAAAGCCGCACACCTTAAGCGAATACACATATACGAACGCACACACGAACACACACACATGAACACACACACACGTACACGCATCTTTGGCACACGTGCAGTTCACAAATAAAACTTAATCTTGTTTAACTGTCTCGGATAATGTTTCCACTCGCCTCTTACTATAATATTTTTATGTGATGGGTTTTGTTGTCGTAGAAAGACATTAAACATAAGTCATAGAACTTGTTAATTTTTAAAATAAAATCGTTACATGGAGTCGGATTCCTGCCCACTGCCCTCTATTTTACCAACTAGGTCTTACAATTTTTCTGAGTATAGGATGGTCCGTCACAACTTTAAGAAACCTATTTCAAACACCACCTCTTACAAAATATGATAAAAAATGATAAAACTGGATTATATTTTCAGGTTTGCAATTGCAAATGAAAGTCATTTTGATTAAGAACCAACATTCATTTTCTGTTTACCACTTACAATTCATGTTCAGCTGAATGATTTTGCATCACTATCAATTAATTTAAGATTATTCAGGCTCTTCAAAAAGTCATCATCTATTTTACAATTTTCATAACATCAAAACCGTGTTTCTTATAATAAAAAACGTATACACAATGAACAATATATATATATATATATATATATATATATATATATAATGTATATCATTCAACTGAATGTCCCTACGTGCCACACATGTGTGCAAACGGCTCATATTTACATCACATTTTCCAAAATTTTCGGAGTTATTCTCAATTTTTTTTCTTCAATAAATGAGTTTAATTGATAATTACTTTGTAGCTTCCTTCTAAAATTTTCATTTTTTAAGAGACCCTACAAGTAAAAATCAGGAGACGCCACTTTGTCTTAAGAATAACTATTCTTACACTCTCCTGTGTTGTATACATCAAGATGGCGGTAAAGCTAAATCATCAAGATGGCGTAATACAAATTACAGTTTTGATGTTATTAAAATTTTTAAATAGATGATGACGTTTTGACGGGCCTGTATATTCCACGGTCAGATGACATCTTGAAATAGATCCTTGAATTATTTATTTTTCCAAATCCTCCCACTATGTGAGGTGTGTAAACAAAATTATCGACATTGAAATTGTATTTACCAAGAAATGATTAACAATGACAAAAAACGCATAATTTCTATAAAATATCAGATGTGTTCAAAGGATATCCCGACAGAAGTTGTATTTCTCAAGACAGACAAAATAATAAAACACTGACCTTATTTTGTGACTCGAGCTATATTTATTAAGAGAGAAGACGTATCCCCTACTCTATAGTAAAGACCCATATGTATTCATGTGCATATTTATAAAACTTGTCATATAAAAGTTAGCAAATAAAACACGTGACCTTTTCTAACACCCAGATAAAACAAATTTCCACTCTAAATAAAAAGTCAATGGTTGTTTTCTTTTTTCTTTTATCAGGTCATCAGAAATGATAATAATAGTGCATATATGAGAAATTAAATTAAATTAAATTACTGGCTTTTTTATTATTTCTATGAATATTAGTGCGAACAATGACTAACCATCGTTTTCGTCATTTTTGACAGATCGTATATACTAATTGAATAAATAAAACAATAACTGCTACTTTTCTTTTGTCTTTCATAATTCTTATCACAACCTTTTCATTCGTTGAACAACCTATGAAACGTGTTTGATATTATTAGTGTGAAAGTAAATCGTTATATTTCTGTGTATCATACTCGTTCCAAGAATTTAATTTCATGCATAGTTTTGTTTTCTTTTTTCGATGAACACTTTGTTCCGAAAACAAATTAACCTGATTTCATGAATCAATTAAACATGTTTGAGCATATTGCAATCAGATTTATCGCGCACAATGTTCACAAGGGTATCGGTGCACTGGTGACTTGTATCTAACTGATCGTATACAATTAATCGTTAATATTTAGTTGATCCATGATATTCCGGAAAACAGTCAACTCCAACGAAATCAATCGAGGAAGCAGACATGCGTCGATGGAGGTTGAAACATAATGCGACAATAACAATAAAGATATAGCAAGGTTCCGAACGATTTTCAAAAATCAACCCAATAGACAATAACTGTTAGCAGCAGAATAAATAATCCATGAAATGGAAACTCCAAGTAATGACCCACACCACAAATTAATAAGAATAAGAATAATAGTAATAATACACCTGCATCATATCAGAACGGCTTCTTTAAAGAAATATGCATCCAACTGATGATAATATAAACGGTTTAAATAATTTGAAAAGTCATCCCAAAAATGAGTTCTGTTTTTGTATGCATGTTTATAAACTTCAAACGCCAACTTTCCGTTAATTACGGATGAATAATTCAATAAAACAACGTCGATTAACAATTATCTAATCACTACCCTCTATCTCTCTCTGTCTCTCCCCTTCTCCCCCTTCTCTTCTATTCTCTCTCTCCCCTTCTCTCCCAATCTCTCTCGCTCACTCTCTCACCTTCTCTCTCATTCTCTCTCTCTTTCTCTCTCTTTCACTCCCATTCTCTCTCTCTCGCTCTCTCTCTCTTTCTCTCTCTCTCTCCCTGTCTTTCTCCCCTTCTCTCTCCCCTTCTCTCCCATTCTCTCACTCTTTCACTCACATACACAAAAAGAAACTTTTACTTTTTGATCACTCCTTGCGCATCCACTTAGATTTTACCTTTAACCTTTTTCCGTTTTTGTCTATCTTAAATTTTGAAACGCTGAAATAATGTGGCCATATTATTTCGTTTATTTCTAATTAGCAGGCTTCGCTCGTTCGCTATCGCTTTGCAATTTAATTTCTGTTCGCTAATTTCCCTCCCCCTTTCATCAACCCACACGCAAACAAATACAAACTACTATAAAAATGTTACATTTTTCGAGCATTGAAAAAAATATTCAAATTATAATTATTTTTAAAACTAAAAAAAATCTTAATTCAACATTTAAAAGGTAAATAAAATATGAATTGGTTTTAAAAAGCATAGTGCTATTTCAAAATATGATTCCAAATAGTAAATAAGAATTAAATTGTGAAACGATAGAGAGCAGAAACTGAATTCTGAATTGTTGACCGGTATAAAGCTTTGAACGGAGCAGCAGCAGCCGTTACTCTGCCTACTACCTTTTTTTCGCCTTCTTATTCGTTTCTCTCCTCCCACCTCCTCTTCTTCATACCGCTAATCAGTCCGGACACACGTACGTTCACTTTTATTATATAGATCATTATGAGGTGACTTCTACATAAAATGTTCCGATATTATTGTTATATAGTGGGAGTGTATGTTGGATGATTTGATGTCTCCTGCGTTGGTTTATTGGTTCCTTCTCCCTGGAGCTTTGGATTTTTTTCTCCTCAACACTTTCTTCGTCATCCGATGTAAATTTATTGATTACGTTACCTGATTAAAGTAAGGGTTTACATTACATCATTTTAAATAAGTATAATTTCTATTTTAATTCTATATACAGATACGTTCTTCATGGAAAGAGAAAGACAACGAGAGAATGAACGATATGCCTTTAACCACCGATATTTTTTGTTTGTTTGTTGTATGGGGATGAGAGTTATCTTTCCCGTGTCGGTGTATTGTTTACTTCTCCTCAGAACATTTTTCATCCAATGTATCTTCGTCGTTTACTTTGGTTGATTAAAATAAAGGTTGACATTACATCATTTGAAATAAGTATTACTTTTATTTTATATACAGATACGTTCGTTATGGAAAGAACGAGCACGTGAACCCTAACACACGAATATGGACGGAAGAGCTGTCGGCTAGCAGTCGTTTCGGCTATCGTATCATCTGTCTTCCTGTCCTTCTGACACGTACCCTACTACGTCACTGCCTTTATCATAGTCTACTCTTCTCCAAACGTATCCCTCCTATCTGACGTAATAATTACTCATCTTTAAATCATTTTTGTTACTCAACTCACATGTTTTTTTTTATCTCCCCTAAAATATCTGACATTCGAACAAGCCTGCTTTTGACTAAAAGCCATTCAATATTTTATACACATACAAAGACACTGACACATGATATGAAATCAATTTTTTTTTTGCAATCTACTCGACTCGCAGGTGTCAAAGCGGTTCGTCTAGATATAAGGCCAGAAAAAACCTGTTCCCCATCTCTTTCTCTGGTTTGATGAACGCCATCATCATTTTGTGACGTCATCCAATATGCTTTAATAGATAATGTATATCTTTAGTGACGTTGTCAACTTTGCACGATTATCTACACCTCTGTTTTAATGAATGACGTCATCCACAAACAAACAAAAACAAGATCCCCAGAGTTTTAGTCGTATATAGATAAATCAAGTATTTTTATTTTGCTATTTCAGTGAGTGAACCGCCCCCGTATCAAGTGGAAGAGTCTGTAACTTATAGAGACAAGAAATTAAAAGTCGGCTTAAAGAAAAAAAGGTAAATGTTATAAATAATATTTTCATTTGATAATATATATATATATATATATATATATATATATCAGCTTATTTATTTGAATTGATATCAGCTGATGTATTTGAATTGATATCAGCTGATGTATTTGAATTGATATCATCTTATTTATTTGAATTGATATCATCTTATTTATTTGAATTGATATCATCTTATGTATTTGAATTGATATCAGCTGATTTTCATCGTTTTATGCATCGATCATATTTTTGATATTTCTGATTTTTGCAGATCTTCTTTTTTTGTTGCACGTTGTCTAAAATGTTATTGTACATAAATGTGTGTATGCATGGCTATGGTAATGTGTAGTTATTTATATATGTAAGTGTGTGTATGCCTATATATCTATATTTGTGTGTGCATGTGTATTTATTTGGTATTCATGTATGTCACTTATATAAGTGCCTATAATGTGTTTATGCCTAAAATGTATTCATGCGTGAAGAGCTTTAAATATATTCTGCTGTGGAAATCAAGCAAAATCTGTCCAACTTTATTTTCTATTTTTTTTTTAATACAAAGCAGTAGTTTTACTCGACAGAAAAAGAGGAGAGTCAAATATTAGAATTGAAAGAAACGCAAGAAGTGTGTGTGCGTGTGCGTGTGTGCGTGTGTGGTTTTATTTACTCCTCCCCAGGAGTTAGGCACAAGGCCAGTTTTATCTTACTCCAACAAGTAAGATGTGACCCAAGATAGGGTCGAGAAAGTGGGGTTTGAAAAGCCAGCGCTCGAGAGGTGAGCACTCTGGCCATTTAAAAATTGCCTGGGTAGCCCCGTCGGCATTCCCCGGTAGGGGCGCCTCAGACAGTAAGCAATAAACTTACTCCTCCCCAAAGAGGAGAGGCAAAGCCTGGGAGGGTGGACCTCCTAGAACTGCACAGGACAGGCGTGCAGTATCCATCGGAACAGATACTACACTTTGATCTTAGCCATAAGGCCAAGAAGCCCAAAAACGGGTTACGTGTGTGTGGTACGTGTGTGTCATCGGCAGACAGACCGGTTCGCATTATCACAGCTCTTCATATAAGTGCTTCAGGCCACGGTTATTGTAATAGTAAACTAAGGCCTGCTAACTGGAAAATGACGTCACGCTGTAAAGTAACAAACGAGACCTGTCGAACAGTCAGGCAATGGGCATTTTGACCCTCCCTTCATTTAAAATTCATAAAAATTCAAGAAATCAACCTATTTTAATTAAATTTTCAGTATTTATTAATTAACGATCACTGAATATGATTAACTCATTACTTTATTAGAAATCCCATTATTTCGTGTAAACAAAAACATCTTTACTAAAGTTATATCACGAGGTACTAAAAAACGCATGAATGTATTTTTTCTGAAAATAAAGCATCGTAGATGTTAACAATAAAAACATTTTAAAATATAGTTCTCATATATTACGAAAAAAAAAGCCCCTAAATTCCGTATTATTAAAATCAATATAACCTGAAGAAAATTAAATTCTTGAATTGAATAATAACATTTCAAAAATAATACGACGCGGTTTTCTAATATTTGCACATATCTAATGAATGAGAGCTTTTTTAAAAAAAGCATTAGAAAACTTTAAAAATTGCATTTTAAAAAAGGAATAAGATTCGATTTATACTGAAATTGATCTTTATTCAATATAATTTTTTTTAAGTTCACAATGAATAGTTAATTGTTTATGAATTTAGGGAACACACAATTAAATAAACAAATAAATTATTAATTATTTTTAAAATGTAAACAAACAATAAATAAATTTAAATAAAAACAAAGGAATAGCCCGATTGTGAAGATATGGTCTCTGAAGTTTAACTGTAATGGTGGTATCTGTTTTTTATCAAATGCTGATATCTCTCTTTTTATGTCCTCAGGACGAAAACAAAGTTCACATACCTGAAGCAATAATTTAAAAGATAAACATACCATAACTCTTGTTAAAAACTAAGAAAAGATAGTAAACAAACATCTACAATATTAAATAAGTTCAAAAGCCGAAATTTAAACAAATTACTTGTAGGAACACATCGAATAAATGTCACCAATCGTGCGAAAATGTACTGTTCTATTGGTATTTGGCCAATTTAATCCATATTATCAATTAAGGTCATAAAATTACAAAATCAAGAATTTAAAATAATTAATTAATAGAATATTTATTGAAATAAATTAAAATGTGTGTTTTTCTTTTTGCAAAACGAACAGTTTATTAACAATATAGTAAAGTTTGAATATCTCGCTTATTTCGTGTGATTTTCGCACACATTTTGTATTAAATTGATTAATTAGTCTTACATTGTACTTTTTATTCCGAAATAAAATTCTAATTTATTTTTTAAAGGCTTGAAAATCGAAATGTTATGCCTTAATCGCTGGCGGGCATGTTGTAATTTCCTATTATTTTCTTTCACGCTTGACATCTATACAAAAGAAAAACATTTGACTTAATTTTATTTATGCAAAAAATTGTGGTGTCTAGTTGATTTTCACATCTATAAAATGGAAACCGGTTTTACTCTATTTTATTTATTTGACATCCATAAATAAGTTACTTCATTTTCATTTTAATAAAACTTTTTGAAAAGTTATTATATAAATACAAATTTTGTCCGTCCGTCAGTCACATTTTTAAAAAAAGTAATAAATATGCGACCAGATAGATCATATATTTGTTAGTTAATTAAGTTTTAAAAACAATTTCACAGACCTTGCTATAATTCGTAGGACTAAAGTTATCTCACTTAATAAAATGTATCCAAGTCCGAAATTATTCCTTATCTTTTGGAAAAGCAAAACATTAACTTGGGGGCCATTTTTACAATCTCCCTCGCAACATGGAACGCAGAAATGACACTTCCGGTCTTGATTGATAGTGGTTCTTACTCCCACTATCAATGACATCACCAGAAAAACTCGACTCAGTTAGCAGGTCTTAGTTTACTATTACAATGGGCGTATTCAGGCTGACGTAAACCCGGTCGCTTTTTTATCAGTCCGAGATTTTATCCATTGCGCTATCAGTACAAGCGAGAAACTGAACTCTAACTGTATATATAAACAATGTCTGCAGCAAGAGAGTGCTCTATTCGTTTTTATGAAGAGCTTTGTATTATCAATACTGACAACTAGCAATTTAACTTACCATATTGCTTCATCCATGAGGAGGTGAATGGGCATATATACAGCCTTCCACAGGCAGTCTGTGTTGCTGTATCATAGCTCTTCAGTACTCCTTTGTAATATCTGGTAGATTTATCCTTTGGAATGTTTGGTGGATTTATCCTTTGTAATGTTCGGTGGATTTATCCTTTGTAATGTTTGGTGGATTTATCCTTTGTAATGTTTGGTGGATTTATCCTTTGTCATGTTTGGTGGATTTATCCTTTGTAATGTTTGGTGGGTGTATCCTTTGTAATGTTTGGTGGATTTATCCTTTGTAATGTTTGGTGGATTTATCCTTTGTCATGTTTGGTGGATTTATCCTTTGTAATGTTTGGTGGATTTATCCTTTGTCATGTTTGGTGGATTTATCCTTTGTCATGTTTGGTGGATTTATCCTTTGTCATGTTTGGTGGATTTATCCTTTGTAATGTTTGGTGGATTTATCCTTTGTCATGTCTGGTGGATTTATCCTTTGTAATGTTTGGTGGATTTATCCTTTGTTATGTTTGGTGGATGTATCCTTTGTAATGTTTGGTGGGTGTATCCTTTGTAATGTTTGATGGATTTATCCTTTGTCATGTTTGGTGGATTTATCCTTTGTAATGCTTGGTGGATTTATCCTTTGTCATGTTTGGTGGATTTATCCTTTGTAATGTTTGGTGGATTTATCCTTTGTAATGTTTGGTGGATTTATCCTTTGTCATGTTTGGTGGATTTATCCTTTGTCATGTTTGGTGGATTTATCCTTTGTAATGTTTGGTGGATTTATCCTTTGTCATGTTTGGTGGATTTATCCTTTGTCATGTTTGGTGGATTTATCCTTTGTAATGTTTGGTGGATTTATCCTTTGTAATGTTTGGTGGATTTATCCTTTGTAATGTTTGGTGGGTGTATCCTTTGTCATGCTTGGTGGATTTATCCTTTGTCATGTTTGGTGGATTTATCCTTTGTAATGTTTGGTGGATTTATCCTTTGTCATGTTTGGTGGATGTATCCTTTGTAATGTTTGGTGGGTGTATCCTTTGTAATGTTTGATGGATTTATCCTTTGTCATGTTTGGTGGATTTATCCTTTGTAATGCTTGGTGGATTTATCCTTTGTCATGTTTGGTGGATTTATCCTTTGTCATGTTTGGTGGATTTATCCTTTGTAATGTTTGGTGGATTTATCCTTTGTCATGTTTGGTGGATTTATCCTTTGTAATGTTTGGTGGATTTATCCTTTGTAATGTTTGGTGGATTTATCCTTTGTCATGTTTGGTGGATTTATCCTTTGTCATGTTTGGTTGATTTATCCTTTGTAATGTTTGGTGGATTTATCCTTTGTAATGTTTGGTGGATTTATCCTTTGTAATGTTTGGTAGATTTATCCGGACTCACGTGCGACCGCGGAATACATTCCTCCTTGCTGAAAGATTGATTAAGGTTGATATAAAAATACGAAACGACGAAGATTCACAATGCTGATGTATGCATCCTCTCACCAATCAGTGATTAGTCGCAGAATAAACCTCTGTGGACGTTCTATTATTATTTATCTTCTTTGTTATGATGACAGAAGCCTTCCGTGTCTTCTGCACACCGCCAACTACTACTTAACTCTAAATATTTCAAACATGCCTTCTCTTTTACACGTGATATATCTCAACCAATCCTAGCCTTTGGGCTCTCTCAGAGTCACCTTATTTAACAATACGTTACCAATGTGTATATCTGATTTTGTGAAAATCTAGTGTTTATGGTATTTGCATGAATTAGGTATTTGTTCTTGTAAGTTGTGTAGCCCAAATTGTTACGTTTACTAAAATTTTATTTCTATTTGATTTTACAAAAATACATTTGAAATGATTTGGTTAGCTTTCGTTAAGTTTGTTTTAACTTTAATTATTTTTCTTTGTTTTTCCTTTTGAAGGCTGTCTTCAGAAGTGCTCGCCAATTTCAACATTGTCCCCACATTCTACGCTCCAGATGAGTACAGCCGCCGCGTCTCCAGACTCTCACAGATCCCCTTCATGTTACCTCATCAGCAAGAAGGCGACTACCACGAATACATGGAGAAAGATCCAGAAAAGGTCGCAATCTAAGACTGGCTGGAAATAAGGCAAAGAAGGGAAACACATAATTAATAAAACGGAAACTTTTATCAAAGTTGTTGTCATCAAACAACTTTTGTCTCGGGGTCAATGAAAATGGCGTACAACGAGATCTTGTCGTGAATAACGAATTGAACGTAATTTCAACAAATCAAGGAAATAACTAAACACAAAACCGGCTTTATATCACCATATATATAACTGTTGTTGTTGTTATTATTATTATTATTATTATTATTATTATTATTATTATTATTATTATTATTATTATTACCAACCATTTATGTTTGTAATGTCATTATTATAATTTTCTAAAATTATTAAAAAAAACAAGTACACAGGTATCTCAAAACGAATAAACAGGTAAAAAAATATTGAATACATAAATTATTCACGCATAATTTACACACACATTATTGATACGTTACACATATATGCATTTACACATGTCATTTACACATATGTACGCAAACATTTTCAACACAAAAACCTTTCGCATTCATATTTATAAATATAAATATATGTATGAAAATATGTATGAATTCATAATACATATTTTCAAAATTTATATAAATATCGGTAACTCTCGAATTTTGCGAATTTCAACTTTTGCTAAATTATTTTATTGGTTTTATGTGGGGTTTTTTAGTAATTCACTTTTTGTTTCGTAAAATTGAGCTATTTACTTTTGCGATGTAAAAGTAAAACATTTAACATTAATTATCTCTAAAGATTTTGTTTAAAACTCCATCATTCTTAAACATAAAATTTGTAAATGATATGGGTTACAATTGTTAAATTACTATAAGTTACAGGACTCAATAGCGGGTTTAGTTCGCCATTAATTTGCATGAATTATTACAGGCAAACAAATCTATGTCAAATCTAATAATAGAAATGAAATTCATTATTGAGCGTTACAACAGATTTAAAACATGAATAATAACTGTTATAATAAATGTATTGTTACACGTTATATGCAGCCCAATGGAAGGTTGATTTGTATATTGTATATATATATACGCAGCTTCCATTCAGAAATGAGTGCCTTAGATTTTAATTTAATATATTTTGCGCTCAAGAATCTATTTTATCTTTTATCAAATGTGTTGTCCTGTTGTGTAACTTTCTCTCGAGTTTTATATCTATTTCGCCTTTTGCGACTGATTTTCGGTCCTTACCTCACGTGAAAGTTGATAGTTACCCGTACATAATAAATATTGAACGTATTTACATCAATACATTTAATTTAATTGATACATACATAATCAAATGTCAAAATAAACAAAACCTGAAGATAGAATATATGAAAGACAAAACCTCAGAAACTTGATAAACGAAAAGGCAATATATATATATATATATATATTTAAATAAATTTTTCGTGGTACAAAATTTGATAACGGCGAGGAATACGGACGTTTGGGACATTTTTGGGAGGGTAGAATGAGATTAAACAAATATAAAAACGAGAGAAAACGATTAAAAAGAAATTAATTAATGTACTGAACCGGTTTTCGTCCACACTCATCAGAGTAAAACGTGGAAGTGATTGAATACGACTAAAACCTAAAAAAATTTGTAATGAAAACTAGTGACAAGTTTAGGAATGGCTTTTAGGACTTAATGTGATCAACTTATAACTCTCCTCCCCATATTTTTTTTTCTCCTAAACTTGTCACTAGTTTTCATTACAAATTTTTTTAGGTTTTAGTCGTATTCAATCACTTCCACGTTTTACTCTGATGAGTGTGGACGAAAACCGGTTCAGTACATTAATTAATTTCTTTTTAATCGTTTTCTCTCGTTTTTATATTTGTTTAATCTCATTCTACCCTCCCAAAAATGTCCCAAACGTCCGTATTCCTCGCCGATATATATATATATATATATATATATATATATATATATATATATATATATATATATATATATATATATATATATATTTGATATGAAACTCAGTTTTTCCATTTGGATTGAACTTATAACTAAGACACTTTAACTCAAATACACACACACACACACACATATATATATATATATATATATATATATATATATATATATATATATGCGTGTGTGTTTGTGTGTGTTTTTCCCTTTATCAAGGTACTGTTAGGTTTCCTTTTTCTTATACATACATATATATATATATATGCCTTTTCATCAACAAAATTGTAAAAAAAAGGTATTATATTCATATTGTATTGAAAATATATATATTCGTAATTATCCTTAACCGTATCTAAAAATGAAATTGACACAAAAAACATTTCTTTTATTAATCGATATAAATATATGTAACTTTATCTAAATATATAATTACACGCTTACATTTACACACCGTTGTACATACATTCAGGGCATTGGAGAGCCGTGACGCCCCCCCCCCCCCCATACACACCAAGTCGCAATGAGAGTTCATATATAGGTTGAACATACATACGAATATCACATGTAAATAATTATCTCTGGGAATTAATGCCACGTTAACAGTGATCCAAGCAAATCTGAATAAAATTAATATTTTCTTTTCTAAACATTACGAGAATATTACCAGAACATTACGAGAATATTACCAGAACATTACGAGAACAGTCATTTAATGCTAAGATATTTGTCGCTTTAATTTGAATCGTCTTCTTCCGAATTCTTTCAACCTGCCAACATATTTCCATTCTACGTATGATAGTTCACATATTAGTTTTCTAGAGTTGATTGGCGCAAGCAGATAACAGATGTATTATTTTCATGATTCTTGGGTCAATTTTCAACGAAGTGGAAACAGTTGAATTTGGACTTGGTTAGTCTACATGGTGCATATATAGGGCTAAGCTAAGAACTTTATTTTGACGGATGTCCTTCTAGCAGAAAAGTAACACATTTAAATAGTCCTCCAAAATGGGCTGATATACCGTAATATAAACCGATCACGTTTTGAGACTCTACATGAACAAAGGTGTGTAACGGACAGTAATACGTTAGACATGAGATCAACACATAGACCAACTATTCACGTCCTATGCCTAAAAAAGACTCGTTTTTCATTAGCTACTATATCGAGACGTAC
The DNA here is from genome assembly GCA_963556195.1 of Sepiola atlantica. Taxonomy (NCBI): domain Eukaryota; kingdom Metazoa; phylum Mollusca; class Cephalopoda; order Sepiida; family Sepiolidae; genus Sepiola; species Sepiola atlantica. Next base: position 55,578,417 of record OY744543.1, on the reverse strand, counting down.
AGGAGGGCGCCACTCTTTTCCCTCTATTTCTCCACTTACCCTTATAATGCAAGGTGTTATCATGATGACAAATGCGAAACTAAACCTAAACCTAAATATGAGAGTACCATTGAGTTTCAAAACCCGTTTGCAGTTCGTAATATTCTTTTTCTTTAATGAAACAAAAAGAATCAAAAGAGGAATTGGTAAGAGCAAAATGTACCGGAGAAACATTGTCTAAAATCGGTTCCCCTATTCATGATTATGACAAGATCATTTGCGAATAGGGATGCACTAAATCTCTTTAAATATATTATTATTATACTTATTAGAAGAACATTTGAAGGCTACACGAATTATGTATTTTAATAAATTTAATTGTCAATATAAAGTATGTCATTAAACTGGCTTATAACCTGTTCGTTTTTTTTTAATTGGCCTATGCCCTGGGTTTTTTAATTAGCCTATGCCCTGGGTTTTTTAATTGGCCTATGCCCTGGGTTTTTTAATTGGCCTATGCCCTGGTTTTTTTTATTGGCCTATGCCCTGGGTTTTTTAATAAACAATGAAGACCTATCTAAAACTTGAATTTCTTGAAACTTAAAGTGGATTAATAATTTCAAAAAATAAAATAAAAACAGAGGAATTGAGAGCCAAAAAAACATGATAAAATAAAAACAGTTTACTAGTGGCAGGCCGGCATTCGTGAAATCTCTTTTCTTATCCAAGTTCCTCTGTAAATTGGTTAACGAGTCACTTTAGATTGATCCTTTTAAATTGTATTTTTGTTTCCTTAAGTATTATTAATTGTTTTTAAAACTATTAATAAAACCTTATTTTAACCTGTCGCTATGAAATCATACATTAGCAAACAACAATGATAAGAGGAAGAATTTAAACGTTCAAATATTTTGTTTAGACTAAATATATGGAAATGACAATGTTCGAGAAATTGGACAAAAATCTGAAAATGAAATCTGAAAATGTATCTATACTTTCAAAGCGAAATGTAAATTGTTAACTTTTTACCTGCCACAATTTTCTTAAATATTTTTTCTCTGGAAATCCTCTGAGATTTCGTAGGGCATGTATGCTTCGATTTTGTAAATACTTGCTTTTATAATGTTTAATTTTTTGTTTTCTGTTGATTAAATCGTCATTTTTTTCTCTCTTATTTTGAACTAGTTGCAATAAATGTCCAAAATATTGAATAAATTCTTTTTGATAAAAGTCGTTTTAGTGTTTGTAGTAATATTATATAAATTATATTATGCATTTATCGTCGTTTTTCCTTTAATTTTTGTTTTTGTATGAAAAGAGCAAGAGTTACTGTGGATTGTATAAACCCTTTGTAAACATCTCATATATAATAATAATGTTGGCCGGATTTTAAAAGTTCTACTTAAATAGCATACAAACTGATAAATCAAACTTTGATTCTGACTCGCCAATTTTCATTTATTATTTTTGTACCAAGTTATTTGCTACGATGTGTTGTACCAAGTTATTCGCTACGATGTGTTGTACCAAGTTATTCGCTACGATGTGTTGTACCAAGTTATTTGCTACGATGTGTTGTACCAAGTTATTCGCTACGATGTGTTGTACCAAGTTATTTGCTACGATGTGTTGTACCAAGTTATTCGCTACGATGTGTTTCAAAAGATCCTTAATCCGATCAGGCAGTTTTCTAATATGTAGAAATTCTTAAATAGTCACCTAAAAAGAAAAATCGGCTATGGGGAATAATTTATATTCTTTTAATAAAAGTTATTGTTCCTTCCTTGTTTTTCTTCTTACTTAATTCCTGTGCCGGTTTTATTACATCAAAACCCGGTTTACTTTTAGCTTACTTACTGAATATAACAAAAAAGCGTGATTATAAAACAAGAATATTTACACAAGAAATTTGAATGTAACGGATCCCGGGAAAGTAATTATGACAATGATATGTCTCAATAGCAAAATGTAGTCCTGATGTTGCAAAGGGCAATTTTAATCATTCTTTAAAACATTTCGCTGTCTTTGAAATCCATTAATTTCGAAATATTATTTAATTAATGTTTTTAGAATATAATAATCTTTCTCAAAATCATACTGAACATAAAAATTAAAATAGGTGTTGAGTGGTTTGTAAAATATAAAAATACACACATAATGAACAAATGGTACCAATGGTATATAAGCACCACTATTGGATGGGGTTCAAGAGCACAACACTATCTGGTAAAATCGTATGTATTTTTCCCCCAAAACAATAAACGTAATTATTTATTATATTTATGCTCTACAAGGAATCTTCTTTTCTGGACTTTATCAACTTTTCTTAAACTAATGAGCCACAATTTATCATTGCTATACGCCACTAGAGGATTGTAACGATGTTATCGTTTCGTTTGTAACTCGTTCAACTTTTGTGTACACCTGTGCATGGGCGTCTTTTAAATAAAGTGTTTTCCTATAGTTGTCTGCAAACATCAACACGCATCTTGTTAGTCCTTCCATTTAACACATAAAAACAAACAACACGACCTGACATGGTGGCAGCGTCGAGATAAATAAAAAACTATTTTTTAAACAGCGAACACAAAAAGCGAGACATTGTTTTTCTTTCCTCGTCGTTCGTTTACGATTTACGCAAGGAAATAAAGTTGAAGATTGAAACGAAATTGTCATCTGCAAAAACGCAAACGCTAATGAATGGCTAATATTTTGATACCAGTTACCATTCTTGACTTGCTTTGCATAACATCGCAGAGTTATTTAAATTATTCCAACAACGTTTGGAACTTGAGATAACTTGGTCAGAAGTTATAATAACGAAAATAACCAAAGTGTAAGGTCTTTAAAAGAGGATAGTTTATTACAAACGTATATATACTGTACAAAACAATAGCACTACCGGTAATCCGATAGGATTAACATAATACCGTCGAATACACATACTACTGTTCGTAGTATATATATATTTTACAGACTAATTCACTTATTAGGTACTGAAGGGAAATACTATACCTGGATCACTCAACCCAGCGAAATGCGGACTAACAGCATATAATAACACTAAAATAAACAGCCATGGCACCACAAGCATCAGGTGTAGATATATAAATTATTTATGGCTGGACATCGGTAGCATTTAACGTTATGGCGATGAACCGTGCCATATCTGTTCAGCAACAACCCATCAACAACATAGATGATCTGATGCGTCTATACCCTGACAGATTTGATCACCTTAGAAAATTCATAAGCTCACCGTCAACCCTAACGTGCCATGCCACATAGACGCACTGAGAAGTACACCAATAGCCATTGAGTAACCAACAGACTGGGTAAGCTGCCTTATCTATCTAACAAAACGCTACAACACAGAGTCTGTTTCGACCTAAGGGCGCTAAACAAAGTCCTAATACGGTCATATAATCAAACCATAATGGTTAGAGAAGTCAACTATCGTTTGCTGGTGCAAAATCCTTTTCAAATTTGATGCTATGGGCTGAATATCGGTCTATAAAGCTTGACCATGAAAGCCAGACTTTGACAAGTTTTTAAACACCATTCAGGAGGTACGTTTGGTTTAAATGTAAGCTAAGACATTTGCCATTTCGGGATAGATACGAAGTGAACTGGAGCATGCGGTACAGCTGATGGTATTGTTGTATATGGCTGAACAGAACTCGAACACAAAAACAACGTAAGGTACTTCATGAAAGTTGCCACAAAGGGTCTCGCCTTAAATTCAAAGAAATGTGGAAACAACGCAAAGAAATCTCCTCTTTTTTAGAAACACATGCACCCATGTTAGGATTAAACAGGATCATGTTAGGATCATGTTAGGATCATGTTAGGATTAAACCGTACCAAGAAAAAGTACGAGACCTGCGGAAAATGCCAGAACCACGTAACATAACAAAATTGTAACAATTCTCAGGTGTGATGACCTATTCCGTTTTATCAAGGGTTTACAAAACAAATTGTCAGAATTCCAATGGGAACCACACCACCGGACTGATTTAAAAAGCTTGAAGAGTGAAGTATCAGAAACATCCCTATTTCACTACTTTGACACCAAGCACTAAATCTACATGTACTGTGATGGACGTCTTCATAGAATAGGGGCAGCGTTTCTACAATCATATTCAGCTGGAAAGTGTGTGTCTGTTATGTATGCAAGCAAGAGCTTAACACAAGCAGAGCAAAGATACGCATGTATTGAACGTAGATTACTGGCAATCGTGTTTAGCACACACAGATTCCACAGATATTTATACGGCCATGGTTTTCAAGTTCGCAATGACCATGAACCTCTTGTTATGATCATTGACAAACCGCTCACTACAACAAATGTATAACTTCAGGTTAACCTATAAAAGGGATCCGACAATATATTGGTTGATGGGTTATCACGCCTTGTAATGTAGACCCTATTGATTTGGATGTTTGAGTTGGCATTATTCGTTTCTCAGCTGACCGCATTGAAAAACTACGAAACTGTACAACAGTCGGCCCTCTGCTCAATCAGCTAAAAGATACCATTGTCACAAGATGGCCTGAGACAATCAAGCAGCTACCTACAAATATAAGAGAATTCTGGAGTGTACGAGATCAGCTGTCAATTGATGATGGCCTTATCCTTAAAGGACAACAAATTGTTATTCGTCAGACACTCCAACAAGACATATTAAAACAGCTTCACACTGCTCACTTAGGAAAGGAGAAACCAAACTCCTGACCAAGGGCACTGTCTATTGAATACACCTAAACAAAGACATTGAACAATTCACAAGGTCATGGAGCATCTGTCAACAATATCAGCCATCAAACACGACATTCTAACAAAGCACTTGGACGTGGTTGGAGCAAACCTGTTCGAGCTCCATGGATACCAATGGCTAATCATAGCTGACTACAACTGCAAATGCCCTGTTATCAAAAGTTACCTACTCACCCACCAAGAAGTGTTATAGTGTAAATCACACGGCAAATCTTCGCAGAGTTCGGTATACTTTCAAAAGTAGTTAGTGACAACGAGCCAAAATTCTCAAGTGGCCTTTACCGTAGATTTTCTAGAGAATGGGGCCTCAAGCATCAGACCATCTAACCCTGATGACTACGGAGGAATGGTTTCATAAAGCGTCAGATAAGGACTATCAAAAATGTCCTCAAAAAGGGCAAGCAATCTGAGACAATATCGGAAATTGCATTGCTGCACTGGCGCTACACCACTATCGCAAACATCATAGCCAGTTTCATATAGCTACTCATGGGCAGACAAATTCAATTCGAACTTGTAACACCAATACAAAACAATCAGCAAGATCAGGACGAAATAGATGAGGCTTTTAAACAACGACAACAAAATCAAAAGAAACATTTTGACCAGCATGTACTCAAGGAAGAACTACCGCCCTTATATCCTGGCCAGCGGGTCAGAGCACAAACCTCTACATATGGAAGCTGGGGCCTGGCAACCGTAGTATCCCAAGCAGAGAGTTCTCCACCATACCTCCTAAAAAATACAAACAAATATATAATGCGAAGAAACGGACAACATATCATGGGTATTCCAGTGATGCCAACCTCATCATCACCGCATGTACCATTTGCGGAACCACCCGCATGTATAACGCCAGCTATACAAAGAGACTCTAATGATACACTCGTGCTGGAAGGATGGTACGACCACCATCAAAACTAAACTCACAAACAGTAACTCATGGGGTAGAATAATCTCCTGCTTTGCTATAAATATTAAGGTAGTCTACCCAAAATTAGCCATTACGTTTTAGTTTTTCATGTTGGTGTAACGATGTTATCGTTTCGTTTGTAAGCCATTCCACTTTTGTGTAAACCTGCGCATGCGCATCCTTCAAATAAAGGTGTTTTCTATAGTTGTCTGTAAACATCAAGACGCGTCTTTTTAGTCCTTTCATTTAACACACAACACAAACAATACGACCTAACAAAGATAAGTGTTAATGGTAGAATAGATTGTCAGTTGAATAGCGAAGAATATTATGAAAGGATTGAAAATGATGAATGGAATGAACAAAATTTAATTACTTATGAAGACGATTTATGACAAGTATTTGTTGGCATTGGATTTGACTAGCAGCATGTTGTTGCATGTAGGGAGGCAGTCCTATGGTGTAGATGGGAAGTTTTGGGGAAGGAAACTCTGTTCACGGAAATTCAGTCACACACAGAAAGAAAACATCGTTTTCTGCAGTTGTGATAGTAATACGAGTTCTTGCTGTGAATCTTTACAAGAGGGCAGCAGAGATTTTTTAATATAGTTTCAAGACCTCTAAAAGTTGAACAGCCCCGAACAAAATATATAAGGCACACAGACATTGAGAATAAGATTTTTTTTTCATTGCCACCTGGACTTAAAGGTTAGCGGTAGAGTTAAGGAACGGGATGATTTTTATGACTTTTACCACGGACATATTGACATGAATGTTAAGATGGGAAAATATGGCGTGCTAAAATCTGATTTTGAAATTGATTGAAACAAGAATAAAAGTTACATTTAATTTTAACTTAAACGTCATAGAAAACACATACCCATCTTTAACCCGAACACAAATCCTAAGTTCGTATGGCAATATGAAAAATAAATTTTTTTAAAAACACCCAAAAATGTGTGCGACGTGAGTGTGACAGGACCGTTCCAAGTAAATTTATAGCCTACGCGACATATGTTGTTATGGAAAGCGCTCAAGACAAGGCATGAAGCCACTTGATGTAAAGAGTTAAAAAGAATATTACTCTAAGGTAAAAAAAACTAGTCAAATATAAGTGTTAGATAGAAAGAACACAAATCCTAAGTTCGTATGGCAATATGAAAAATAAATTTTTTTAAAAACACCCAAAAATGTGTGCGACGTGAGTGTGACAGGACCGTTCCAAGTAAATGTATAGCCTACGCGACATATGTTGTTATGGAAAGCGCTCAAGACAAGGCATGAAGCCACTTGATGTAAAGAGTTAAAAAGAATATTACTCTAAGGTAAAAAAAACTAGTCAAATATAAGTGTTAGATAGAAAGATTCCTACGCAGAAAACAGCAATTATTCCCCCTTTGTCAGAAACATCGCTTATAGAATGTGAGGACGAAAGAACAAAATAAGAGAAGCGAGAATTACGAGGCTGCCGAAAGTAAGCCAATGGTCCACTTTCTACTCTCCTCTTAAAACTCGATTCGCATTGGTATGGTTCTCATTATTGTAATAATGACGAATTCTTCAAAAAATTAAAATAAATAATATCTTAATCCATATTCGAGTTTTTTCAAAATTCCATAGAAACGTTCTATTCCAAATACATATTTCTGAGGCGTTGCCAACAGAGATTTCCAAAACCCGTCAGATCGGAACCAAAAAATCTCCAGAGAACTGATAAATTCTTACTTTTCGTACCCTATAGAAAATATTACGAATATAGATTTTATGTTTTTATACACATTTTTTATTTTAATGTTATTCTAATTGTTATTTGTCACTTTAATATTATTTGTATTAAAAAAATAAGTAGTATAATTCATGAACGATTTATTTTAATGTTCATTTTTACAAAGGATTGGCACAAGGCCGAGGGAGTGTGGTGGACCGAGACGCGGTCCAAATGAACGCCAAATAGCAAATGGCTTGAATTGCTACCCTCTTCTTTTCCTGCTACTGTTGGGATACGCTCTCCTTTTCAATTCTCCAAAACAAGGGATTCTAACAGAAATGTGTTAATTCAATATTTTCCAACCAATGAATATTGTTTCAAAATCAAAAGCTAATACGTATGTTAAATTGGTAGCCGACGCGAACTAAATAAATCCTATAAGAGACGAGAAATAAACAGAGTTCTCCAGACAGACCCAAACGACGCACCTCGAAAGAACACACAAGAACGTACGCTGCCCGCAAAAAGAACATAACACTTCAAAACGAAAGTACAAGATTTCCACGTTTCGCGCACCTACTCACACACTGGCAAGAAGTCGGGTAAACAGAAGCAAACCGCTATAACTCGCACACACGATAACAGAACAAGGTAAGTTTACCCACATCAAATTGTCACTTACTCAAATATACTGCCTATGACTCACGCACTAACGAATATAGACATACACATTTTTAGCCCTCGTGTCTGCTTAATTACTGAACATTTCTACCAAAGAACACGAGTTGTATAAACTTTACCAAATGAACATTGCTTCACTAAAACTAACTTTTATATTCATGTAAAATTATAGTTCTATAAATGTTTTGTAAAATAATAATGTTTTCCATTTTATTTCATTGAAAAAATGCCAGTCCGTGTGTTAGTTTTAGCACTGGTCGTAGGAGTATACTATACTTAATATGAGGATAGATCTGCGACTTGTGCTCAGCATACAGTTACAACATTAATAAATTAATCATTACTGTTAAAAATCCATGTATTCTGAGAAGTCATCAGGGCGTTTTCAGTCTCAAACCAGTCGTCTGGGTTTGGGATGTGTTACTGGTAGATACTTGTTGATGTACTCTAGAAGTGTTTCTTTTTTATACGCTATCTGAAATTGCGGGTGTGTGGATAGCAAATGAAATCTCTAGATTTTACCGAAAACATTGCTCGCTAGCCGCGAGCACCAAATTTGACTAGCTAGATCCAAAACAAAATCTTCAGATCTAACGGGAAAACCACTAAATTGGTAACACGGATCGATTGTTCATTATGTAAACTTTATGTTAACAGACGTTCAACGTTCATCTACAACATAACCTCTTTGACAAATGTAATAAACCAAAACCTGACCTTGTTGACCGTTAAGTGTGTGTGTTACTCGGTTGGATCGGTTGGGTCGGGCACTAGGTGTACTCGTTAACCCGAAACTTCAGCTTTCGCACTTCATGGAAGTAAACCCTTCTCTACACCCTGACATCCTTTTCTTGTTAATTAATGGCGATGAGGCTCCAAGCTCGTCACACCTTAAGAGTTTAGTGGGAGATGGGGGACATTATCTGCTGTTATTATTTGGGTTGACAGGGAGGGGGGTGTGGAGATGCAAGGCAATGCGATGGTGTGGGAGGAGGGGGTCAAATAACCGAGAGGTCTGTCACGGGATTAAGATGGTTTACAATCTTCCAGCTAGTGGCGAGTGATCAAGACCAGACAACATTTCAGAATTTCGAAACGAAATAAACAGCAATGTGTCTCAGCTCAAACAATAACCAACCAAATAGTTTAACATATGTTGGACGATATACGATACCTCCATGGCAAAATGGCAGCCGTCGAAAAGTAGACGGAGCTTCAGTTTTTTTACGTCTTCATTCTCTTAAAAACAGCGGGCGATGTAAACAACAAATATGGATGAATAAACATTAAAAACGTTAGAAAAAACGGTTTGGTGCTTATCGAGATGAGGTCACATATGAAAAACAGGTGAAAATCGCAGTTCCAAATAAATTCACCAAAATACTCTTTGATATACTTGTATGTATCCGACAAAAACAGCTATCTACACCACAAATTGGAAAAAAATATCTTGTAGAATTTTAATTAAAAATAAAAGTTATCGATAAGCCATTGATTACACCGAAAAACACGGAAAATGGCGTAACCCAGTCCGTTATATTAACACGTAATAAACCAATAGCGGTCGCCAAAATACGATAAAACTGACTTTTTTTTTAAATTAAAAATCTACTCGATCATATTTCTTATTTCATTCTGTGTATATTGCCTAATATGTTAGTATAAACAACAGTTATTATTTGGAATTGCGTTTCCATATACGACCTCATCTTGATAAACACCAAATAAAGGTTACTCCTCCTTTTTCATCCTATATAATTATCTCCCTTTGTCCATTATCACGATGAATTAGCCTCCTTGTAATTTAAAATAGACCCATATGATTGGCCAAACAATTCTCCTTGACCAATCAACAGACACTTCATTTTTGTGGGTTGATACAATAATATTTATCCGTCCTTCCTTGATTGTGGTCATTATTTAGTAAACACATCTTAAGGAACCTTCTACTCATTTTGAATAAAATTAATTCAAGAGAGCCGGCGGACGTTAAATGTACACATTTCATAGCCGCAAAATACAATCGTTTTTACAACAGACATTTCATGAATTTAATGTTTATATTATGCTTTTATCTCAGCCTTCTGTGTTTTATTTCAGTATTTTATCAACGTCGACAAGCAACAACACAATCATTCTTTGGCAAGAATCACTTCAACGTTGTTCAAAAATAGAAGTAAATTATTTTAACAGATATTTCGGGATTATCATTTCTTTTAACGTATGCAGACACTTTTATGACACTTTTGCGAATTAACAATTTTAATATTTATACTAATCTTTTGAAAGAAAAATGTACAAGAAAGTGAAGAAAATTTTAAAAAACAGTATGTGAACGCATCCCTCAGTTTTTTAAATGTCTGTGTTCTACGGCTTACCATCAATTTATAATGACAGATTATAATGAATGAGGTTGGGATGATTAGGTATCCATAACCATTATACAGTTTTAGTTAAGGTCGTTCTGACTCCATGTTCGCGACAGTTACATGCTTCGGTTCACAGAAGAAAGAGTAGACAACGACATTTTTGTTTAACAGAACATTACTTTTATTTCGGCAGAACTGGAAAGGGATTAAAAACAGACAATATTAATCTTTACAAAAAATGGGTTAGGGTTAGGGTTAGGGTTAGGCATCTTAACACGCATCATTCTGGTGAATTGGACGAGACCAGCTTAGCACATCCGATTCCTTGTGCGGTTTTACTACAGATGTTTTAAAGTAATACTAGCGTGACTAATATTAAACACCAACTTTTCAGATTATCATTCTTGTTTATATCGACATGTTCAAATTTTAGATTACGTAAAATTATCAGCTCTCGAAGTGATGCGAAGGTTTATATTTCAATTTTTTTAGAGGGTTGTTCAATTTTCGATGAAACTGTTTTATTTTTGTGGCTGTTATCATGAGCGTTCGAAATCAGTAGTTTTGGAGCCTTTAAACTGTCGATTAGAAAATAATCTCTGGTTTGAATTAAAGTTTAATGGTTAAAAAAAGTAAAGTATTATGATGTATTTCACAACATTTTATATGATGAGCAATGCTCTCTCTCTCTCTCTCTCTATATATATATATATATATATATATATATATATATATAATTTGTATTTTACTGCTCAATCTTTAGTGATTGAAAGAAATAATTTTTTAATCTTTTAAGTGTAGAGTTAAATAGAGGAATGCCACGGAAAACGTGAATCGTTTTTTGTTATCTAAACAACGGTAAAGTATATAATAAAGTAACAAAAACAATTTACCTTAAAATGTGAAGTAATTCAACTGGAAACACATAAAATAATGGTACAAATGAATGACACAGTCGAATGAATTCGATTCAATGCAATGAAGTGATGAAATTCTACAGGGACATCGTATCGTAATTGGTGATACGTACATATAAAACAAGCACACACATACACACACACATATATACATATATATATGTATATATATTATCAATTTTAAATAAATGATATTATTTTTTCTTTACAGTATATTCAGAATATTCTCAGTCGTGGCCTAAATAATCTAGACTTTGAATAAGGTTGTAGCTACAATATCGATTCATATATTTAGCCCAAAAATGTTTGTTTCAATACACATTATATATATATATATATATATATATATATATATATATATATATATATATATATATATATATATATATATATATATATACAGGGTGGGCAAAAATAAGGGTTCTATTTTTAAAAATTCATAACTTTTTTATTTATTGATTTTTTTTTTTTTTTTTAGAATAAGTAAAGGACCCCTTCCGAAGCAAGCATGAGCCGTATTAGCCCTAAGGAACGTACCCTCATTTAGAAAACATTATTTTTGCTTAAAAAACTCAAAACAGTGTAAAAAACAATACTTTAGTTTTTGTAAGTTTTAAGAAGTGTTTTTCGGCTAAAATTTGTTTTGTTTATTTCAAAAAATCTCGGAAGGGTCAGTCTACACACACATAAAGTTTGGTGAGTTTAACTTTTATTTTGTGGAAGTTATTCAAATTCAAGTTATTCAAATTTAAAGATAGGACCCTTATTTTGGCCCACCCTGTATATATTAGGAATAAGATACATGATATATAAAATTAAATGACATGGAGACAAGATGTAAGAACAAGGCAAAAGGAAAAACAAGTTTGGGAAAATTACCATGTTTTACAGGGGCGGACTATTTAATAATACTAAGTTACAAGGCCCAAGCAACCATATAGTCCGCCCCTGTAAACAAGGTAATTCCTCCAAAAGGGGCAACTTGAGAAACACACCGGGCAATAAAAGCGGTGTTCACTGACGTCTGTTCCATTTTTCTAACTGTTTTATTTCCTTGAGAAGCTGACGATGTTAGATGGGTTGTAAGGGTTTTTTTCTAAACAGTAAGGCATACCCGTGTCAATGAAAACATGGCACATCTCTGGAATTTGTAATGTCATTTTTAAAATAAATAATGTGTACACACACACATATAGATAGATAGATAGATAGATAGATAGATAGATAGATAGATAGATAGATAGATAGATAGATAGACGAAAGAAAATAAGCTTTTAGATTTGATAACCAGAAACTTAGTGCAAGACAAAAATCACCCTATTCGGAAGTATCCAAACATTTCAAGCAAACACAACCTACACCAATGCATTTTAATGAACACCAAATTCCCGTCCACGTATGCACACAAACAAAAAGAAACAACATCGATATTCAAACTAAACGCACAAAGATCACATTTCTCTTCGTATCAGTCCTTGACAATCAGCCTTGACAATCAGTCCTTGACAATCAGCCTTGACAATCAGCCTTGACAATCAGTCCTTGACAATCAGCCTTGACAATCAGCCTTGACAATCAGCCTTGACAATCAGTCCTTGATAATCAGTCTTGACAATCAGCCTTGACAATCAGTCCTTGACAATCAGTCTTGACAATCAGCCTTGACAATCAGTCCTTGACAATCAGCTGATAGTGACTTTGCAGCTGTTGGGCTCATGTATGGTCCTGTTGAGTCTCAGGGGGTCCATCCTTCAGGGATTTACCTTCTCTTTAAAAGTGGTTAGTTTATCGCTAATTGCCTGAGGCGCCCCTACCAGGAAATACCGACAGAGCTGCTCAGGCATTTTTTGTATGTCAGAGTGCGCCAATCTTAGTGCACTGGCTTTTCAACTTAACACCTGACCTAGTGTCTAACCTCGTGGAGAGGTAAATAAAATAAATTGACGAAGGGTGCAAACTAGTATCATATATATATATATATATATATATATATATATATATATATATATGTGTGATTTTATGAAGGCTTACCAAAGCATTCCTTTCAAGACACCAATGATCACCATTAAAGATATTTTTTCTTACAAATACTATTTATTCAAATTAAATGTTTTTTTCCTACACGTGTTTCACTACCAAGCAGTTACTTGCTTGGCAGATCATCAGGGAAATTAAATGTCTGGAATACTGGTTTCAACTGCCGACAAAACACAATGTGGCGTTGTAATAGTTGAGGTCACTTAAGAAGAGAAGAGGAAAAAAATAAAAATAAAAATAAAAATAAAAGTCAAAACTTAAAAAGCAAGGAAGAACAACGATAAAAAAAGAAAGTCCTAGAAAAGTCTTAGAAAAGTAGCTTGGGCATTATTTCTTCCACCAAGCCAACAAGCAAATAATCGGTCCCAAATACATTCAATAAAACCACAAAACCGGAACAATGTGCGATAATACACTTTCACGTCGGCTGGTACAATAATGAATAAATCCCCCCCCCCCACAAGAAAACAAAAGGACTAAATCATTCAAGATACCGCTCACAAGTTACCATTCCAAAATGTGAAAGTGTATTATCGCACATTGTTCCGGTTTTGTGGTTTTATTGAATGTATTTGGGACCGATTATTTGCTTGTTGGCTTGGTGGAAGAAATAATGCCCAAGCTACTTTTCTAAGACTTTTCTAGGACTTTCTTTTTTTATCGTTGTTCTTCCTTGCTTTTTAAGTTTTGACTTTTATTTTTATTTTTATTTTTATTTTTATTTTTTTCCTCTTCTCTTCTTAAGTGACCTCAACTATTACAACGCCACATTGTGTTTTGTCGGCAGTTGAAACCAGTATTCCAGACATTTAATTTCCCTGATGATCTGCCAAGCAAGTAACTGCTTGGTAGTGAAACACGTGTAGGAAAAAACATTTAATTTGAATAAATAGTATTTGTAAGAAAAAATATCTTTAATGGTGATCATTGGTGTCTTGAAAGGAATGCTTTTGGTAAGCCTTCATAAAATCACATATAAATGCTCTGTACTCTGTAATCGAGTATCATCGAGCTTGTTTTTTATTGGAACAACCCCGGTCTTCACTGAATGATCTATTTTATAAGTGAAAAATCTAAATCTATATATATATATATATATATATATATATATATATGCGCAACATCAGGACGCCACTTCTACAAAACCACGAAAGACTCTTACGAAAAAATTTTTTAAACCTTTGATGAGGCTCGTTGTACCAAGCGAAATTATAAGAAAAAAAGGTCAAGATGAAAAAAATTTATATATTATTTTGATTTGGGGTTACATCTATTTTAAATCCAAGGTATTTGAAGGCTCTTATTAATTTTGTATGTATTTTAGATACCAGGGGTCCGTCACTATTAGGGATGATAATTAGTCCATCATCCCTGTATAAACCCACTAAATTAGGCTCTACAATTCTGCTAATTGTGTACATTATAAATATGCCCACTTTTATGCCTAATTATCATCCCTAATAGTGACGGTTCCCTGGTATCTAAAATACATAAAAAATTAATAAGAGCCTTCAATTACCTTGGATTTAAAATAGATGTAACCCCAAATTGTAAAGAAGTAAATTATCTAGATATTACACTAGACTTAAAAAAGGGGACATACAAACCCTTCAATAAAGATAATCACACACCATCCTATATCAATACTAGATCTAACCACCTGAACTGTATAATTAAACAAGTACCTAAAACGATTAATACTAGAATTAATAAACTTTCGGCTAACAGGGAAATCTTTTTAAACAAACAAACATTTATACAATAGAGCGCTAGAAAAAAGCGGATATAGTGAAAAACTCAAATATACCAAAAAAGAAAATAAAAATAAATCCATGAATAGAGGCCGGAAAATAATATGGTTCAATCCTCCGTACTGCCAACTATCTAACATCAACATCGGGAAAGTATTCTTGAACCTGGTAGATAAGCATTTTAGTATGAATAATCCACTTAGAAAGATATTTAATAGGAAAACCATAAAAATCAGTTACTCTTATACCAAAAACATGGATAGAATAATCAGCACCCATAATCATAAATTACTAAACAATTCTAGTAAAAATAAGGTTTCAGTAGATAAATGTAATTGTCAAGTGAAAGATAACTGCCCACTGGACGGACACTGTAAAGTTGAGTGCGTGGTTTATAAGGCCACTATTCATCCGGAAGATAACTACAGGGACAATAAAGTTTACATCGGCATCTCCGCGGGTAACTGGAAACAACGCTTTTATGACCACAAACACTCTTTTAACAACCCAGAACTCAAGAACAAAACGGAGTTAGCTAAACAATAGTGGCTTCTGAAAAATGAGAACCGGTCCCCGGTGGTTTCGTGGTCAATCCTATGTTTTCGGATGTTCCAAATGGATTTAGGCAAAGATGCAATTTATGTTTAGAGAAAAAAATAAGAATCCTAAAATACGAGCACAATAATCTTTTAAACAAACGCGATGAGCCTATGGCAAAATGCAGACATAAATGTAAATTTAAAATAATCAATATCTCATAATCCGATAGAACTCTAGATTTGTAACGGTGAAGATACTAAATAGATAAAAAAAACAATAAGTATTTATAATAATATCTGTTATGGGCACGTAATTACTGACTTGGTGATATTCATTATAGGTATTTTGGGATGTATGCATATATAACTGTACTTTAAGATATTTGTTTATTCTGATTATTTACTCAAAATAAGATAGCCTTAAGAAATTCTTCTGCTGATAATACACTAATCATTGAATTAATTTAAGTATAAGTGTCTAATATTATCACTAGACATTGTTAGATATTATCACTAGACATTGTTAGATTGGAATTAGGTTATAATTATAGGTTTCCATAGATTATAAAATTAATGTAAGATGAATTTTTAGAACTCAGATTATTAATACATTACGAATATAGAATGTCTATGTAAATGTTTTGTATTTAGATGCATATTGGTATATGTGTGTGTAACTGCATGCGTATAATACGTATTTCAAATAGATTCAAATATAATCTTAAATAATTTTTATTTTTCAAATATATCCTATCTCGGATCTAGACAGAATTTAAACTTGTAAGCCTTCCACAGTTTGTCAGTCGGTTGATGACACGCAAACGCCTGCCTGTCTCTTTTCTTTCTTCCTTTCTTTTTCCAAGTCTAGCCGAATGTATATGACACCAAAAAAATATTGTTGCGTGCGTGCGTGACCGTAGGATGTGTATATATGTGTGGGTGTGTAGAGACGTATATACGTGTATCACCAAGTCGTAAGTGTCAAAAGAATATGTGTTTTTAACTCAGACGTTATTATTAAAAAAAAACAATAAGATTCATTTCGATCGCCTTAATTAAATATAAGATTTTAATTCCTCCTCGCTCTGTAAGGGGTGTTCAGATTGGTTGCAACCACCACTCTCTCTGGTTGTATTTGAATTGTTGAAGGTGAATTCAGTTTTCTGTCAGTCTCAAAAATGTAATTGTCTAGTTTGATGCTTGAGGAAACCACAAGGTTCAAATAAATTATTGCATCGACAATTATGTAATTTCGTGTTATTATATTTTATGTTATATATATATATATATATATATATATATATATATATATATATATATTATACATATATTAAGTATATATATATATATATTAAGTATAGACTTCAAGAGTACTCAATACGTATTACCTGATAATAATTATATGTGTATATACATGAAAGAATATATTATATACATACATATACATATATAGAGAGAGAGGGAGAAAGAGATAGATATATAGATATATACTGAGAATATTTTTCGTATTTTTAATCCTTTGACAGGGGAATTAGAGCCAAACAAAAGAAAATCGGAAACGGCTGTCACGCTGAAAATGTGATTAATTTTAATGGCGCTTGATTTTATCAGGCTTCTATCATATTTTAAGATTGGATGATTCTCCAGTTGCACATGCTGCGTTGAAGGAATTTTAAGATCACTGGTGAGATATTCTATAGAATTTTGAATGTATTTGTGAGGTACATGTCAAATAATATTTTTGTTGTTTTATATAGTCAGTAGTTACATGTCTATACTTATTATGACATTTTTCAACAATGATTTTGCTGATAAGCAGCTTATCTTCTAAGCATATCATTTCTGTTCTTGAGTGGTGAGAGTTTCCATTGAAACAAGAATACATTTAGCTTGAAAGCAATTTAAGTTGAGGGTTTATCGGTGACTTGTTTTGCTTTTATTCACCTCAAACAAGACATCACATTGACACTGAAGTGTAAGGAGCTACTGTGGTAGGGGTCAGATTTTATAGAGGGACAATCCGGCTGGGGAGTAAAGCAAGAAGATGTTTGTTTACATAAAATTCAAATTTCTGCACTTTGGCACTGTCGGGGAAACAGGGAGCACAAAGGGATAAGAAAATTAGTCTAAAATTTAAAGGTTTCTTGCTTTCAGCTCTCTTTGGTATTGACTGCGCTGTTTGCTTAGATAAGCATGGGGTCATTTTGGGGGGTTTCGAATGACACTGGACAATTGTTATGCAAAACATTCCAGTGTGAGTGTTCACCCAATTATTATGAATCCGGTTTAGTCCGGGTAATTTCCATTTGAGAGTCTTATTAAAAGATATTTTTAGTTAAAAGAAACTCTAACCAACCACCGATTGCCCTGGTTGGTGTTACACCGGCCGTTCTTACACAGGAGAAACTGCACCGGTTGTCACTATAAATAGTGCGAGTCACCGGAGACACAGAGAAGACAAAGTACAGTCTTGTAACTGTCTAGCCAAGTGCTAGTCACTTTCTTAATACACTTGTTAAACCAACCCTCGACTTGACTTCCTTTATTTATTATTTACTGTTGGACAACTTCACAACAGTTGGTATCAAACTTCCGGAGAATCGAACGTTTCAACTACTCGGTCTAATATTCTCAAGAAACATAAATTGGAATAAGGACATAGAAGATACTGCCAAGACTGCTGTAAAGAAATTGGGCTTCATCTACCGGGATAGAAAACTCTGTACACCTGTCAGCATCCTATAACTCTATAAAGCCACCATCCTCCCATTCATAAAATATTGTTTCCCCATTTGTGCTGATTCATCAACCACTAGTCTCTCCCTCTTCGACAGGGTGCAAAATAAAGTATCTAACCTAATAGGTCCGGCACTGTCTACCAAACTCCAGCTCCTGTCCCATCGCCGCAATATTACATCTCTGTGCTTGTTTTACAAGTACTTCCACGAAATGTGCTCCGATAAACTTACTGCAATTGTACCAGCTTAACATAAATACCCCAAACAATCTGACTAGCAGCAAAATCCCACCCCATCACTGTAGAAGTCCCCAGATGCCGGAAAACTTTCTACTCTAATAGCTTTTTTTCTTCAGGCCGCTTGGTTTTGGAATTCCCTCCCTATTTCCTGTTTCCCTGACTCTACCCACATGCAGAAATTTAAATGTAATGTGAACAAACATATTGCTGCACAACTCCCCACTTAGGATGCACCTATAAATATGTCCCCTAATCACAGTACCTATTTACGTCTCAGTATCAATATGCCTTGTTTGGGATGAATAAAAAGAAAGTTCTTCTACACTTATTTCTTTTCGTTTTAGTTGTACAACATATTTCCTCATTTTATTTCCGTTCGGATCCAGTCAGCTCCATTACTGTATTCTTTCTAATGGTTTCAGATGTTTCTTCCAAAATTCTTCAACTTTTCAAGTTCCTTGCTTCTATTTATCTTCCTCCCACAAGGTAACATGTGACACAAGGTCGGGAAAGTGGGAAAAAACCAGCGCTCGAGAATGCTCAAATTCTCGGACGCTGGCTGTTTAAAAATTGCCTGGGCAGCTCCGTTGGCATTCCCCGGTAGGGGCGCCTCAGGCGATTAGCAATAAACTAACTCCGTCTCAAAGGGTGAGAAGAGAACTGCACAGGACGGACAACCGATAGACCGGCGTAAATCAAGACCCGAAGGCCCGGACAATACCGATCTATTGGGTGGGGTAAGAACCCCTTTTTGACATTAACTGCGCTGTTCGCTTAGATAACCATGGACAAATTTTGTCTGGGTTTCGAATGGTACTGGCAAATGGTTATGCGAAGCATTCCAGGGTGAGTGTTCATTCAATTATTAGGAATCCGGTCAACTCCAGGTGATGTCCATTTAAGGATCTTATTAAGAGATGTCTTTTAGTTATTCTACGCTTATTTCTTCGCATTTTACTTGTTCAGCATATTTCCTCATTTCAGCTTCCATTAAAATTCAATTAGCTTCATCATCATATTCTTTGTCATGACTCCAGATATTTCGCCAAAATTCTTCAACTTTATATGATTCTGATGAATCCTTCATTTCAATAGTTATGTTTCCTGTTTCTCTGCATAATTTTTCACGTTTCTTTTAAGTCTCATCCTGATAATAGAATTATTTCTTTTCGCATATATTTTGATCTTGTGTGCCTTGACTTGTATTCGCTGTTTAAAATTTTTTTTTTTTTACCACGACATTGTTCCATACTAATGAACGCGATCCTTGGTAAACCACGCTACAACCGATTCGAGTTGAGTTTTTTCTGAATTTGATTACATTACAGGTGTGAGGTGTTCATAATATCATTTTTCGTTACGCTCGACTAGCTGGGGTTGCACAAAAAAGCTCAGGGGGGGGGCCCAACTATCCTCATTTAAGTAGAGTCTGCTGTTTTCGTCATATTTCGTTTCTCTGAGGATTTCAAACTTTATTATTTCATACGTTTTATTTGGTACTTTATCATTTTGTCGAGATTGTCTTATAATTTGTTTTGCTTTTATATTTGTTGGGTGCCGTGTCTGTGGTAATTACATCAAACCCGGTTTATCAATACCAGATTTTTTTATCTAGAAAGTTATAGAGTAGATAAAGAAGCATTATTCATAGTAAGAGCTTTTCCCTCAAAGTAGTAAGTAAATCTGATTATGTTTCTCTTCTTAACGTTTTGGTGTCACACGAAGCAAGTCGAAAGAAGGGGGAACCCAAAAAAAGAAAAGAATACAGAAACAATTCAGATGAACATAAGAAGAAAATTTGTGCGAAGCAAAATAAGTATTCTTTACTTTCGTTCCCACACGAGTCATTACAAGTGATCGCTCACTGACACCAACAGCTGGTGTCACCTGGAGTCTGAGCGGGAACAAGTCACTCTAGATCTCCAGTACACTCTGCTGCTTACGATAATCGTTGCAAATCATGTTTGAGTTCTCGCAGCAGCTGTTTACCATGATTCTTTTTTGTCTGTACTTTTCTGTATGTCCGCTAAAAGTACAGACTTTTAGTGGACATAATTCTCCTCGCGATTCCCGTATCTACTGTGCGTTTCCAATTGAAGTCTTCATGATGCTCTCTCTCTCCTCGATCTTCCATCTTCCTTGACATTTTATGAGAATTTTCTGTGCTATCAACAGATACTGGTGTCACTTCGTTTTATGGGGGGGGGGGGTCAGGTTATGATTTTTTAACATATCTACACTGGTAGATTCATTTATTTTGGTTTAGTGTAATGTTCTTTCAATGTTTTTAGTCGTGTATTATTATTATTAGTAGTAGTAGTAGTAGTAGTAGTAGTAGTAGTAGTAGTAGTAGTAGTAGTAGTAGTAGTAGTAGAATACTGGATAATGGTTCTGCAAAGAATTCCAGGGTTATTATTATTATTATTATTATTATTATTATTATTATAACTAGTCCTACTTTTTAAGAAAAACATCGCGCACTTTAAAAATACACACAATGTAATCTAAGCTCTAACAGCTGGTCTACTAGTAGCGTTACTACTTGTTAGGAACGGTTGGGATTTCGGGTTATTTAGTACATGTACCATTTCTGCAGCTGCCTTCCCGTTGAAACGCCACCACCAACTCCCGAAAGCTCTGACTCTTTTCATTGCTTTTAAGCGACTCGCCTGCTTGATCTCAACAACCCACTTGTTACTTTTTATGTAGCAATCTTGTTTTGGGGGACAATTTGTCAAATTCCCCTTCCTTTTTTAGAACCATTTTATAGTTTGGCTGTATTTTACATATTCATCATCATTTACAATTTTCCGACTGGTTTCTTCATCTTGGATGTTGTTATCACAACTTTTCGGCCGTTTTACTCCCCCGTCTTCTTCAGATGCTTTGTGTTGAACATGGGAGCTATCATGAAATTTCGACCCCAACCAGGGGTACACTGTTCGAATTCCATTCGCTAGGTGTTGTAAAGCTTTTCCCATTAACGTTGCTGCTTCAAGGTAACTTGCACACTTCAACTAGTCGTGTCGGTCATGACCCTTTTTTTTTACTTTACTTTGCCTCTGCAGTACCAATCTTCAAGAAGTCTGGCGAAAGGACTGACCCGCAAAATTATCGCTCCATAAGTATTCTCTCTCTCTCTCTCTCTCTCTCTCTCTCTCTCTCTCTCTCTCTCTCTCTCTCTCTCTCACTCACTTTCTATTAATCTTTGTATGTGTTGTTGTTGTTTAATTTAAAGATCTTTAAATGGAAAATTTTTATTATTTGTATGATTCGGACTACTATCCTCATCTTTGTTGGTATTTTCACCGACGTTACCTCCATCCTTATTCGGGTGAATCAGGAATCTCTGTGTTGAATTCTTGAGAATTCACGCGGAATTCTGAACTGAATGGTTTATTTAATCAAGGATGGGAGATTGTTCTCGTTCCGCCAGCCAAGCTCGGAAAGAAGTGTTAAGTAAAAGACAAACAAATTTTAAAATAACTATTTAAAAATAAAAATTTACAGCCTCAACTAAATCACCCTCCCCTAAAAGCAATACTACTACGCAACACAGCACGCAGACAAATGAACAGGTACGTTTCATAAGCCAAGCCGGCATGACTAGCCAACCCTACCGCTTCCCTGTCATTGCATCATTGCATCAATCCCCAAAACACACTCACACCTACACAAATGCACGCACAAATCATCCAGAGAAAAAAGATAACGACACACACATCAGCACACGTACACTGACACAAAGAACACACACACATCAGCACACATACACTGACACAAGGAAGACACACACATCAGCACACATACAATGACACAACGAACACACACACAGATCAGCACACATACACTGACACAAGGAATACACATACACTGACACAAGGAACACTCACACAGCAACACACATACACTGACACAAGGAACACACACACATCAGCACACATACAATGACACAACGAACACACACACAGATCAGCACACATACACTGACACACGGAACACTCACACAGCAACACACATACACTGACACAAGGAACACACACACATCAGCACACATACAATGACACAAGGAACACACACACAGATCAGCACACATACACTGACACAAGGAATACACATACACTGACACAAGGAACACTCACACAGCAACACACATACACTGACACAAGGAACACACACACTGCGACCTGAAAGTCGCTTTGAAATCTTTACAAATTGAATAGGCCATAGACTGATTGAGAAATCATGGTCACTGAGAAATCCATAATAGTTCAATCATCTTAAAAAGAGAGACTCGGCAAATGGACTGAATTCCCTTCGCCAACCTCTTCGTAGTAACGGCGAAGGATGTAGTTTACGATGGTTGTTATGCGATGGTATATGTGCACGTCAAGTTTAAATTGACATTTTTACTTTGTTTCTATATGAAATTCGCCTTTTTACAATGGTGTATTTTTT
Organism: Sepiola atlantica; assembly: GCA_963556195.1. Classification (NCBI taxonomy): domain Eukaryota; kingdom Metazoa; phylum Mollusca; class Cephalopoda; order Sepiida; family Sepiolidae; genus Sepiola; species Sepiola atlantica. Next base: position 55,555,311 of record OY744543.1, on the reverse strand, counting down.
TTTAAAATCAGCTATTTTTAATTTGCAATGAAAAGTGGCTGCTTTGTTGGTACATTAATTGTATAATTCAGTCATATTCCGTACAGTAACACGAGATCACGATAATTTTCACTTGTTTAATTAATATGGAAAGTATATATATATTCAATTTTGTATGGTGGAGAACACGGAAACGTAGTCCAAGTAAAAACTAAATATGTGTTTGTTTTTAACAATGCGGGGCATAGAAATACCTGGTCTTGTGCCCAGGGTCAGAGTTACCCAACTACGGGTCGTAGATTTTGTGAGATCATTCATCTAAGAGACGGAAACTCTGATGTAAAGGTTGCGTCGTTCAGTCATCTTACTTCGGTTTTTCACCGATATTTGATTTAAGAGACGAGAGGCATGTTGTGCATGCTGTACAAGAGCATAACATGGTTATCTGCATATACAGATATTCCTACAAGTCCCATCGTAAATTACACAGAACTTTCATAAGAGAAATGGAACGTAAGAGGGTTCGCCGAAGAAAGGTAAAAGTAGTTAACGCAAATTTAGACATTACTGAACTATGGTGGATAAACACAGAAAAACACCCATGTTTTCTGTGTTCATTCAGAATCAAAAACATGTTTTCTTTCATTTTTTGAATAAATAACAGTATTATTAAGTGAAAATTGACGTAATTTGGTTAACTATTTTTGTTTTTAATTTAACTTGTGGGTAAAAGTACAGAATAGTTAACACTCGATAACTCGTAAACCAAAATATAAACGACACATAATTTATATCAAACGCATTAGAATGAAATTCTCTTCCGAACTAGCATGGTTTTAACGTTTATAACATTTTGTCTGTCACAGTTTTCTTCTATAAAATCTATCTTTTTCAACATCGATATGAAATAGAGATACTTGTCTTCAATTTAGGGTCCGCCATTGAATATCGAAGGTTGAGAAGGCATATTGTATACAAGAAAGAAATGTGCAATAAAAAGTGTTTTAAACGTTAAATCTTTGCGAGTTCGGTGTGGATTTTCATTCTGTTATAATTTAGTTTACGAGTTATCGAATTTTAACTATTCTGTACTTTTACTGATTTGTGAAATAAGCAGAGATCTTACGATTTTACTGTTAAGTTTAGATTATATATGTTTAACTTACCAAAAAAAAAAACAACCCTTAGTTTTGTTTTACCGGGTTACAGTGTTTTCGGTAATTTCTTTACAGTACGGTAGACAAACATTGATCCTCTCGAAGTCACGTGTTCTGATTGTTGTATGCGCTACTTTTCCTTCGTGTAAATAGACAGGTGTACCATTGGAGTGACTGCCTCCTTCCTCCCAGCCAATCAGAAGTTTTGGCGTAGTAATAGAAAACGTCGATTTCCTTTCTCGCTCGCGCAGTTGGAGCGAGTACACCGTTTGGTATGATCGCATGGCGCACTTTATAAATTCTGACTCTGTTTCAATTCGTTTTTAAGCACACACAAATTAAAAAGGAATTTTTACGTGAACTTCGATGTCGTCTGTTCATCTTTGGAGTCAGATGAATCTTCTATTACAGCTACTTTACTTGTAATGTAGAGCAGACAGCCATTCATTTATATCGCATTATCGATCAACAAGTGATTTTCGGAAGAGAATTGCAGAGGATTTTTTAGTCCTTATTATTGCAATATTGTTGTTATATGATAATGTTTAGTTTTTATTATTTTCTTTTGATGTTTTTGTTTGCTTTTGTGTTTTTCGCAGTTGAAATGTCAAAGTAATCGTTACGGTCGAACATTTACAAATAAACGAGTCATTAATTACTGTGTGCCAATTGACGAAATGGTTATCAACACGAGCCGCGGAATTCGCAAACAATTACATATTTTGGCATAGTATTTCTTTCACTAGCTTTTGTTTTAATAGGAATGTTGCTAGAAGTAGCAGCGGCAGACAATGTTGTTTTTACGTATCGACTTTTAATTGGACAAAATCTATAATCAGCAGTTTTATTTTCAACCAAGAGCTATTAAGTCCCGAAATCTCGCGCGTATTATAATAATAAAGATGAAAGTATGTAAAATAAGAACGAAACAACAGATTTTCGATGCCATATTCATTTTCAGTTAAAAGATGAACTTTACATTGAGTATGCTGAAAGAGTCATGAAAGAATACGTAATCAATGAAAGCGATTGGAATTTCAGTTTTTCTGAAAATTAATACAGTTTGAATTTAAAAACATTCCTTTTTAGTCAGAATTAAATATCGATGTTACTACAGCAGTACTATTTAGGTCTATATTTTGAAAATCGGATGGATAACATATGTATTTAGACACATTTAACTTTATAAAAGCATTTATTTTACAGGAGAAATTAATTAAAATTTAACCGCTAAAAGCATCCGCAAGCATGATAGTATCTAAGAACCATTTGAGGAATATTATACTTTATTAGTTAAAGAAGTAACTCTGTTACCGAAGGGACTCAAAATATTCACTTATGGCTAAGAAAGAAAGAACAGATGGTTAACACAATTCAGATGACAAGCGATCAGGACATCCGATTGAATTTGATGAAGAGCTCCTTGTGACATCACTTAAAGAAAGCCATACAGTGTACGTTGAAGAATTGGCAGAGAAGCTTTCCTCAAACCAAACAACGGTTCATCGTCATCTTTAACAACATGGAAAGATTCTTAACCTGGGAAAATTGGATTTTTTTTAAACTGATTGTAATAAATAAGTTACGAGTATTAAGGATTTGTAATCGTTAGTTTTTATTTAAAGAGGTTAATCGCAGTTATTTGCCGAGTGCTAACCCGCGGCCAGAAAGTGTAGCAATCATCACGCGGGTTCGGAGGGAAAGAAAGTGAGGGTTGCATTATGCAAATCAGGTGCGGCAAAGAAGGATAAATAAAAGGTGGTGTTTTTTTGTGGTCGAGAGCAGTTGAGTAGAGAACGTCTCGAAGTTCGCATGCGTTTGGATAATACGGTTAAAAGAAGGATAAACGTGTTGCCCGGAAGGAAAAGGAACACAAGTCATTGTTGCAGAAAGCTTCCGGAATCCAGTGATCACGGCTTAGAAAAGTACTATATCGAAATTTAATGGAGTATTTCAATTCAGATCCGGTAAAGGAGCGATTGGAATAGTTGATGGAGAGATCTGCTCTGAATGGATTTGAGCTCCATGTTCGAGATATCTGAACAACTCTCTAATCTGGCAATTGTTCCGGAATGCGTTACCTCTCAATGGAATACTTTTCAGTTCAAGCATAGCAGAAATGCCGGACAGTCTGCGCAACGAAAGTGCTGGGGAAGAAACCGCTGAGCAGGCATTCTTCTGCTGTATCGAACTGCGGCTGTTCTGGGCGTATTATAACGAGGTGACGGCTCGTATCGATCCTGAGCAGTTCGCATTACTAGATGGTGCGTACGTGGTTACCAATGTCGACCCGCCATGGGCTAGCAAGAAAAGAATGGCATTTCTCGCGATACTGGCCGTAGCTAGAATGATGGTTTGAACGATGCGCCCCGGAGGATTATATCGGGTAGAATCTTTTTCGACATCAGAAGCTGATTTTATTTACAAGCATCAGCTTAAAGTTAAAATTAGATGTTATAAAAAAAAGATTACATTCAACAAAATATGCGAGCATGTGCGTAAGAAAGGGGGTCAGATATGAGTACATTCCTTGTATCAGCATAGAGCGCGTGGCTCCAGTGCTCGTTAAGGTTAATTATTGCCTCTTAGCTAAGTGAGTGAGTCCTGTCCTCACCGTTCCATTTTTTGTTAATAATAAAGATCTTTTAAGATTCCGATTCCCGAATTTTATTTTGCCTTTGGCCTCCAAAATTGTATTTACCATGGAAAGTTATCATCCACTCCAAAACTCCATTCATATTTAGCTTCTTCCCACTTAATTCCCACTCCTATTTAGAGATCAACCGATATGTTTTCGCTTCTAAGAAAATCGAAAAATAGTAGGTGGTCTCCATTTAAAAAGGGTTGAGAGGATCTTATTAAGCTTCTCTTGATGTTATTTAGTTGCCTTGTTTTTCTTCCTTTCGTGTGATTTTTGTTCTCCAACTCCCCATCACAAACTGTAGATATTTTAAGCAAGATAGTCCATGGAGTAAATACGGTATTGTGGTGATTTTTTAAATGAAAGTGATGTACAAATAGTGAAAGAATGAAAAGAACAATGCTTCTACGAATGGGTCAAAATGCATACAGTTAAGAGTAGAATAGACAGAGAAAGACCACAGACCCCACACATTATTATTATTATTATTATTATTATCATTATCATTATCATCATCATTATCATTATTATTATTATTATTATTGTTATTGTTATTATTGTTGTTGTTGTTGTTCCGCATGACGGGACTGGGTGCGCTGTGTGATCTATGGGCGAAAGAGGGATAAACGGATCACGTTATCATCTAACATGAGATATTAGAGAGTACATAACTGTAGTATTAGATTTCTGTAACCATTGTATTTGTCTCACCTCCTTTTCAGGCCATTCAGTAATAAGCACAGGAGAACGAACTGAACGAATGAAAAGAATACCACAATACAATCTTCGTATTATAGTAAAATATAAGAAGTGTGTTTGAAAAGTAACGGAACTGGGTGTGCCGTATGAGCTATGGCCGAAAGAAGGATAAACGGATTGCGTTTTTATCACACTTTTTTTTAACTTAGTTCACCCCAAACAAGGCACGTTGTTACTGTATACGTAAGGTGCTACTGAGAATTAGGGTATACGTTTTGGGGTTCATCTTAAATTGGGAGCTGCATGTAGGTACAATCGAGGAAACAGGGAATAGTGAGTGAGTTCCGAAGGCCGACACCTCGAGAAAGGTTGCTCCAGTGCAGCAAGTTCATCAAAGCTTGGTGGATAGTTTGAGAACTATTAGATTAGAGACTCTTTCTTGGACCTTGTCTAAGCGGGAGAGACTAGTGGATGGTGCACCAGCCCAAGTGTAACAACAATACTCCATGGTGACTTTGTAGAGATATAGGATACTGTCAGGTGTGAGAAGTTTTCTAGCTTGGTAGAAAGAGCCCACTTTCTTTGCCACAGCCTTGACAGTGTCTTCTATGTATTTGTTCCAATTCATGTTACATGTGAATGTTAGGCCGAGGAGTTTGAACATTGGACTCTCAGGTAGACTTTTATTTGGCATGGCAATCGGTTTAAGAAGTGTATTTTTAGTTGTTGAAGGAAAGGAGCTTGGTCTTAGAAGCATTAAATGTTATTATCCATTTTGACCCCATTCCAATATAGACTGGAGGGTCACTTTCTTAGGATTCAGCCATTGCTTCGGATATGTGTGTGTCTGTTTTACCCACATGACGAGAGCAGAGCGTGGTGTCGTCAGGAAATATACCCATTTCAGACACAATGTCATCAGGGAGGTCGTTGATTAAAATCAAGAACAATAAATGACCAAATATCGATCCGTGGGGTATACTTGCATTTATGCCATGTTGTTTAGATGAACGGCTATCGGGGACAACCTGGTATATGAGTTCAAAGATGACAGTAGACTCTGCATGCTTAAATCCATACTAATGTCAGAAAGAAGTTTAGCAATATCGATGTGACGGACTATCGATAGATTGATTAAGGATTCAAAGATTTTAGCGAAATGCGGGAGTAGACTGATAGAGCAATAATTCTGAGGGTCAGTTCTATCTGCAGAATTATTGAAGACTGGTACGACACTTTTTCAGCTATCAGGGAAGCAAGATTCGGCAAGGCATTTGTTGTAGAGTTTGGAGAGGACAAGAGCCAGTTCAGCAAAGCATTTCTTTATTACTATTACTGGTATAAGATCAGGCCCACATGCTTTGGAGGTGTCAAGGTTTTTTATAATGTCTTGGACATGAGATAAAGTGATGTCAGGTCATCAAGTGTGGCTTCAGTCCGCAATGGCAAATTTGAGAGGAAATGGTTTGCGGAGGCCAAAATAGAGTTTAAGCGGAAACGTTGGGCAAGTAGTTCAGCTTTATCAGTTTCCGTGCAAACGACATCATTGTGGTTGGATAGCGGGGGAATTGTTGATTGCCCATCAATACACTATTGACGATTTTCCAGAAATCACGAGTACCTAGTTTTTGTGACTGAATGCGTTTTCTGGTCATCTCTGTATGTCTTCTACTTGCTTCATCTATTATAGTCTTACAATGACTTCATGACACTATATGTTTCTGTCTATTTGTAGTTGACTTATGGCGGTTGAATTGTCGGAATGCTTGCTGCTTCTTAACAATATAAGCTGCACAGTTCGAGGGGAACCATTGTGAAGTGTGGGGCTTGCTGTAGAATTTTCGCATGGGATCATGTGTTTTAATGCCTGCTTTGACCCATTCAGTTAACTCATTTGCGCACTGATCAGTAGGGAGAGAAAAAGTTTCATTTCGTGGGACGTATCTGGTGTGATCTCTGCTGGATTCCCAATCAGCCCGCTTGTAGTATCTCGTCGTTCTGAGCAACGGCTAATCAGATTCGAGACGAGTTTTTAAGGTGACATAAATTATTACCACAAGGTTATCAGCGTTCCTGAGAGGGCTATGGGCATTTGTCGCACAAGCTTCGGGCAGTGAGGTCAAAAACAAGTCGAAAAGTGATGCTTGCTGGTCCATACGATTAGGGAGACGCGTCGGAAAAGTAACAAACTGTGAGAGGAAGAGCGCTATAGAGAAACTATACGTGGAGTTACGAGCTGCGTCTGTATAGCTGGAGAATCCACGGTGATGTACATTGACATCTCCAAACACTTCTATTTAATCACTTGAGTCAAGTGAAAGTAATGTAGCCATGCTTTCAGAGATAGGGTTAAGAAGGGTACAGTCCTGGGTCGAATGAGAACGGTATAAGAAATATACGTAACTAACGCTGTGCTGTATGATTAATCTAAAGCACATGTAGGCTTGATCATCTGATTCTAGTCTATGTTCTCTAGTCACGGGGGCTGTTCCGAACATTAACTCTTAGTTCGTGCATATGTTTGTCAGAATCTTTACGGTAGAGTGGGATGTATTCAGTAATGTCAAAATGGTGTGAAGAGATTGAGGATTTTAGGTGTGTTTAACTTAGTGCTAGGATATCCAGGAGTTTACTAGGAGAAAGATTTCTACGTTATTGATGTTGGTTCTAAGTCTATGGGAGTTGTGGCCTCTGAAAAGCCCACCGGAGATAACTGTAGGGTCCCTTTCCATGCGTGACATGGCACGTACAGTTATACAACTGTTGATTGAGCAGCCGCTTTTAACGCTACCTGGGAGTTAGGGCTCCTGTACTACCAGTCGGAAACAGCGGCCAATCAAGCTGTCTAACCTGTACCCTTAACCTGTCGGAACAAGAGCGACCCAGATTAGTCATGGGAGACTTAGTGACAAAAAACTTTTCCCAAGTTGCCCAGATAGAGAGAAAAAGAGACGTCTTACATTGTCCTAGTCAAGAAACACGGCCAAACACGGGGTGTCTTTAAGGTGTACCAGTACTAGGAGCTCTGCGACTGGCTAATAGACAAAGAAAAATTACAAAGACCGAGAGATAGGCAGAGCCCATCTTCTTCTTAAGCAATTTTAAGTTTGCAATCCGGATATTTTGTTCGAGACTCCAGCTCTAGGAGAGTTGTCGATAAGGACTAAGAACGCCTCCCCCCTCCAACGGTTTGCTGCCAAGACGTAAGTGGTCAGTAGCACAGTTTTATATCAGGGTGTTCCTTCCCCTAGATGGATCATCTGACAAGGTCTAAATTAAATTAGGCTTTGGGAGATTACTTGGGAGGGAAACCATGTTTTTTTGTTTTTTTACCATAGTTCACCCCCAAACAAGGCAGGCCGCCACTGTAGACGTAAGGGGCTAATGAGAAAAAGGGAGTTAACCTTAATTTGGAACTGTGCAGCGAGATGTCTATTTACATTAGTTTTAAATTTCTGCATGTAAGTACCGTCAGGAAAATAAAAAGCAGGGAGACAGTTCGAGAGTCCAGCACTACGAGGAAAGAAGCTTTTGGAGTAGAAGGTTATTCGGCATCTGGAGACCTCCACAGTGAATAGATGGGATTTTGGCAGATTGTCAGGTTGGTTTAGTGAATTGGCGTTGTTGGGGCACCAGAGCAGCAAGTTCATCAGATCACAATTAATTGAAGTACTTGTAAAACATGCACAATGAATTAACATTACGGCGATGAGACAGGGGCTGGAGCTTGGTGGATAGTGAGGGACCTATGAAGTTGGCGACTCTTTTTTGGACCTTGTCTGAGAGGGAGAGACTAATGAATGAGGCACCAGCCCAGATGTGGCAACAATACTCCATGCATGGGCGGATGGTGGTTTTGTAGAGATATAGGATGATGTAAGGTGTGAGAAGTTTACTAGCACGGTAGAGGGAGCACACCTTCTTTGCAGCAGCCCTGGCAATGTCTTCAATGTATTTGTTCCAATTCATGTTATCTGTGAAAGTTAGGCTGAGGAGTTTGAATGATGAACTCTCAGGTAGGGTGTTATTTGCCATGACAATCGGTGTTGAAGAGGTTTCTTGTAGTTATTGAAGGAAAATCTTTGCGGCATTAAAAGTTACCATCCATTTTTTACCCTAATCTACTACAGACTGGAGGTCATTTTCTAAGAATTCAGTCATTGCCTCAGATATGTGTGCGTCGGTTTTGCCCACATGACGAGAGTAGAGCGTGATTTCGTCAGCAAATATTCCTATCTCAGTCTCAATGAAATTAGGGAGGTAATTTATGAACATCAGGAACAGTAGAGGTCAAAGGATGGATCCTTGAGGTACACCAGCATTTATGTCATGTTGCTTAGATGAACGGCCATCGAGGACAACCTGGATCTTTCATTTTGTTAGCAAGGATTTAATTATATTAAATATTTGTCCAGTAATACCATATGAGTGCAGTTTTAGGAGAAGCCCTTCATGCCAGACCTTGTCAAAGGTCTTGGATATAGCAAGCGCTACCGCTCTAGCTTCACCTGCCTTGTCCAGTGTATGATATATGCGTTCAGAGATTACCGTTAGAATATCTGCGGTAGATCGTGCTTGGCTAATAAAATTTTCATCCACATATGCACACACACACACACATATATATATATATATATATATATATATATATATATGTAGATAATAAGTTCAATGTACACTTTAGAGAGGGAACAGAAATTTCAAGACATGTTTCCCTGTCACAAGTTAGTACAGAAAAGTAATAAACAGCCAGTAGGGTAACAACTGAGAAAAACTACTTAACTATTTATACAATGAAGGCTACGGAGAAAAAGGGTTACAATTGAAACTCAAAATTAAATTTAAAAAACAAGGTAAATACAAGTAAATTTTTTAAAATGCCAAATACATTCAAGATAGTTAAAAGAACAGAAAACTCAACTGAAAACTTTGGGGAGTCTTTTTCATTTCGACAGCCATGTGACTGGCATTAATTGAAGTCGGGCTAATTTGCAAATGACTCCTTGAACTTTTTGAACTAAATTGTTTCTGACATTAGTACCGTTACTTTTCAGACAAAACTCGTATTCAATGCGCTACATAAGGTTGGTCTGTTTCGCGTTTCTATAACAAATGTCTCTCTTCACCTCATACCTCTCTCTCTCTCTATCTATCTCCCTATCTCTCTCTATCTATCTCTCTCCCTCTCTCTATCTATCAATCTATCTCTTGTTCATTTTTAAACATTTTACTCTTTTTCTATGTTCCTTTTTCTTCTTCCTTATCTTTTCCTTCGTTTCCGTCTGTTTCCTGTCATTTTTCTACCCCCCCCCCCCCACACACACACACATCGCCTGTACATTGCGGTGGCGCGGTTCCTTCACTCAAGTGAGCAACTCCAGATAAAAGACGAATACCATGAAGACAAAATACAAAATAAAAATAAAACTGGGCAGGTTTGACCTCCATGAAAATGTTGTACCGTTCGACCACAGACTGACCGTCGAACGGGTCACACACAACAGGAAGTAGTCAACGCAACAAAACCAGAAAGTCATAAAAGCTTTGAGAGACCGAAAGGTTTCTGTAACAGTATCTCTGTCTCGTCGTCTGACCTTGAATCTCTCTTAAATCATGCACTATCGTATAAAATATTGTCACATCCTAAATCTCTCACTCTTTGATGAATAGAGTGCGTCGCCATGATTTGTTTCTTGAGAAGTATTTCATATTAACGTCTGCTCATAAATTCGAAACTTTTAAAATGGCAAAATGTGTTTCATGTGTTTTATGTGTTTTATGTGTTTTATGTGTTTTATGTGTTTTATGTGTTTTATGTGTTTCATTGTGTGGAGCTCTCGAGTAATTAACTAAATTTCATTTTATTTCAGTTAACCTTCGTTTAAAGATCATAAACTACAGAGGCGAACCGTACACAAAGATCACATAGATTTCCTCCATTAAAGTTCTACAATTTATCAATTTGTTTGCCAATGTGATTCTGGATACAACGGTGTTTCTATCATTCTCTTCTGTATAACTTATAATACAGTTAGATTGTTTAAACATCTCATCTGAAAGCTCCCAATACTACCGATGCAACCATTCCACAATCACGATAACGGCCCACATTATTCCAACTAACGAGTTACACTACGTCCATTGTTAACATACTCCAGAAACTTGTTGCACTAATGAATTACCTGTTAAGTATAGAAATCCCAATGTTTATTGTGCTGAGCGATCATATTGTTTTAAATAAAAGAAGAAAAAAGATAAAGAAAACCAAACAAAGAAACAATATTAAGTCATGTAAATATTGTAAAAAACGTATAAACAGAATACAATAATATTGTAAAAGACTTATAAACGGAATAAAAACACGTATTCTCTCTCCATATATATAGTGAGCTCCGCCCCTCCATAAGATTATCCATGGAATCTTTAATCAAATTCACAATCTTTTCTGTCATTCAACCATATTTGATACAAACACATTTCAGTCTACGCCTGACTTGTCCACCAAGTTTCCGTCATGAATGTCCAACAGTTTTTGTTTTATTGCCGTTCACACTTGAATACGACGTGAAAAATTGTCAATAATACTGGCGCTAGCCTGATTTTGGCTTTCATTGTCCTTTTCAGTTCAGGAAAAGCCTGAGGATTGTCTTAATATACATTATCTTTTAGAGAACCCTTCAAATTAAAAATATAAGCGTTTAAGATCCGGTGAGTGTGAAGCCTATTTAGGATCACACACTCTAGTGATGAGACGATTACCAAAGTGGCACTTCCATATCACTGAACGGCGATAAAATTAAGATTGTTGGACATACACGACTGAAACTTGGTGAACAAGTCAGACATAAACAGCTTATTGGGAACTTTCAGATGAGATTAAAAATATAATTTGAAATTACTGGAAGTTATATCGATGTTCTAAAGAAAAGAAATGTACACCTCTCTCCTCCAAGAAATAATGAAATATTTATTTAATATTGAAATGGAATTGTGCATTTCTTTTCTTTTTTAATATTTTATGGAAATAAAAGCATAAATGATATTTTAACAAATTTGTTAACGTTTAAAAAGTGTATTCCAAGTTGTTCACCGCCATTTTTTCCGGAATTAGATGCATTCTTCTCGGGTGAAGGTCAATCAAATGCAGCTCTCAGAAGTTTATAAATATGTTTCACTGTTGCCGTATTTAATGTTATTTTTTAATCTTTATATTAATCAAAATTATGAGACGACTTACCGTGTAGGTGTATTCTTCGCGACAACGTAACCTTCATACTTACATAATTTTTTTTTTCAATTAATCAAAATTATGAGACGACTTACCGTGTAGGTGTATTCTTCGCGACAACGTAACCTTCATACTTACATAATATTTTTTTTTTTTCTATTAATAAAATGTGTATTGAATCAAAAATGCAATAGCATAACAGATTTTAAAATGTCAATCCTACTTAAAAAATAATTTAATTTTGAAATTAAATCAACAAGAATGCATTTCGATTTCTTCATAAACACGTCGGCCATTGTAATATTTTGTTAATAGTTGAAGAAACAGAATTACCCTTCGAACTTTGAAAGCATTTAAACTGTAGAAAGGAAAGTCATTTTTGGCTTTAAAATTCTTAGCAAATCCTCATGTATTAAAAGATTAAAGATTTGCGAAGCTATTTCAGCCAATAATTGTATTAAAGGAGATTAAAACAACAAAATGAGTTCTAGTTTTATAACAATGTGGTTCCATTAATAAGTTAATGGCCGAATGATATGGAAATAATTAAATTTGACCTTCAAAATCTTATTAAAAATAATTTAGTAAAAAAAAGACTTAGTTGTAAAAAAAGCGAAAGGAAAATGAAAGTAAAATGAATGCCTGGCAACGCCTGGTAGGTGTAGTTAGTTTTTATACTACAAGAAATCCCATGAAATAAAAAAGACATTTACACAATTAATTTACATGTACATATATACTTGTAGTTGTTGAAAACGGAAAAGAAACAAATATTAGATGAGATGTTCAATGTGCCCCTTTTCAACGGTCGTTGAGTCAACTTCCAGTCGCCATTCAAGTAACTCCAAGCGGGATATTATTTATAGCTTCCATTAACAGAATTTTAAGGCTTATATGTATGGGACCTCTCTGTATAATTGAAGTTTATGTAACAGTAAACTCCAAACGGTAAAATGCGTGTGCAAATATTTCTAGTTGGCGTAAATCTTAATTTCTTCTTCTGTTTGATGCCCCCTCCCCTGCGTAAACATCTATTGACAACTAGCTGTATCTACCCGGATTTGCCCGGGATTGAAAGGGTCACTTTCATTTTGGGGGTCAGATTATAAAATATGTTTAGTCGGGTTATATTTAATTTTTTAATTAAGATTTAAAAAGTTAAATTTGTCATTAAATTATTAATTGAATTTAATAGTAATAAAACAATAATTATTTTGTCGTTTGAATCTCTTAGACTGTGGCTTTAGGCTTAGCGCCTCCGAACTCCTCTATAATATAACAAATCCAAAAACTGTCAGAAAGATGAAATCTTAAAATATTAAAATCGGTTGGAAATACAATTAAAAAAACATAGTCGGAACAGAATTAAATATTTACATTGGCGGAAGAAAGCTATTATTGGCAGAAGTAAACTATTGTTGGCGGAAGTAAAGTATTGTTAGCGGAAGTACAGTATTGTTGGCGGAAGTAAAGTATTATTCGCAGAAGTAAACTATTGTTGGCGGAAGTAAATTATTGTTGACGGAAGTAAATTATTAATCACAAAAGAAAACAACAAAAACACTGGCTCCACTTTATATATAATATTATATTTTAGAACACAAAATTTACATACGATGAAAAAAGAATTACATTTGTTTATGAGTTCTATTTACGAATTTATACATAATCCAATTTATTCTGATATTTATTGACATATAGTTTAGTGTACTTTTCTCCATTTCTTCTGTGTGTGTTTGTACTTTCAATCGTGTTGAGATTTACAGTGTTTTTTTCCGAAGTCTTGACATTTGAATGCTAAGACAACATGCAACAAGGCGGGAAATGGTGGCAAGAAGACTATGTTGTGAATATATTTTTTTATTAACCTGTTATGAAAATCAATATTATCGTACTTGATTTAACACAACACTTTGTGCTTTCATATATATATATATATATATATATATATATATATATATATATATATATATATATATAATATTCCTACACTGAAGATTGCGTAGGCATGAAACATCAATGTTTGTAGATAATAATAATTAATATTTATTTTAAAAACATTATTATAACCCCCTTTACAAGTGCACTCTAAGAGAATTTAATAATGAGCAGTAATATTGCGACTTAAATGCGAGATTCCAACTTGTTGTCGAATCCTTTCCCTCTGTTCTGCTGATTTGGCGTTTATAGAATTCAATCTCTTCTAATGTCCATGCTAATTGATGGGAAAGATACTCGACTACGAATCAGTGACGACTTGGAAACCGGGTTCGAGTTCTCCGACCGACGTGAATTAACATCCCTACACTGAAGATTGCGTAAGCATAGAACATCGATGTCTGTAGGTAATAATAATTTATTTAAACAAAGATTATGTATATAACATACCACATGTAGTAGCACTTTCGATACCCTGTCCTCGTCAGTTTCCAACCAGTGGTTATAACACAGTTTTGGTGGCTACAGCGATACTGCTGTCCCTGACGCCACGAACTATTTTTGACACAGGATAGGATATTTTTTTTTAAAAAGGTATGTTCCTTTTGGCATTTTGATACTGCCGTATTGAAACGCGTTTATTTTTTTCCGTTGAGGAAATTTTCCGTGAAAACGATCGCCGTTTGATGTCACGTAAACACAGGAAATAGTATCACATGCGTTTTACCGTTTTACCGTTGGGCGACTACATTTTTGGCTTGTTTAGAATTCCTCCGGCATTTCTCGAGGAATAAATGAATACTGCGTACTACTGCTTCATACTGTAAACTCCATATTAACATTTCTATTCTAATATTTTTATTTCTATAATTTTAATGTTATGAATAAAATAAGATAAAATGCCGTATTTTTTTAGTTCGAGCATGGTTAACTTTGAAACGCCGTATTTCCTTTTTATTGATTTCCGACGTAAACACAGCCCCTATGATATTATTTTAAACCCCATAATACATAATTAATACCACCATTGGATCCTCATGAAAATGTTACTTAAGAAAAGTTGTGTTTGATCTGGAAATAGAGTTTTGTTATTAATTGTATCGACGGACAGACGGACAGACGGACAGAGAGAAAAATGTTTGTAAAGAATAATAAGACTAAATGAAAAAAAACAATAAACGCCTAAAATATCTGACGAGTGTTATAATAAAAGATGACTGGAAGGCGGGTATATCCATCACTGTTTCTAACAAAATAAATAATATTGTTAATGGCGGGGTTACATATATGTCATAAAATATGGTTTAACTCATGAATCAACAAAGAGAAAGGGGCGTATAGAAGGAGAAATGGAGAAAAAGTGAGAAGGGATATTTGCGTTAATAAAACATAATGAGCATGATCTCCTTATGTTTACAATCCAGAGAGCCGCGAATATATATATATATATATATATATATATATATATATATATATATATATATATATATATATATATATATATATAATAGAATGAGAGATAAAGGGAGAGAGAGAACGAGAATAAATAGCAAGAGTGAGAGATGAACGATAAAGAATGGCAAACGACAGAGTGTGTGTGTGTATGTGTGTGTAGGTGTGTGTGTGTGTGAGAGAGAGAGAGAGAGAGAACGCGAGGAATGACAATAGCGAATGAGGAAGAAAGATAGTAAAGAGAGGAAAAAGTTACTTGAAATTGAAATAAATAGGAAGAAAAATAATTCATTGATGCATATGAGATACAGAGAGAGGGAGAGAGGGAGAAGGAAAGAGAGAGAATGATAACGGTGGGAGATGAATACAGAAAGAATGTGTGGGAAGTTGATGCTTGAAAGAAAAACGACACAAAACGGTGATATTTATTCAAAAGAAGAGATAAGTTATTATTTCTATCTGGATTGAGACATAATCATTAGATGGTATTTAGACAAGACTTACATACAAATTCCCATACATGCATAAACACACACACACACACATATACATATATATATATATATATATATATATATATAGAGAGAGAGAGAGAGAGAGAGAGAGAGAG
Source organism: Sepiola atlantica (assembly GCA_963556195.1). Taxonomy (NCBI): domain Eukaryota; kingdom Metazoa; phylum Mollusca; class Cephalopoda; order Sepiida; family Sepiolidae; genus Sepiola; species Sepiola atlantica. The sequence goes on along the minus strand of OY744543.1, from coordinate 55,539,607 downwards.
AGAGAGAGAGAGTAAGTTTGTGTCTTGGTTATCAGGCACGAGAAATTAAAAATGTTAAAATAACATTCTAATAATCAACTTTTTAAAAGTGCCTTTCGTTTTGGTTTAAGCGATGTTCTGATAACTTGACTGCGTTCGCGTCAAATACACGCGTCCAACAACGACGACCTTTAAAGGGCATATGGTGAGCGGCACTCTTGGGGGCTGCCCCTAAAGTGCAGTTTTAAGAAGCAACATCTTTCTAGATATTTATCCAATCATAAAGAAGTATTCAAATGAAAACGAGCAGTGGATTTCTTTCATACAATTCCAAATGTTATGTTTTACTACTTGCCACGAGTAATCAGTTCGCTATGTTTTTCGAAGCCAAGAAAAGACAACTGTGCACCTTCAAATTTAATTTGTGTGAAGGTTTCATTGATTAACAATTACGTGTTTGAAAAGATTGTGTTCTATTGCATTATTGTTTCAAGAATTCACTTTAGAGTTGGAATTAAGCTTACAATTAGTCTTTAATATTCTTCACATATTTATCAAAATTAAAAAGACGATTTCTTTGAATCCTCCATTACTGGACATAAACCCCAGCCGCTGTCGCATCGCCGCAGTGTTAGAATCCCTGTGTTTGTTTTACAAGTACTTTACTGTAAAGGTCACGATATGCCGAATTTTTTCTTACTCTAATTGCTTCTTTCCTCGGACCGCGTTCCTTTGAAATTCCCTCCCAACTTCCAGTTTCCCCGACCGCACCGAAATGCAGAAATTTAAATGTAATGTGGAGAAGAATCTTGCTGCCTACCTACACACTCAGTTTGTCCACCGCCCCCTTGATAAAACTGGCCCCTATCACAGTAGTCCCTTAGCCCTCAGGCAATATGTTATGTTTAGGGCGAACAAAAGTAAGAAAGAAATAACTAATGTCATGTTAGTAACGTGTAAATATTAAAACTTTTAAAAAATGTTCTTTAAACAATCAAAAACACGTTTGTATTTGTATCGGGTTCAGGTTTTACTACTTTATAATTGGATAAATACATAGCGGAAATTGCCTATTAAAAATTCGAGGTTTACTTACATTACTATTGTGTAATACGTCTAGCCGCACTGAAGAGCTGTGATACAGCGAAACAGTCTGTATGTGGATGAAGATATGAAGCTCCCTCCATGGGTAGAACGTATTCGTAAGGATATCGCCAACTGCCATTAGCTTTAAGGCATAGCTCATTAGGTAAAACTAATTCGAGCTCCCGGCACTTGCAATGTTTACATTGAGATATGGCTTACATTCAGTCAATGTCGTATGATAGCGTTGGAATAAGAGCACCGACTGTCAGCTCAACGGTTGAGTTTCAATCCTGGCTTGAGGCACTAACTGGTCTAGCCGCACTGAAGAGCTGTGATACAGCGAAACGGCATGTATGTGGATCACTATATATATATATATATATATATATATATATATATATATATATGTGATATATATATATATATATGTGTGTGTGTTTGTGTGTGGGTATGTGGTGGTTTTATTTTTTTTTGTTCATATGGTTAGTTCTATAAAAGTACAGTGTTTATAAGATTTGTCTTTTAAGAATCTTCTCTGTAACATGCATGTACACATGTTGCGATAACGTTTGTATAAGTAAAATTTATACAAATATATAAATATATATATATATATATATATATATAGAGAGAGAGAGAGAGAGAGCGAGAGAGGGGGGGGTTAGACGAAATAATAGAAACGCTTAGCGTTATAATTTGTAAATATCTATAAAACCGTGAAAAAATAAACAATTTTTGTGTTTATTAATTTTTTATTAATGTTTGGCTAAAATTGCTGTTTCGTTTAATAACAATCATTAGAAAAGATTATTAAAATTCATCAAAATGACTATCGAACTCTCAAAGTAGTCAAATTGTTGGTGTTTGTATGTCAGGCGGCGTTGGCGTTGGCGTACGGAAAACAGGCGAAATGTTTAATGTGTCAAGAAGTATTGTCTCGAAAATTATGACAGCTTTTGATAGAGGAAAACTTCTTCCTCCAAACAAAACTTTTAAAAATTCTAACGACTATGGTTCGTTTAAATCAAAAAAAAATATTTTCAAATCACGAACGCATCACATATTTTCAAATATTGTACTTGTTATTGTTATTTCTTCAAATCAGTCATTTTGAGATTGTCTGGAAATAAAAACGAAACGTTGATGAATATATAAGTAATGTAGGTTTTTCCTTTTTCATTTTCCATCACTTTGGAATATTATTTCCATAATTGTATATATATATATATATATATATATATATATATATATATATATATATATATATATATATATATATATATATATATATATATATATAATGTACTGTACTTCAGTCATGCGAGAGAACCCGTGCCGAATGAAAGTAAAAAAGTTAAATTCTAAATTTCTCGACAAAAGGCAACTGAAGAAGAGCGAAGGTAGAACGGTCGAATACAACAACGAAGAAGACATGAGGTTATAAAATAGGAAAATCCTGCCGATAACAACAATGCCTCATCAGAGAAATGTCGTCAAATCGAGCTACTTCCGGTTTTTTTTTTTTTTGCCGTTTGCATTTTCCTTAACAAGAAGAATCCAATCAGACATTTATTTACAAGGTGAATTTAGTAAGAAATACTTATGAGATAGTACCGTCAATGCATTTTGAATGGATGAAACGAAGCCATTTGGCTTCACTTCAATAAAACAGGAAGAAAGACAACTGGGACAATCAGTATCAGATCATCTCTTAATATGTGACGTCTTCAATTTAATTCTTCTTAAATCGAGTATATAAATGTGTTGTCTCTGTCTGTCCGTCATGCATGTCTGTCTGTCATGCATTTCTGTCGGCTTGATTCCGGTGAAGCACCGGTTCCCGTGTGATTACCTGAGTTAGTTATTGTTGAGCGTGATCAGTACTTGGATGGGTGACTATTGTTGAACACCAAGTGCTGTGAGCAGGCACTTGATGCAGGTACATAAATAAATTGCTTGTGGTATAACCGACAACAGACTGACGTTCTCTCACAAAGCCAGCTCAGGTCACCCCTTCCATCTCCCTATTCAGGGATGCAATTGAAAACAAAGACCTATAGCAAGATCAAATACAACGGACATCAATAAATCGCAAAGACGATGTTTTACTTTACTTTATTTTATTCATAACTAAAAAATGAAAACTAACAGAATTTAAAGAATATTCTATAAATGTGAATATGGGTTACAAGTTACAAAGCCGGGGTTCACAGTGAGCCTCATTTATTGATGGGCAACGCCAGGAGTTAGGGCTAGTGAATAATAGAGGCAGAAGATGGGGTGAGGATAACGAGAGGGGAGGTCTGCTGTTTTTGAAATATTGAGGGTAGAATAATGATAAGAACGTTATGTTTGCATAAACTAGAAAGAGAGAGACTGAGACTGGGGGAGAGAGATATTCAGTTTGTAGATGACCATATCTTATATATAAAGTGTAGTGGGCTTTTTTTTTCATTCACATTTATGCACAGAAACGCACTACCATATACACACACATGTATATATACATATGGATATTATGTGTGCACGTATGCCTACCTATAAATATACCCGTGTGTACGTATTTACATATATGTAGGTATGTGTATACATATGTGTGTATTTATAATCATTATATATATACTTTCCTTTGTCATCTCTACCCGGGAAGTTTCTTTAATGGCGAATATTTTACATCTTAATCTCCTCTGACGCCTGCCTGCATCATCGAATGTACCTCTTATTGGACTTTTTACCCTTCCTGGATTTTCTATTTTCGCCGTACCTGAAGTTGTGGCTTCTTGGAATTTAACTTTGAAACCTCTCTCATTACTTCTCGTGCCTCTAACGACCTACTTATCTACATCGTATCCTCTCCGCTGGACTCTTCGACACCGGACTTTTTGGCAATCGGACATTTGCTTGCACCCTGGCACAGTTTTGCCCTACGTTTCCTTCCCTACAACTTTTATTTTATTTCATTTTTTCAAATTTTAATTCTTGGCCATTGCCAACTTATCTATCCCAGCGACTTCCTCTGATGATAAGATTTTGATCTTTGAAAAGCCTGGCTTAAGGAAAATTTAACTTGAATAAATTGCCTTTTTGCGGAATATACCTTGCTTTGAACTTTTGAATTGAATTTTGATTTGGCTTTTGCTTTCTCTAATTCCTTTCCACTCTCCTTCATTTCTACCTGCTCTATCCTGGATATTGAGCTGTATACTCTTCACAATAGGGTTTTACCTTTCCTAAAAGTTCGCTTTTAGTACACCTCTTTATATATATATATATATATATATATATATATATAGTGTTCAGTTTGTTCAGAACCGCAAACAAGCAGGTCACTCTCTATATGGAAGTGGGATCAAAGTGAGAAAAAAAAAGAAAACGGAACATGGAGTTTTGAGAATGGGTAGTGTTCTCCCAAGATTAATGCAATTTGGGAGATGCCGAGGGCAAAAAAATGAAAGTGGCGAGTGAGCATCATGAAGGATTTCTATTAACAGGGGGCGTAGGTAACTCATTCACTAGACTAGCTTAATGGCTAAATTTACCCGAAAGGCTGGTGTCCGACACGATCAGGGATCGCGTGCACCATACATAGGCAGGGCAAATACACACTTTGATATTAACCAAAAGGCCAACTAAGCATAAAAAAGCATAAAAATGAGTTTCTTGATACTCTATTTACTTTTTTAAAGTTAAATAATTGTTTTCAATTTCCCCCGAGAAATATCGATACACGGATCTTGCTAATATATATATTAAGGGAGGCGCGAGAGCGCTCTATCCCTAAATAGACCGCACGAATGGCCTATGCTGGAAATCTCATTTCTTTGATCAATCATAACTCAAAAACCAATAAACCAAATTAGTTTAAACTTTGCACAAAATTTTTATTTGATAGGTTTTATAAGTGTGTAGAATTTCAGCATTAATAGTCAAGGCAACCCAGAGATCCAGAAAGTTCAATCATTAAATCATGCTATCTGTGCACGTACGTACGTACGTGCCACCCTGTATCTCATCAACTATTTGATGGATTCAGCTGATTTTTGGCAGAGATAAAGGTTCTAGGGTCTAGTTGATGGCATTTACATTTCAGTTTACCATATACCTTAGTTTTCCAGAAAATTCCAATGACCAGTATTGATACACTTTATTCTATATCTTATCGACCATTTGATGGATTCAGCTGATTTTTGGCAGAGATAGAGGTTCTAGGGTCTAGTTGATGGTATTTTAATTTCAGTTTACCATATACCTTAGTTTTCTAGAATATTTCAAAAAACCTTTAAAATGACCAGTATTCATACACTTTATTCTATATCTTATCGACCATTTGATGGATTCAGCTGATTTATGGCAAAGATAGAGGTTCTAGTGTCTAGTTGATGGCATTTTAATTTCAGTTTACCATATACCTTGATTAGTCAAACTACCAACTATATCAGTTATGAGAAGGCATTGTATTGAAGCATAGCCTTTACAAAAGTAGTGACATTCCATGAAAAATGCCAGTATACTGAAATCATAAGCCCTTAATAGGGTTAAGATAAAAATTCATATACACTAAATGTACAAAAGCAAGGAAATTCCCAAATTTTTACACTTTTATTGTCATTAAGGTATGCGAGCACAACAGGGCTATGTATTTTACTGGTAGGAATTTTTCTTCAGCGCACCTTACACACTTCATCCACTCATGCATAGAGATTTATACTGTAATGATGTGATAATGAAATGGTTTGGTTGATATGTAGTCATACCTTTAATGACAATAAAAGTGTAAAAGTTTGGGAATTTCTTTGCTTTTATACATTTAGTGTATATGAATTTTCATCTTAACCCTATTAAGGGCATATGATTTCAGTATACTGGCATTTTTAATGGAATATATATATATATATATATATATATATATATATATATATATATATATATATATATATATGTAGTGTTTATCCCAGACTAAAATAACTCAAAGTTATTGACGTTTACTTAGATAGGACGCAGACACATCATACCATTCACAAATATATTTATATATATATATATATATATATATATATATATATATAAATATATATATATATATGAGAAGGGTGTTGTAGTTTGCTTGAAGCATTGTGAGTAGTATGTAAGAAGTTGTGTGTAAAGGCTATTACAATGCAGTTTGGTAGAAAACCCGTGGATACAGGGCGAGGTGAAGAGAACAAACGACAATATTTAAAGGTTTTAACAATAATTTTCGATAATTAATTTTATTTACTGACGTGGTTTGTCGAATTAGGATAGTATCCGTGTTGTTGAGTTCTTTGAATTTTCAAGGTATACCTATCTTCAGAAAGAGAAGAAAAATGTGCAAATCTCGAATGAGATGTATTTTGCCCGGAAGTCTGAAGTTAATGGGGGATTGTTGCATTAGATTCGCAGAAATAGCTAATTATTCTCGCAGAAAATAGATTGTGAGCTGGCATATATATATATATATATATATATATATATATATATATATATATATATATATATATATATATATATATATATATATATATGCTGATATTTATATAATTAGTGTTGTTATATTTTATAAGTAATAGTTCTATTATTATTTTTTTTATTTCTATTTAATTTCAACTTATTTATTTATTTAATGTCAAAACATGAGCGTATAGATATGTAAAAGTCAGATGCAACTTATATCTAAATGTCTCGGGGTCATGTAGAGTTGCCTCCCCTGAAAAGAAGCTATGGGATTACTATTAAATCTTTAGATAAGCTATTTTTCTATCTTTATTTCTCACTTATCTCCATTTTTTAAACATATATTGTTATTTGTTTATTCATTGTTTATTTATTTTATTTATTATTTGTTTATTTATTATGTTTCATATACACGCACACACAAACACACACACACACACATATATATATATATATATTTATTTTTTGTTATCTTACATTGGTGGTTCCTAGTACTGCGTTCTGGCGCACTGCATCATCAATGCGTGTACGTTGACATTCAGGTACACATGCACACACTAATATATGGTTTGGTACTGACTGTCATTTATTAGTTATCACATGTGTGCACCTGTGTCTGTTGTGCGCGATTATACCAAATATGTTCAATTGAGTTCTGCTCTGTTGTTTATTTTGGGATTTTATTTTCTTATTAATAGAGATTCTTTCATTGTAAAGTTGCCTAAGTCCCTTTCGGTGGCTAATATTTTTATTTGTATGTCTTCATTGGGCTTGTGATTTCTTGATATATATTTATTTAATGAAAACGCCTTGATCGTTAAATGTTCTTTCATGCGTATATGTGTGGCACAATGCGTGACGTTTTGGGGAGCTAAGTGGTCCCCGTTATATTCGTAATCCTTATGCCAGACTTATTTCAAAAACAGTAATTCTCTGCGTTTTGAGATCACTGAGTGCACCTGTGCCTCAGTCATATTTTGGAAGACTGAAGGTCGGTGTCAAACTAATTCAATGACAAGTGCATGTGATGGGTTCAGAGATCAGACAAGTCGTCGTTCGAGAAAATCAGTTATCAAACTCAAACAAAACATTTGACGCGGCGTACAACGATGACGGCTGTATTCTCTCTCTCTCTCTCTCTCTTTCTCTCTCTATGTCTCGCTCTTCCTCTCTCTCTCTCTCTCTCTCTTTCTCTCTCTCTCTCTCTCTCTCTCTCTGGTAAAGAAATTGAAAATTGAGAGACTGGTTTCGAAATTTGAACGAAAAAGACGCGTTTGTCGCGCTCTGAAATTTTCGAGTCGTAATTATGTTGCTTTTTGAAATATAATAAATTATATTTTTATATTTAAAAGTAAAATAATTTATTCTATTATTTACATAAGGTTCTTTTGTAGCACGATGGTCCCCAGCTAGTCAGCCAGTCCTAGAAGCAGATGACAGTGACTATCGTCAAACGATGATTGCTCACTTGCGATGACAAGACGAGACATTGCACATGCGTGCACATGTTGTCACACATCGTCACATGTTGTCACATATCGTTACAAAGATCGCCCCCGGTAAACGATGTTGCCACATTGGTTCAGCGACTAAGATTAACACTACGTCCAAAGCGATGTTGCCACATATGTAGTGGTCTAACTATCTACCGATGTAGAACTCATTGCATATTGTACATCGTATTTGGTATATCATACATGTGCGACTGCATTAGCTTGTGTTGTTGATGGGGCAATTTAGTAGAGTGCATGGGTTGTTGTTGGGTGGTGTTCTGGGTTTGGATAAGTGTTGTCTTAGTGTTGGTTCAGAGTGTGTAAGCTGCATGTCTAAGTGTTCTCTGTGGATGGCTTTACGGATGACCGATGTAATTTTGTCAATAAAGTGCGGTAATTTTAGGAATCAGGTGTTAGAGAGTGTGTACTGTAATTGTTTTCTAGCTGTTCTATTGTGGGGTGTGGCGTTTGTGGGGCATTCTTTCTGCCTAAGTATTTATTGGAAGGGTCTAACAGAGTTGATCTCGTCTATTTCTTCAGTGCATTTGCTACGGATGCGGTTTTTCTCATTCATGGCATATCCTATTTTCGCTTTGGTAGGGAGGGCTGATCTGTAGTTTATGAAAATACCTTTGCAGACGATTTTTCTATAGAAGTAGATGTGTATGTGTCCTGTCTCGGTAATGTGGAAGGTAAAGTCTAATAGTGAGAGGAATCTGGATATGTTAAGGTGTTCAACAGTGAATTTTATGTTGGGGTCTGTGTTTTTAAATGTGAGGAAAATTTTGTTAGCTTCCTCGCGAGATGATGTGAGGATGATGATGTCGTCCACATATCTTGTGAAGAAGATGCTGGAGTGGCAGGTATTTAATGCGCGCTGTTTTAGTCTGTTCGTGTATGTGAGTAGTTTTGAGGGGCTAGATCCTGTAGGTAGGCCTGTTATTTGTTTTTATGTTCGCTGTTTGTGTGTGAAGTGTGTGTTGTCTATAATTATGAATAATAGTTGATGTATGTCGGTCGCGGTGAGGCCGAAGCAGTCGAGGTCGTTTGAGGAGATGCAGTCTGTGATAAGATCTACAGCTGGGTGTGCCGGTACTGTGTTGTAGGTATTCGGATTGTAGTGAGTGCAACATGTGGATAACTTTCTCTGAGCTGCTAACGTGTTCTAGGTAGGTGGGGAGTGGGGTAAGCAGTTGGGAAAGTAGCCAGGAGATTTTGTAGAGGGGTCCTTCTATGCTTGACACTATTGGTCTGATTTGTGTTGTGGGGTTGTTTTTGTGTGGTTTTATAAGGTGGTGGAATGTGGGGAGTCTGCTGTTTCTTGTAGTGAAGTTTCGTTTGTATTTGTTGGGGAGGTCTCTTCTCTTGCCTATTAGGGTCCAGACTGTGTTGATTTGATTTTCTATTTCTGTGGGGGTATGTTTGCGGTGGGTGTATACAGTGTATTGTTGCTGAGGTGTTCTAGTGCTAGGTCGTTATACGTATCTTGGGAGATGACGCAGAATTCCTTGCCTTTGTCGGAGGGTAGAAATACTAGGTTCTTTTTTTTTAGGTTACTAACAGTAAGTCGTTGTGTTCTCATGAGGTTGAGTGTGATGTTGGCTTGTTCTCGTTGTATGATGGATAGTATGTTGTGCCTAAGTCTTGTGTGTTCTGCGAATTCTTGGTGAAGGCAGACAGCCATTTCAGGTGATATGCTGTACTTCAGAACTGTGTCTCAATGTCAAGTTTTACGTTGTCATCTAGTGTGCTTATGAACTTGGAGCCTAAGCTGAGGAGTGCTGTTTAGTTTGGTGTAAGGGTGTTAGTCAGGTCTGTGACGGGGTGGGTAGTTGTGAGTTGTGTATTAGTGTTGTTGGTTGGGTGGCTGTTGTTGTTGGTAGGGATGGGGGTGTTCTTGTGAAGGAGCCAAGTGAACTTACTTTTTAGTCTTTCCTTTGCAAATATATATATAAATAGTAGGATATCTATGAGATTGAGATTCTATATTGAGAGGCAGAAGTAGTAATGGTATTATAATTAATAACGTTATACCTAGAGTTATAATAATAAAAAGGTGGTATTTATTTAGAAAGTAAGTATAACATACACACATACATATGTGTGTGGGGTGAGCGTATAATGTTATGCTTACTTTCAAAACAAGTTCTGCAGTAACAGTGTACTCTAATGGTGTTGATTTCTTGAAGATGAGTGTTTCCTGCCGGGGGGAGATTTTCCCGCTGGTCGGAATCATTTTGTCTAGTGTAGATTCTCGTTGATGGGGAAGGGTCCACCCTTCATTGTAGGCTTTTCTTTGATTAAAACGCAAAGACAGCTGTAAAAAATAACATAGATCTTATTATTCTATATATTAAGCTAAAACAAGAATCACCATTTGCTCGGTTTCGCTTTAATAACAAAAGACAGATAAAGTAAATATGCCTTGTCTATGATTTCGACTAATATTTGGTACGTGCTCCAAGAAAACACTTTTTAATCTATTTCTTCGCTTTACATATTTAGTCCTGCGCACTATTTCATTTTTAGTCAAACATAAAAAGCGGAGAAATTTTCGTTTCTATCTACTTCCCTTGTCATCTATTTTCATCGGTATCGATTAACTAGGTGCATATTATGCGTTTTACCGTATTCAGGAATAAATACTACATAAATATCAAAACAAAAAAAATCGACCTGTCAGCTTTTGGATAAATGCGTACGTTCGTTTAAAATAAATATTTGATTATTTATTTCTAAAATTTATTTGAATCGCATAAGATTAGACATACTAATTTGCCTTCGCAGAACTAATTACAGTGTTGTTTTTACGCTTTCATATAAGCGGTATTGCTTTTATTATGGCGCTTTATTTCCTCGCTGTGATTAAAGTAATATTCTTTTAATCTTAGTAGGCAAATGAATATCAATACATAAATTATCAGATCGTATTTCTTTTTCAGCCTAATATTTTTCTCTGCGTCTAGACACTTTAGTTGCAGATATCTGGATGAGAAAACTTCAGTGATTCTCGACATTTTTTGTCAAATATTTCCTATTTTTTGTAAGATACTTTATCACTTTACATTTATCATTATTTCCTTTAAATATTTTTAATGTTTTATTAGTGTTGTTTTGTACATATAAACTAACATATTTTTGCTCTCTTATTATTCTATGCATGTGACTTAATAGCCTTAAATTCTTTCGAGTTACAAACTGGTTAATAATATAGAAATACGTCGTAAATGCTGAAAACAAACACAACCAAAAAATAATTAATACATGGTCGTCAACAATAAAATCATTTACTTAAAATTACTTTTTCTGCATGTTCAAAAGTTCAATAGCACTGTAATTCAAGACTAAAATATGTGAGATAACTCCAAAAAAGGAAGGGAAAGCTTACGTTATTGTGAAAATAATAAGAATCCTGTTGGGGAGAAACCAACATAACTCCAGGCGAGGAGTCTTTGTCCCCGTAACAATTTCATTATGACCCATTGTGGTTGAATTCTTCTTCTTCTTCTTCTTCTTCTTCTTCTTCTTATTATTATTATTATTATTATTATTATTATTATTATTATTATTATTATTACGCCTTTTCCCTCCCCTCTCGCTCTCCCTCCCCCTGTCTCTCTCTCTCTCTCTCTCTCTCTCTCTCTCTCTCTCTCTCTCTCTCTCTCTCTCTCTCTTTGTTTGTGTATGAGATAATTGATCTCATATAAAAAGAACTCTACACCCTTACATATTAGAATCCGGAGAAAAAAGATTTATAATTTAACTTCTCACACAACTCACTCGTGGCATCTTGCACTCTCTATATAAAGTTAGGTGTGTTTATATATTTGTATGTACAAGATTAACTCCTAAACTAATTAACCGATCATTATGAATTACTGAACACAGTTGCTAGGCGTAAGGGGTTGTAATGTGATATATTTAGTCTAATTTAATTTCATGCAAAGAGGATAAAAAGTGAGTCCTACGTGAAAATTCAGATACCTCCGATTTTTGTGAAATTTAAAAAAATTTAGACATCAATTAATAAATCTTGCCTAAATTTCAGTTTCTTGGAAGCATTCTAAAAGTTTTAGGGGCCGTAATACGCGCGCAAAATTCAAATATATCGGATGTGCATAAAATTTTATTAGGCACTAATTAAGCAAGATTCCCTGAATTTCAATTTCTTCTTAAAACTAAGCTTTAAATGTTAGACACTTTTTAGAATCAAAGTTATGTAAGGGAGTTTGATCAAAATTAGAATAAGGATTCTAGACATAAGGTTTTTAAAAGTGGTCGAAAACTGTTCTCTCAAGGGAGTTAATTTTACATATATGTTTCTAGTTTCCTATAATGACCATCTTGTGTTTGTCCAAGTCCAATTTATACACACAACCAGGCCATAATGTAAATGTTAACATCCCAGTCCGTGTAAAAAGTATGTAGAAATAACTGCAATGTTTGTACTGTTCTGGCATCATATATTTGTTAGGTGAACGAATATATTTCAAAGAAAAAATATCACTTTAAATAGTAGCAAAGCCATTTTAATTCAGTCACCATTATCTTGTTCTCATTTCTATTAAACTAATTTTGAATGAAAACAATATATTACTAGCAGGTGACTTGGCCTTGGCCGGGGAACAATGCGGACTTCTGATCTCAACCCTGGACACTATATTATTATTTATATGCTTATGTTTTAATTGCTATAGTTTTTTTTACTCTTAAATAAATATAATAACGTAAAATGCAATCTGTGCGGTTCATGAATGGTCGGCACGAACGCAGACGCAAACGCAGACACTATTATTCTAAAAAAAAAAGATAATACAAAATGAATATCACTATTGGATTCCTTGTAACATTCTATACGAGAAATCTTGCGTTTCATCTTTTTATGGGGCTTTGTTTCGATTGCATGCACGACAGACCGAAGGACAGAGACAGCACATTTTATTATAGATTTAATAAAGAAAACCATATGAAAAATCTCGCTTCAATATAAAAACAAATATTGAACCTTTTTGTTTATTGGATACCAAAACGCAATGTATGTTTTAAACTATTTTTTATAAACCATTCATCGAATACTACCTGCTATTTTACCCATAGTTAAAGAGGAAATTGGGGTTCATACTTTATCCAAATATTTTCCTGCATAAGTTAACTTCACAGATTCAATAGAATTTGAACGTAGATCACCGATTCCATATATATATCATGATTTCGTAAAAAACATCAAAGTGCTCGATCGTACGTCATACAAGAGCTAATATTAATTATTTTATTTAAATACTATACAGTACTCTGTTCGATAAGGATACCCGGATTTCATCCTATAAGTAGGAGAAATAAGAGGCCGGAATTTTTTATAATTCCAAGATAACAAGACAGATAGCCAGACACACACACACACACACACATATATATATATATATATATATAAATTTATAGTGATACACATTTTTATCAAGGCAAGGAATATAGACGTTTGTGACATTTGGGGGGGGGATTTAATTGAAAAGTGTTAAAAACGAGAGAGAGAGAGAGAGAAAATAATGATTACATAAATCTACTAAGCCGGCTTTCGTCCACACTCATCAGAGTAAATGCGTAGAAATAATTCATACACTACGATTAAAAATTTAAAATAGTGAAATGAAGAACTGTGACAGTTTGGAAAAAAATAAATCTGATAAAATGTTTGGTGCATCGCGCTTTAAAGATTTGCTCCGAATCCTAGATTGATTCAGAGATCTAATTTATGAAAGAGGTTCTCATCGAAAATGGTTACCCTCTGGATATTGTTAATTTTAATATCGCTACTAAGATCACCTACTTTCATAAGTCTAAACTTTTTGGTCCTCCAAAATGTCCGACATACCTCAGATTACCTTGGTTAGGTAATATTAGCATAAAATGTTCTAACCAAACTTCTGTTATTATCAGGTTCGAACCCTAGAATTTGTTCTGCTCGACCTTTGTTAAACTCCGTACACAAGGCTGTTCTCCCACCCCACCACCCCGGGGTTCCGCGAGTTGCAAATAATTAATTTAATGCGAACTGTTATTTAATGAATTATTGAGTGGAATCGGGAACTCGTGCATTTGTCAATGGTATTATTGCATATGGGAACGTAATAGGTACCACGGGGTTCGAATTCAGTAGGCCGGTTCCATAAGTTGCGTTGTTAACCCAGACGATAACAGATGGAATGGCTCAACCTCATGTTTGTCAATGTGCGTATAGACGCGTGCACGCGTCTGTGCACAAGTTATTGGTGAAGGTAGCAAGCGATAAAAGGGAAAAGGAAAGAGGGAAAGGACGAAATGAAAGAGAGGGAAATGGCAGAGGAAGGGAAAGAAAAGAAAGGGGAAAAGGAAAGAGAAAGAGGAAAATGTAAAGAATAACTCGCGTGCCTCATAGGAAACCCAAAGTTACTCCTACCGTGAAACAGATGTCACTGATTTTTGTATGCAGTAATACTTTTGCCAAACACCTAATTCGTATATACATTGCCGTCTCCTCGCTCGAATTTCTCTACCACCCTCCTCTCCCTGTCTCCCTCTTGCTTTCAAAAAAGGAACCCAATCCCCCTCTCTCTCTCTCTCTCTCTCTCTCTCTCTCTCTCTCTCTCTCTCTCTCTATCTCTCTCTCTCTCTCTCTCCTTCTTTCCTTTCGTTGGTGTGTGCTGTCCTGGCAGGATTCACGAATGACGGAAGTGGTCATAACCTGGACTCTAAATCGGAAACAGAATCAGATTGTTCAAACGGAAGTAGCGGTCATCCGTGAAACCACATGCGTTTTGTCGTTCTGCGAAATTGCTAGACAAGATGGGGAGTTCACCTCCTTCTCAGTTCCGCTCTGATAAATCAGCGCTTGAACGAACGAGCAGGCAACATGTCGACCCCTTATCGTTCAGTCTCCACGAAAAAATAATGCAGTTCAATTAGGCATCCGATCTTAAATGAAACAGACTTTCAAAGACCCTATTGAAACAAAAAAAAAACATTTTTGCTGAAAGTGTGCGTCAATTTGATCTGTTTTACGTCAGATCAATCCTTTTGTTCCTTATTTCATACCGAAACATTGTAAAACTTGTAAACGATTTATTTAAGACGATCTGCTGTTTAACAATAGATATACATTCAGACCTATCCTAACGGCATTATCAAGAATAGTTCATTCAAATTTGTGATAAAAAATATTGTTATTGAGAAATCATGAGTTCTTAATATTTATGAATGGATTTTACGATGGATTATGCTAACTGCCGTTGAATTTTACGCGCTATTTTATGCCAGTCATTTGCAAACTTGCTAATTCCGACTGCTATTAATTGCGACAAATGGCTTGCTTCGACAATTATACGACATTTTTCATCAATACTAATGAAGTAATTTCAGTCTTTTTTGTTATCTTCAGACGAGCCTTTGCATAAAAACCATGAGATTATCTTTTTGTTACTTCGTGTCCTCGTAAAGGATGAACGCATTTCACGCTGCGTCCATATGACTAGAAAAGCGTTTGGGGGAGGAGGGTCGTCTACATTTGTGCTTATCGATGTCAAAGTTTATAATTTATATCTAACATATAAAGTTACATTGTCGGGTTTTCAGTCAGGCCCAGATAGCATTTAAACAGACAAATCAAACTTTGCTTATGAATAGCCAATTATAATAACAAACTTAGCAATTAACTATGTTTAAAATTACTTGTCCGGCTAGACGACTGCTTATATGAAACATTGTCAATAATCACCTAAAAATAAAAATCAATAAGGGAGATAACTCCCTTTAAATTGAATAATATAATAGGAGCTGTCTACAATGACTTTACTGCGCCCCGGGCAACGTCGGGTAGGTATAGCTAGTAAGTCATAAAGTGACTAAGGTTTGTCAGTTATTGGACATTTAACACAATATGAAAACAAAGCTGTCTAATTTTAAAATGGTTTACTTAAAGTTATACAGCCGAGGTGATAAATGTCTGACAAAATTAGAGGAACAGTTTCTTCTTATAGATTGATGCCTGCAGAATGTACACAAATCCTACTGATATATATCGATGCTTCACTTCTGGTATCATTCTGGTTATGTGCAGTCCGCACTTTGTTGACTGGCTTTCTTGTGTTATACAAGCTGCTTGGGAAATCGCTGACATACATTCGGGATTATGTTCTATATGTGTGAATCAGTTTTTTAATCCCATAAACAGATGAAACTAAATCAAATACTGATCAACATTATTTGTTGCCCCTCAATTGTGATTTTATTATTTACACATATAGAACATAACCCCGAAGTTATGCCATCGATTCTCCAAAGTTCCAGTGTATATATTTATATATAGTGTCGCAGATTTTGTGCATGTCTGTGTAAATAAAAATAATCATATATAAAAGCTCTATTTGATATTGAGCAATTTCATTAACGCGGTTGAAATTCTTTGGATTACTACCCTGTGGATGTTTTACCTAGATTATAATTTTATATATATATATTTATATATATATATATGTGTGTGTGTGTGTGTGTGCAAAATAATGATATGAAAAATGTATAAATGTTTATATCTTTTTTCAATTCATTTCTTATTTGTTGACGTATGAGAATCCAAAATGTCCTTCAAATAAAAATGAAATTTCTTAAAAAACAAAATTTTCGCCCGTTTCTTCGGTCTTCCTCAGTGTATTGATGGATATATGCATGTACGGTGGGTGTTGGTAACAGGGGGATAGAAATGCTGTTAAAGACAAGATGTGTAAAAAAGGACAAACGGAAAAAAACAAATTTTAATAAAGGAAAAAAATCATCAAAGAAACGAGAGATTTTACCGGTTTCGTTCGGATCAACGAACGTCTTCAGAAAAAGTGAATATTTTTAATTTATTCGGTAACGGTAGAAACATAGGAAAAAAGCAGAACGCACAGAGAGACGTCATTGCGCGCGTTTAACTGTTTAAAAAAAGAAAGATTAATAAAACGCGCGTACAGAGAGACGTTAAAAATAGGTAAATAAATAAATGGGGGAAATAAAAAATATGGATGAAGTGTGGTAAAAAAGAAATAGTTTCTTTAACCAGGGTCGCAATGGCGCAATATGTTGCAATATCTCAGTGCGGTTTTTGCCAGATGTTAGCTTAAGGAATAGGATCCGAGTCTTAGATGGTGATGGCAGAAGTATTATAGCGATTTCGATGCATTTGCGACGTGGGAGAGAGTATTCGCTATTTAGGAGGGTGCAGTTTATCAATCAAAATTGTGGGTAAAAGTGTATCTGTGTATGACTAGTGCGTTAGTGAGATTGTTGTGTTTGAGGACCAATTTGTGTTCATAAATACGGGATTTTATATCTATTATCGTTTCACCAATATAAAACATCGGCCATTCTGCACATTTTATTTTGTAAATTCCGGCCAGGGAAAAAGTGTCCTTAGGAGGTAGTTGGGGACGGGGTTTGATGTTGACTAAATCCTTAATTGTTTTAGAGGTTGATATTGCTATTTTTATGTCACATTTGACATTTTTTGTAAGGAGATAGATATGGGATTATTGAGGAGAACTATGTAAGATTTATTTTTCTCAGTCACGTCGGTGTTATTTGTGATGAGGAGAAATCTTTGTAGTGTTAGTCTGTTTTTTGTTGTGGATATTAAAGTCTCTGCGTTTAGTGATGTGGATAAAAAAAATGAGGATATTTAAAGCTTGGTAAGTGTTTTTGGGTATAGGTTTCTTCATTGCGGAGGTAAGCAAGGCTGCAAATGCTAAGAGTTCTGAGGAACGATCCTAGGATAATTCTGGATTTTTTTCCGTTGCTGTAGTCGGAGTAAAAATGCATAAGATCATTTTTATTAGTAGGTTTTCTGAAGACTGAGACGTTTAGGTCGTTTGGGATGTTGATGATATCAAGGAAGTTGATGATGTGATTATTTTCTAATTCGGAGGTAAAGTAAATTGTGTTTTCAATGCTGTTAAGTTTGTCGACCGTGTTTAGGGAGATTAATGTGATGTGGGTAAATAAGGAGTGTACCATCGATGTATCTAAAGTGGTGAGAGTTTTGGAGTCGGATTGATTTGAAAGGGCCGTTCTCTAAAGATGTTTTTATATTTTTACACTTAAATAATCTATATTATCCAAAATCACCACACCTCATCCTATAATGATATGATTTCGGTAATTCCTCACAGTTATCAATTGTTTATATATAGAATTAACTATTACAATTACATACGCTGTACGTAATTGGTTAGCTTGCTTTTATGGTACTTATCTTGTGAGTTCCTTGTCTTAATACTAGAGCAGGTATATATGTAAGCTAATCGAACAGAGATAGATAGGAGCAATACTGAATGATATAAGCACTTTAGCTTTAATTATAAGAATTTAGATATTTGTGTACATATGTATGTGTGTATGTGCATGCATACACATGTATGTTTACACATGTGTATGTGTGTGCATAGGTCTGCGTGCTTATATACTGATTTTGTGCATATTTATGTCATGTATATATGTATATGTGCATGTATCTGTAATGGTGTATATGTATATACATGTATGTATGTGTCTCTGTGTGTGTATGTATGTGTATATATGTATATATAACGGTATGTATATATATATATATATGTATATGTGTGTATGTACGTATGTATATATGTATGTCTGTATGTATGGATATATGTGTGTCTATATGTATGTATATATATATATATGCATGCATGCGTGTATGTGTATTATTGGACAATAAATGCAGGAAAATGAAGTGTAAATGAGTCCAGATGTATGCGTACGTATGCATACAGATACTTGGACTAATATCTTATATGTATGGGTATGTTTATAGAGGTGTAAAATTTGTATATTTTTATATTTATTTCGTATCTACGTATGCGTAGGTTAATAGACATATTTATATGTCACTGTGCGTAGTTATGTATATGCAGTATGTACATGCCCATATATGTCGGTGGGTGTTTTTATATATGCATGTATATATGGTATACCAGTATGTGAGAGTATAAGTAAACTATTAGTAGTACAAGCATTTACACATGTATGTATATATGTGAGTAAGTATGGAGGTACATTCTATGGTGATGCATATACATGAATGCATGTCTGCAACCGTGTTTACAACGAGTTAATTCAAAAAACGATAAGATAACGACAAAAAGAAGTACATGTTTATATATATATATATATATATATATATATATATATATATATATATATATATATATATATTGTAATATATTATGCTGAACTAATCAGTGGAAAAGGAGATTATCCATTGGCAATGTATGTATGTATGTATGTATGTATGTATGTATGTATGTATGTATGAGTGGATGTGTATTTCTGAATCTATATGTATGTATGTGTCTATCTATGTATGTATGTGCATGTGTGTATATGTATGTATATATACATATATATATATATATATATATATATATATTTATATGTGGATATGTATGTATGTATATATGGGTATATATGTGATATCTATGTATGGATATATGCGTATATATTTGTGTTTGTTTTATTTTTTATATATGTATATCTATGTATGACTATGTGTGTACTTGTTTATCTAAAGATTTTTGTGCACGTGTGTATTTTATATGGAGATCAGAGTATGTTTTTATTGATATGTTAGTATTTTTGTCTATGCATATATTTGTGTATATATATGATGAGATATTTTTGCGTTAAAATGTATGTATGTAAATTAAAACTTTGAAGTCTTAAATGGAGAAGAAATGAATCCAAGCTAAGTCGGTAATAAAAAAAAGAAACGAATGGCAGTTAAAGAACGAACGACGAAGGTAATAAAAATAATAAAAAAGATAGAAATTAAAAACGGGGAAATTTCCCTTGACTTTATATATATATATATATATATATATATATATATATATATATATATATATATATATATATATATATATATATATATATATAAATATAAAGTTGTTTGTTTTAAACCACATTTGCCTGTTAATCTTTATTATCACAACTTATATAAATAGCTGTAGAACATTTTCTTTTTCCCAAGAGGCACACATATTATATCTATCATGCATTTGGGAAGGACAACGATATTTACATCCGAGAAAAGAGTATCCTTATTACTTCCCTTACACCGTTCATTCTGTAATTATTGTAATCTGTAATTATCTCCCTTGTATATTTCTGATGTATATAAATAATAAGTGCTTACGTGTCTCTCTCTCTCTTTACGCACCGAGCGAGTGACCGACCAAGTAACATCGTGTTTGTGTCCCTTTTTACCTCTGTCCTTTTTGCTCGTATTATTGTCTTACTTTCAGGAATAACCACATCACAACACATATATCCTTTGAATGACTATATTTCTAAAAATAATGAATCGACAGTCTTACTATACCAACGATCAGGGTCCAAATTAGGAGGAAACACGAATCTATGACTCCATGTTAGTGACTAGCGTAGTATGTGTGGACTGTGATGTAGCTTTGATTGTATAAAACATATTGTATATCTCATATTCAATTGTACATACACTATATCCCTTGACCTACTATGTACCTTTATCGTCAATATAATGTTCAGTGTGCTATCTTGGTAGAAATTTATAGTCGGATGGCATCGACCTGGTTAGTTTTAAATCATGCTTCAAATCATGTGCCTGGGTTAATGATTGCTAGTTGGATGTTGTTAAACAAAAGAGGTAACTTTTCAAACTCAGTTGCTCATCGTGGTTTGCATTGCTTTCTTCTGCGCGGAACGGTGGTTTAGTGATTTGAGTGAATGTGATTAGAGTATCGAATCCTGATTCGGGATATGTCCTACTGAAGAGCTTAAAGGAGGCTGAAACTAGATTCTATTACTTTCTGTTTGTGGCTGGCACGGTGTGTGTTTGTATTGTGGAAAAACAATTATGTATAATACCTCACATTCTTTCTTTCTCTATTCTCTCTATCTATCTATCTATCTATCTATCTATCTATATATATATATCTATATATATATATATATATATATATATATGTATATAATATTTTTAAGTAAATATACTTTATTATTAACTACAGCCATCGATATTTCATGCTTACGCAATATTCAGTGTAGGGATGGGTTACGTCTGATGTTTACATGTTGTTATCGGTTTAATAACAATCCAAAAATAAAGAAATGACGAAGTAGAAACTTTAACAAATTTATTTAAGAAAAACACCGATTAAATGAAATGTAGAAACATCTGGACGCGTTATGCTTAAGTCTGACCGTTGGGTTTACTTTTTAACTGCCACAGAAGACGACTCTTTATCCAAGGGCTATAACTCTTTCTTATTCTGTTTTGTTAGGTTGCCCTAACGTCTCTTCGTTCTAGTATTTAACTGTACCGTGCGCACTTGGGGTTAATTTGGAGGTGCTTTACTCGAGTTCCACTGCGCTTTGGCTAACTTTTGTGAGGTCTTTCATAATTCTCACTTGTATTTGTCTGTATGGGAGGTGATGGAGATGGCAGTTTGAATGTGTCCATTAACAGATCGAACGAAATAGTTATTCTGTTGTCAACTAAGTTGTATCCAGATTATCTGGGACGCAACTGGTTTTTGTGCCGTGCCCAGAATTGACTCCCGACTTGAACATCATACAGAAATTGTGAATTTATTTTGCAGATGATGCCCGGTATCCAGTTTGGCTTACCATGTCTGTAATTCTGAGCAAACACTATTGTGTCAACTGAAAATGCTTTTGTTTTGTTAGGGCTTGGTTTTTGCCTTTGTCTCTGCGGTTGTAAAGCGTCCAGTGTGGTACGGGGTTTTCGTCCCATGAGTGTCCTTGCTGGTGACAGACCATTCTTCACAGC
Organism: Sepiola atlantica; assembly: GCA_963556195.1. NCBI lineage: Eukaryota > Metazoa > Mollusca > Cephalopoda > Sepiida > Sepiolidae > Sepiola > Sepiola atlantica. Next base: position 55,517,728 of record OY744543.1, on the reverse strand, counting down.
ACCATTTTGTGTTATTCGATACGAAAGGAGGAAATCATGTAGTATATCCTCTGTTGTTCCCTCCCCCTTACTTTGAGTAGTGCCCATTTAAATGTGTCTACAAACCTTTCGGCTCTCCATTGGATTGAGGATAATAGGGTGACGACCGGACTGATGTTATGCAACACGATTTGCAAAATCGTTGGAATGACTCATATGTGAATTGTGATCCGTTGTCTGTTGACTAAATAACCGCCTGAGTACTGTTACCATAGACTGAGTGTCAGTCTGTTGCATTAAAAACTCTTCTAGCCATTTGGAATGGACATCCACAACCACATGTAAACTAAAGCCATTGATAGGGCCAGCAAAATCTATGTGTATTCTGAACCATGGTCGCTCTGGGTATGTCCAGAGAGAACTAACAATCCGAGGTGGATTCTTCTGCTCTTCCATACACTGGAGACAACGTTTGACAGTACGCTCAATGTATGTGTCTGTGTTAGGCCTATAAACCACACTGCGGGTTAGTGCTTTCATTCGCTTAATGCTTTGGCGTCCCGAATGTAGTTGTTTAAGGACAGCTTGTCTGAGCTTAGTGAGAACAGCAACACGATCTGCAAACATCAAATAACCATCAATGACAGAAAGAGAGCCACTTCGGCGTTTGAACTGTTTAGGGTCAAGAGGTCATGAATGTTGGAAAAATCTGTACAGTTTTTGTATCATTTGATCTTGTTGTGTTTCTCGCTTTATATCGATCCTTTTCACTGGAATTGTCCGGATACAATCTGTGAGCATGCGTTGAAAATCGTCCTCGATGCTGATGGTAGCGATGATAGTGTCGTCGTCTGTAACTGATTGTGCACTGATGAGTCGTAACAAGGCATCAGCTTGGCCGAATTCTGTTGTCCAGCGATACTGTATATCGGAATCGTACCCCAGTAGAATGATTGCCCGCCGTTTAATCGGCTGGCTGAATATACTGGAATACCCTTTTTGAGCCAAATATTGAAAGTAGTGGCTTGTGGTCTGTCAAAAGTGTAAGGTGGCGCTCGAACAACCTCTTATGGAATTTCTCCACAGCAGAAATAAGTGGCAGCCATAATCTGATGCATCCGCTGCCACGACCATTTTCTTATTTGGATCAAAATGTGTGAGCAGTGGGTCAGAGTTAATGAGTGCTTTGATTTTGTCAAATGATTTCTGACAGTCGACGGGCCAGGACCATTTTGAGTCTTTTGTCAACAGTTTGTTGAGTGGTGATTTGATTTGATGGAGTGAAGGCAAGAAACTACCATAGTAGCTCACCAGTCACAGAAATGCGCGTAGACTGCTAACATCCGATGGGGGTGGCACAAGTTGAATGTCTACCACATTAGCAGGATCTGGACGACGACCGTGACAATCAAAAATAAATTCTAAGTATTTTATGGAAGGTAAAATCAGACTTCGTTATGCTAAGACAATTGAAACGCATATTAAATAACGAAATCGGCTCACCGAAAATCTGCCTCAGAGTCTACAGTTGGTGTCACGTGGGTGTCTAGGTATTATGTAGTTTGCATCTCAAGCTTCCGTAACAAAAGCTTGACTTTCTAATCGTCAGCTTGTTCTTTGAATTCCACTCGGAAAGGTCCTCAAAGCGTGAAAACCACGTACAGAACGTCGATTTAGCCATTGGGTCGTAATAAAATTCCGTGATTGCTTGTGAAATTGATTCTGCCGATGTCGTAAGTTTTGATTCCGAAAGCAATGGTGCAAGTGTTAAAAATAATACCATCAAACACAATTGTTACTGCATTAATTGCTGTATGGTGCAATCTTCTTTGAAAGTGTAAATTTGCGTTCCCGTTGTTCTAAAAACTATTCCCGTCGACAAATGTTACGTCTGATGTTTACACGTTGTTATTGGTTTAATAACAACCGAAAATAAAGAAAGGAAGAAGTAGAACCTGTAACAAATTTATTTAACAAAAACACCGATTAAATGAAATGTAGAAACATATAAGTACAAGAAGAAGAAAAATAAGAAAACGGATAATATAGAACTTTACTTTATATAAGTAGTAGTAGTAGTAGTAGTAGTAGTAGTAGTAGTAGTAGTAGTAGTAGTAGTAGTAAAAGATTTATTATGCAAGACGAATATCTAAAACGATATTTCACAGTTGATGAATTTTCGAATAAATAATGGTGGTGGTTGTGACCAAACGGGTCAGAGGTACGTCTAGTATATATACTCAAGGCATAATTTGAAAAAGATTTGTACACCCAAAATAAAAAGGAAGAAAATATGTGTTTTGAATAAAACGTAAAGTGGCATTAATAGATTGAAAATGCGAGTACATTTATCGATCGATTGATTTACTTATTTTTACTAGATTCTTTCTTATCGAACTCACAAATAAACTGCTGCTGATTATAAGTTACTCTGCCCCAAGAAAATCAATCTAAGGACAACTAAAGCATACATCGTTTGAAACACAAATAAAAAGGTTCGAACAACAAACAACACATGCTTTCATTTTTTATTATTATTTTTTTTTGTTGTGGGTTTGGTATAAATTCTCCATATTTGTCGCCATTCGTATGAATAAGAATTTCCTGTTATTCCATAATCGCCATCCTTTCAATCAAGATATTTCACAGTTTTAATGTTGACCAATTCCCGATGGGCGTAACCTAATTACAGATGAATAAGTACAGATTTTCAAATTACATACTTTCTTCTTTTTGTGTGTGATTTTTAGAAAATGTGTGAATTTAAACAAACATATTGTATCATGCACTGAGAACGGAAATAACTTTTAATTGGGATTTCAGAAAAGAAAATATGGCAATTATTCTTTAAGAAGTCGTTTCACTTTAATGATCTTATTACACAGAGACGTATAGACACACACACACACACACATATATATATATATATATATATATATATATATATATATATATATATATATATATATATATATATATATATATATGAGTGCTTTAACCGAATTATTTATGCGTTTTGAATTTTCTGATTTGGGAACAAACCGATTCTTCAGAAAACAAAGAATTCAGAATGAAAAATGTTTTTAATAAAACTTTTCATAATATTTTTGAAATCTTTACCTTCTTTTGATTGAATAATAGAGAAGTTTTTTTAACATAAACGAGGCCAATTAAGCATACACAAAGACAAGTGTGGTTTAATACGGGCAAAACAGAATAAGAGTTCTTTTTTATTTAAAACATCTTATTGCATTTTACAGACAAGTGTTAATGCAGGTAAGTTTATGTTCACAAGGTAAAATCTAGTGATGAATCCTTACTGTGTTTATATAAAAGCCCCGAATGATAAATACCTCATATACATAGTATAATATTATGACTTCATATATATAGTATAATAGTATGACCTCATATATATAGTATAATATTACGACCTCATATATATAGTATAATATTACGACCTCATATATATAGTATAATATTACGACCTCATATATATAGTATAATATTATGACCTCATATATATAGTATAATATTATGACCTCATATATATATAGTATAATATTACGACCTCATATATATAGTATAATATTACGACCTCATATATATAGTATAATATTACGACCTCATATATATAGTATAATATTACGACCTCATATATATAGTATAATATTATGACCTCATATATATAGTATAATATTACGACCTCATATGTATAGTATAATATTACGACCTCATACATATAGTATAATATTACGACCTCATATATATAGTATAATATTACGACCTCATATATATAGTATAATATTACGACCTCATATATATAGTATAATATTATGACCTCATATATATAGTATAATATTATGACCTCATATATATAGTATAATATTATGACCTCGTATATAGAGTATAATATTATGACCTCATATATATAGTATAATATTACGACCTTATATATATAGTATAATATCACGACCTCATATATATAGTATAATATTATGACCTCATATATATAGTATAATATTACGACCTCATATATATAGTATAATATTATGACCTCATATATATAGTATAATATTACGACCTCATATATATAGTATAATATTACGACCTCATATATATAGTATAATACTACGCCCTCATATATATAGTATAATATTATGACCTCATATATATAGTATAATATTATGACCTCATATATATAGTATAATATTATGACCTCATATATATAGTATAATATTATGACCTCATATATATAGTATAATATTACGACCTCATATATATAGTATAATATTACGACCTCATATATATAGTATAATATTATGACCCTATATATATAGTATAATATTATGACCTCATATATATAGTATAATATTACGACCTCATATATATAGTATAATATTACGACCTCATATATATAGTATAATATTATGACCTCATATATATAGTATAATATTATGACCTCATATACATAGTATAATATTATGACCTCATATATATAGTATAATATTATGACCTCATATATATAGTATAATATTACGACCTCATATATATAGTATAATATTACGACCTCATATATATAGTATAATATTACGACCTCATATATATAGTATAATATTACGACCTCATATATATAGGATAATATTACGACCTCATATATATAGTATAATATAACGACCTCATATATATAGTATAATATTACGCCATCATATATATAGTATAATATTACGCCATCATATATATAGTATAATATTACGACCTCATATATATAGTATAATATTACGACCTCATATATATAGTATAATATTATGACCTCATATATATAGTATAATATTACGACCTCATATATATAGTATAATATTATGACCTCATATATATAGTATAATATTACGACCTCATATATATAGTATAATATTACGACCTCATATATATAGTATAATATTACGACCTCATATACATAGTATAATATTATGACCTCATATAATAGTATAATATTATGACCTTATATATATAGTATAATATTATGACCTCATATATATAGTATAATATTACGACCTCATATATATAGTATAATATTACGACCTCATATATATAGTATAATATTATGACATCATGTATATAGTATAATATTACGACCTCATATATATAGTATAATATTATGACCTCATATATATAGTATAATATTACGACCTCATATATATAGTATAATATTACGACCTCATATATATAGTATAATATTACGCCCTCATATATATAGTATAATATTACGACCTCATATATATAGTATAATATTATGACCTCATATATATAGTATAATATTACGACCACATATATATAGTATAATATTACGACCTCATATATATGGTATAATATTACGACCTCATATATATAGTATAATATTACGACCTCATATATATAGTATAATATTATGACCTCATATATATAGTATAATATTATGACCTCTTATATATAGTATAATATTACGACCTCATATATATAGTATAAGAATACGACCTCATATATATAGTATAATATTATGACCTCATATATATAGTATAATATTATGACCTCATATATATAGTATAATAGTATGACCTCATATATATAGTATAATATTATGACCTCATATATATAGTATAATATTATGACCCTATATATATAGTATAATATTATGACCTCATATATATAGTATAATATTATGACCTCATATATATAGTATAATATTACGACCTCATATATATAGTATAATATTATGACCTCATATATATAGTATAATATTATGACCTCATATACATAGTATAATATTATGACCTCATATATATAGTATAATATTATGACCTCATATATATAGTATAATATTACGACCTCATATATATAGTATAATATTACGACCTCATATATATAGTATAATATTACGACCTCATATATATAGGATAATATTACGACCTCATATATATAGTATAATATTACGACCTCATATATATAGTATAATATTACGACCTCATATACATAGTATAATATTATGACCTCATATAATAGTATAATATTATGACCTTATATATATAGTATAATATTACGACCTCATATATATAGTATAATATTACGACCTCATATATATAGTATAATATTACGACCTCATATATATAGTATAATATTATGACATCATATATATAGTATAATATTACGACCTCATATATATAGTATAATATTATGACCTCATATATATAGTATAATATTACGACCTCATATATATAGTATAATATTACGACCTCATATATATAGTATAATATTACGACCTCATATATATAGTATAATATTACGACCTCATATATATAGTATAATATTACGACCTCATATATATAGTATAATATTACGACCACATATATATAGTATAATATTATGACCTCGTATATAGAGTATAATATTATGACCTCATATATATAGTATAATATTACGACCTCATATATATAGTATAATATTATGACCTCATATATATAGTATAATATTATGACCTCATATATATAGTATAATATTATGACCTCTTATATATAGTATAATATTACGACCTCATATATATAGTATAATATTACGACCTCATATATATAGTATAATATTATGACCTCATATATATAGTATAATATTATGACCTCATATATATAGTATAATAGTATGACCTCATATATATAGTATAATATTATGACCTCATATATATAGTATTATGTATATTGAAGAAATAATGATAGCGTGCTGTCCTGCATTAGTAAGAGCATAATATATTTATTTATTTATTTATAATATCGCACAATTAAGTGCTAAGTAAATACAAAAGCATACGTTTGAATACCAACCTTTCATAAGAAGCTTGTTTAATAACACATCCCGGGGAAAATGGACCCATGTAATACCCGCATAAGAGATCCGAAATGCGTGTGCGTATATGTGGCGGCTGTCTATTCGGTTTCGAATATGATCTCTTTTGACGTACCGATGTGATATTAGTGTAAAAGTTCCTTGTAAGAGGCGCCGATATGGTTCTTCAGGCCTGCCAGACTTTTATAGATCATACCACAGAAGTAGCAGGTGTCGTGATGATCTTAGGGGATGCCATAAATGACGCCACCTCTGGTCCATGCTTGATTTTGCAAAACATGCACTCGTTGGTGATTAAACAAACCTGCACGTGACATAGTTACCAAATTACAAGCTTGGCATCTTAGGTGTTCCATATTTCCTCCATGTGCAGGTGGTGTCACGTCCTGTCTTGTTCTTCGCTGCTCTCTTCTGCTGCTGGTGTTTCATACTATTCTTTTCAAAAAGCATGCTGCATTCAAAAATCGCTTTCCTGCACTTTGACCTATCTACAACTACGCCGATAATTGCTGCACTCATCTTTCCTCCCTTTGCCCTTGTACAAGGAGACCATAATGGAGTCACGCCAATCTTGGTAAACATGCCCGTCATTCAGATGTTGTCAATCAACCCTTTAATTTGAACTGCCAATGGTCTTCCACTACAGCGAAGGAATAACACATGTATACGATCCCTACCAGGTGCTCCACATCTCAACTGCCATATAGCCTCTGCCACCTCCTTGAAGGAAAGAAGGAACAGAATCCATTTCAGCAATGATAGCCATCTGAGACAAGCTATCTATCACATCAGTACTGACAAACGCCGGATTAGGGAACAAATCGATATATCGAGTAGCTTGCTTGGATCCCTAATCAACTCTATGCCATCTTTGGATTTTAATGGGGGTACACTAGAATGGCTAGGATCAGGTCATACATTGTTTTACTGTCTTTAACATCAGCGGCATCCTGAATATCACAAGCCTTCCGTCGCCACCATTCATCCTTCATCCGTCTACGTTCTCTCTGCAACTCTGATTTAATAGCTAAGTATGACTGTTCCACAGACTTCAGATCAGGAGGTGACAAGACGCTATCAATCCGACTTTGATGAAGTTCATGCTTTTTCTGTAGCAGGGTAGCGATATGAGCATTACTGTAAAAACACTCCTGCATACCATGAAACGACATCTGTTCAAATCTATTCTGTAGGTCTAGAGCAGTTTTCTCATCCTTCAGCTTTGCAGCATTTATTCTACGAGGACGCCTTACGTTGCCGAATCGCCTCTTTGGACTAATTACAAACCTCATGTCAGCATACACCAGACGATGATCTGTTCAGCACACGGCATTCCTTTTGACTCAAACCTTGCAGACGTCCTGTAGATCGCGTCTACTGGTGATGACGTAATTGATTAAATACCATTGCTTGGATTGTGGATGCATCCATGTGTTCTTATACTTCGGTTTCACGTGGAAACACGTGTTCGTTATCCCTAAATCCAGCTCCGCAGACATGTGTTTCATCGTCTTTACGACTTATAAGTGTGGCTTGGCTAAGCCTAGCGCTAGCGTGATTCGAAACCTGGACCCCACTGACTGACAACCGACGCTCCACCAACTGAGTCGTAGTGAAAGAAATTGTATCGCACCATAAATGAAGCTATTCAATTATTAATATGTTTTACTGGCGATACTGATATTTGAAAGTATTCAATTAACGGGAGTGTTTCACCCATAGGAATTATATATATATATATATATATATATATATATATATATATATATATATATATATATATATATATATATATATATATATATATATAGTGCGTCGGATACGTTGCAAAGAAATCAATAAAGTGGTCGATCGTAAGAATGCGAGAGCTAAAATAAAAATTATTTATTTAAAAAATATGCATTACATATTCCAGAGATGTACCATAGTATTTGAAATGGTTTGTAAGTAAAGCAGTAAAGGTGTACACGTGTCAATGAAACCATCTTGAAACTCGAATAAATATAAATAGAACCACCAAGAACACATTATAAGAAAGCTGTAAACGGCACTCCCGATGACGATATATAAAGATCAAAAGCGCTCGTGACACGAACCTGGTGTCCTTCCTCTATTCATTAAACTTAAAAACACGGGTAGTTGCACGAAAGAAAAATACAAACTAAAGATTGCGAACAAAAATAATTATATGGTCTTCGATCTAAGGCAAAGTTTCTTTGTTCAGAGTAGCAAATCAGTTGATCTAAGAACATTAGTGAAATGCTTTCGTATTTACCAAATGAACTGTTAAATGCCCATTGAATCTTTTAATTTAAGAAATAGTTTTTTAAAGTTAAATTGATTCATTACGGTATTGTTTTGTCATTAAATTATTAACTCAAAGACATTTTAATAAACCTAAAACTAAGTATTGTTAAGATTATTTCATCGCTGTTTCTAAAATTCTTGATTTCAAAATGTAAAATATTTTCATACATGAGGATTTGCCAAGAATGTTATCCACCACAATGCATTTTCGTAAATGTTAGTTCCTGATTTCAAATCTCACTAGCTCTAGTCACGCTTATGAGTCGTAAGACGACGAAACAGTGAGTCTTTTCCAAATCTATAATAATAATGATTTAAATTGTACGTTGATAAAGAGGTGGTATTTAAACTCATGAGTGTTGAAGTAAATATACGTTGTTTGTGAGGAATTCCGAAACCCATTGTAACCGAAAATACCTAAAAAAACAACAAAAATGAAATACTGAAACCCATATTAAGCGAAATGAATTTGATAAATAAAACAAAAAATATTAAACGTCATAACTAATGCAAAAAATATGATTAAAAACAAAAAATATTGAACGGCATAACTAATGCAAAAAATAGGATCAAAAACGAACGTAAAAAGAATCCCAACCTACATCGGATAAAAAAACGCTTGGTAAAAGGGAAGAAACAACATGGTTTTTATACTTCTAATAGTTTTGCGTATGTGGAAGTAATTAAAAACAATTAAAATTGTAATTAGTATTAAAACAATTAAAATAGTAATTAGTATTAAAAACCATTAAAATAGTAATTAGTATTAAAAACAATTACAATAGTAATTAGTATTAAAAACAATTAAAATAGTAGTTAGTATTAAAAACAATTAAAATAGTAATTAGTATTAAAAACAATTCAAATAGTAATTAGTATAAAAAAACAATTAAAATAGTAATTAGTAATAAAACCAATTAAAATAGTAATTAGTAATAAAAAAGTAATATAGTAATTAGTATTAAAAACAATTAAAATAGTAATTTGTAATAAAAACAATTAAAATAGTAATTAGTATAAAAAAACAATTAAAATAGTAATTAGTAATAAAAACAATTAAAATAGTAATTCGTAATAAAAAAGGGAATATAGTAATTAGTATTAAAAACAATTAAAATAGTAATTAGTAATAAAAACAATTAAAATAGTAATTAGTAATAAAAACAATTAAAATAGTAATTAGTAATAAAACCAATTAAAATAGTAATTAGTAATAAAAAAGTAATATAGTAATTAGTATTAAAAACAATTAAAATAGTAATTTGTAATAAAAACAATTAAAATAGTAATTAGTATAAAAAAACAATTAAAATAGTAATTAGTAATAAAAACAATTAAAATAGTAATTCGTAATAAAAAAGGGAATATAGTAATTAGTATTAAAAACAATTAAAATAGTAATTAGTAATAAAAACAATTAAAATAGTAATTAGTAATAAAAACAATTAAAATAGTAATTAGTAATAAAAACAATTAAAATAGTAATTAGTATTAAAAACAATTAAAATAGTAATTAGTAATAAAAAAAGTAATATAGTAATTAGTATTAAAAACAATTAAAATAGTAATTAGTAATAAAAACAATTAAAATAGTAATTAGTAATAAAAACAATTAAAATAGTAATTAGTAATAAAAAAGTAATATAGTAATTAGTATTAAAACAATTAAAATAGTAATTAGTAATAAAAACAATTAAAATAGTAATTAGTAATAAAACAATTAAAATAGTAATTAGTATTAAACATAAAACGTGAGTTACATATTTGTTTAGCAAATACAATCTTTTCAAGGGCATGTGTTTGATTTTCGTCGGTGAATTTTTAAAACGACCATTGTGCTCATGGCGAAATTTGAACACAAAAGAAAAGTATTAAATGGCATAGCTAAGCGAAACAAAAACGAACATGAAAGAAATCGCTGACCAAGGCTGGAAGGTACATCTTGTTAAAATAAAGGTTTTCAACATAAAACGAGTCGACAATTTTTAGAACGTCGCCGGTTAATTTTTCGAATAATATAACCAAATGTAGAAAGTCCAGGGAGTTTATGCCAGAAACGAATTTTAGGCAAAAAAAACAAAAAAAACAAACAAACAAACGGCAAAAATGATTTTTACGATAAAAAGCTGCTTTCCTCCCCCCTCACTATCTCTCTCTCTCTCTCCCTCTCTCTCTCTCTCTCAATCTATTTCATCCCCTCTCTCTTATTAGTAATCTAGTATAAAATAAATAAGGGTCATTTAATGGAATGGAGAAAGGGTTATAAAATTGAAATCAAATTGAATTGGTCAGGTAGCGATACGAACCCCACCCCCAACACACACACACACAAAAAAGTTTTCAATAAACTTAGACTTTTAAGTATTTACAATTTAATCTATAAAATATCAGCAGTCACAGAGTGTTCTATTCGTTTTTGCGAGCTTTGTATCATCACTAATGACAGCTGGAGATTTCACTGTCGCTAGTGTGAGGCGGGATCACGAAGGAGTGGGGCGGGATAATATATATATACAGTTATTCAGAACTTAAAACTGGTGATGTATAATGCTTTAGATTAATTGAAGCATTTTACCTTGGTAGACACTAAATCCAATGGAGACAAAGAAGTGTTAAGAATTCAGTGGCAATCAGAAGACATTTGCACTGATGATCGCTTGTAAATCCGGTGCTGGAAAACATCTTTTCGCAAGCATTTTTGCTATTTGAGCGGGGTGGGGAGAAGGGGGCTTGTACACATCATTTTTTGGCTTAATGTTTCAGCCAAGGCTCATATATTACTATTATCGCTTAGGTTTTTTTTTGGGGGGGGGAGAGGGGGGGTGTAGAGGTCAGATCGCAATTCAAATCGTCTATCACGTTATTTTGCACTTACTGTTCAAACGATAGTGTTTATTTTCATACGCGTTTCCCTTTTGATCTTTTGGAAACTAAAGAACGAGAACTTTGCAGCAAAGATTAATTGGTAGGGTTTCGTCACAGGTCAAATGGAACCAAGTATCAGTCAGACGCTATGATTTACACACAAATTGCTGAAAAGAAATGAAGAGAAAACTAAAAACACGCGTACATGCGTACATACGTACATACATACATACATACATACATACATACATACATACATACATACATACATACATACATACTGATGGAACAGAATAGCACTTTTCTTTCGTTCAGGCAGGTCGATATTATTGTCAACGATAAAGTAAAGTAATCGAAAACAAACAAGCTATACAACAAATAATTTTTACTAACTGCATTAAATTTTAATTTTCTACTGACCTGTATAGTTTAAAAGTTCGGAAACTGTTTTAAAGTTCTTTTATTTCGATATAAGATTTTGTCGATATCTATCTTTCGGATACAATCAGAATCCAAAATGGCGGACCCATCTCTGTTGTTGTCGGTGGTGGTGTTGTTGTTTCATTCCTTTAAAAAATAGTTTTTAAAAATGACTATTTACCCTAAGTCCGACACACCTTTTTTACTATCTTTTAAACCTTAAATTAGCAACCATCTTCGAAAAAATAGACCGCCATCTTTGATTGACTCGTGCTCGGCTAAGTCAAAGTACCAATAAAATATTCAGAGATAATAAATCTTATAATCAGTTTCCACGATTTCACATTATACAGGTCAATAGAAAAGTAAATTTTAATACGTTTGGTAAAAGTTGTTTGTTGTATATTTTATTTGTTTTCGATTCCTTGACTGTTAACTATACTGCATGATTACCATATTATTTAAGATGTTCTGTATAAATCTATGTCCATTGAAAATAAATAATGCGCTTTGTTAGATTTGCTTGGTATTCATAAAATTCGCATTTATTTACGTTTCAAACGAAATATAAGGAATTTGGTAAGAATTTCACTTCTATTAAAATCGACTGTGCATCTTTGAAATAAAACAGCGGCAAAAAACAAGTGGATCCCATCTGACATAGAGTTTCACTTTATACTTATACATAATAATACGAAAAATTATTATTGAAAAAATCTCGCATCGATTATCTTGTTTTCTAATTTGTTAATTCTTCTCAAGTAGCCCCAACGGATTTACTACACACACACACGCATATATATATATATATATATATATATATATATAATAGAGTAAAGTCAATTTTCCCCTCTCTCATTTGCTATTATATATTTAGAATACACAGTTTCATATGCTAACCTGTTCCGCCAGCCACCTAGGCACAGTGCGCCCAGAATGTCAAATATGGGAATAAATTCAATATCTTGACTAAAAATGATCGTCTGATAGTGGTTGATAGCTCGTTAGAAGCGGATTCTCTTGGTGATAGACAAACTAAATTCAAAAAATTTCAATTTTTTGGCGTCTGGGCCCAAATTATCATATTTGGTCATATTGGGAAAAAATCACTGTTTTGGGCATAGTTTGGTTTAAAATGATCGTCTGGTAGTGGTTGATGGCTCGTTAGAAGCGGAATGGAATTCTCTTGGTAATAGAGAAAGAAAAATTCAATAATTCTCAATTGTTTGGGGTCTGGGCTCAAATTATCTTATTTTGGCATATCGGGCCAAAATCACTGTTTTGGGCATATTCCGGCTAAAGATTATCGCCTCACAGTGGTTGAGCGCTCGTTAGAAGCGGAATAGAACTGTCTTGGTGATAGAAAAATAAACAAATTAAAAAATCTCAATTTTTCGGGGCCTTTGCCCAAATAACCATATTTTGGCATTTTGGACCAAAAATACCTGTTTTGACAATCTAGACATAAAATGATCTTCTGATAGTGGTTGAGGGCTTGCTCGAAGCATATTGACAAGTTGCTTCTGGTGGAAAAAAACAAACAGGCACAAATTACCATATTTGGTCATTTGGGGCCAAATACACCTTTTTGGATTTATCTAGACATAAAATGATTTTCTGACACTGCTTGATGGCTCCTTGGAAACATATCAGCAAATCGCTTCTAGTAAGATGACAAAATTAAAAAATCAATTGGTGTATCACATATAGAGAATATATAATCCTGTACCTAATAGTACCAGTTTTGCCCGACTAGTTTCGCTAACCAGAACTGCTGAAGAACGCAAGCTTCTGCTGCCGAACTAGAACCAACTTTTGAAGCTATTATCCGAAATGAGTACGGGGCAACTGTGTTTGTTGACAAAAAAACAGTGGACATTGTATGCAAAACAGAATGTTCGATGGTGGATGGCAAAATGGTCTCACTTCTTCAAGGAGATAGTAGAGCTTTCTGTCACCTTTGTTGTGCTACACGTCAATCTGCCAACCACCCTTCTGTAATCGAGAATGGCTTCGAGATTACAAAAGACTATGCTTCTACTCAGAAAGCTAAGATCAGCTCGTAGCGAATGAAATAGTCTACACCAGTCAGGAAAGACAAGGGCAGTGTCATTACAACATAGTGACAGCAGACTTGCATTGTTTCTCTGTTTTTCACTTCAAATTGCGTTCATTGGACGATACTGTATCGTTTGTTCTGTGGAGGGAGGATGGAATAACTTTGTATATGATGCGGATCCTCAACAATGCAAAAAATGAATGTATCGATGCAATCCGAAAAAGCACCGGTATGTTAATGGATTCACCATGTGCAAATATAGGAAATACAAACAATGGTCCGCTTTGCAACAGATTTTTCAGCCTTCAAAATCGCTTTCATGTATGTTCTCTCCTCCGTAACAGAGTCGATCGCGAAAATTTTGAAACATTCATGAGTAACACCAACATCATCCTGACTATCGCCCAGTCTGTCACAAACAAACGTGAGCATGTAGAAGCATTGAAAACCTTGGGCATCGAGATAATGCTTCATCTTAGAATTGCCTTTGTCGATGAGAAGGCTAAACCATGGATTATGATAATCCCGAGCTACCACCAAATGTGTGCCCATAGTTGGGAGATGTTCAAGTGGAATGACGGTTACTCAATAGCAAAATGGGGTGAGAGTCCAGTAGAGTCTTGGAACAAGCATGTTCGGTCTTTCCAAAGTGGTCCAGCTGCACGGTCTCGGCAACTGCCATCAAAGACAATATTCATGATATACTTCGACGAATGTTAATAATGTCGCACCCTGAAATCGCTTCACGACGCCCCCGACCTCACTGTAATATTTGTGGTGAAACTGAACACACAGCAAGGTCAAGCAGACATATCAAGGCGACTGCTTCAACTATGGAACAAGTTCAAATAGATTCATTGTATTATTGACAAGTTTACTTTTGTTTGTTCGTTCATTGAACATTTTCAGTGAAATTTTACTTAAATACTGGAAATTTTCCATTTTCCTTGAAAAATACAAATTATTTTAGAACAAATACTGTGTTTGACCCCTTAATACCTTTTGATTGGTCTCTTTTTAATGATAATATGTATAAAATCTATTTTGTAGTACACCAGGTTTTCAAAAATTATCATTTTTCTGAAAAATTTGGGGAAAATTGACGGGAATTATGTGTTCTGAATAACTCACTCCTACCCGACTTCAAGTTAAATGTTTCAAAATTGAATGCAATTAAAGGCTTTTCCTTTCTACATATTCATAAAGGGGATAAAAAATGCTTTCAGATAGATGGAAACAGAATTTTTCCATCTTGTTTCTAAAACAATTGGTGAAGGTTCGAAAATTGAACATTTTCAGTAACATTTTACTTAAATACTGGAAAATCTCCATTTTCCTTGAAAAATACAAAATCTTCAAGAAAATACAGTGTTTGACCCCTTAATACCTTTTGATTGGTCTCTTTTTAAAGATAATGTGTATAAAATCTATTTTCTAGTATACCAAGCCCCTAGAATGAGAAATTATGAGAACGTTTTCAAAAATTATCATTTCTCTGAAAAATTTGGGGGAAAATTGACGGGAATTATGTGTTCTGATTAACTCACACCTACTCGACTTCAAGTTAAAATTTTCAAAATTGAATGCAATTAAAGGCTTTTCCTTTCTACATATTCAGAAAGAGGATGAAAAATGATTTCATATAGATGGAAACAGAATTTTTTCATCTTTTTTCTGAAAAAAATGTTGACGGTTTGAAAATTGACCATTTTTGACAAAATTTTACTTAAATACAGGAAAAACGATTAATTGACCAGTTTACAAAAAAAAAGGCGACTTTAAGTTGCTCTCAAATTTCAACCGTTTAATATTTTAACCTCTGTTTTTTGCATTGTACTCCCTGGACTTTGTAGTTTTTGGAAAACATAAGATAATAGTATTTTATTGAACATTCCAATATTAATAAATTCCCAGTCTGGACACACTGTGCTAGGCCAAGTCATAATGCGTGTTTCCAGAAAGTATACGTTCATTTCGTTTTGTTTAAAAATTTCTTACATTTTTTTCGGGAAAGCTGTTTCTCCCAACTAAGACTTTCACACAGTAGGTTGCAACCATTTTAACTCGCATTTATATATCTACTCCTTCCGCCTCCTAGTTACACTGCAATCCAATTGTTCATGGCATAATAATGCCATGAACACCGTTTGTATTTAGTTTTTCGCATAACTCTTTTTCTCCGTTACCTAGTGTACATTTTCGATCAAAATAATGTTTGCTCTATTCTTTCTTCCACGTTCCAGTTCAAAGGAATATAAGAAAAGCGGTTTTGTAATTCTAACATACTCACTAATAATGAAGTGAGTATGTTAGAATTACTTATGTATAGTGTCGTCTATTTACATTCGTTTCGCATTTGTAACGTCATACGATTTATGTAAGAATAAAATACTAATATTACCGGGTCACTCCAGAGAAATAAAGGTAATTCAGATTACTTTTTTGGAACTCGGATTTTATTGGAGAATAGCAGATTACGCTTCTGTTTCTATTGCCAGAAAGTTAGCATCGTACGATTTATGTAACAACAAAATAATAACATTACCGGGGCACTATGGGGGTGTTTTCTTGTAATTAAATTAGGAAAAAAAATCAAATGCAAGAAAAGAAACAATCGGATGCGCGTTTCTATTATTTTTTGTTGCACTTACTTTTTTACTGATGTTCATGATTTTTTTATATTTATATTTTTTTTTAATTCAATCGATATTTTATAGTTTCCCGGGGAACACCGGGACACGAGTCCTACCAATATATAAATCAGTGTAATTTATGAAGACTTTTCCATGCTTCTTTTTAAAGCTGACTCTGTGACTATCATTTTTTAATGTCACGTTCAATCGCACAGGATTTAGTTATAGACAAACAAAGGCGAAACAAACATGAAAGTAAAAAAGACTCCCGAGCTCTGCCGGGTGGGCACAGTTAGTAAAGAATCAAAGAAAAACTGAAGCAGAACTAGAAGTATAAAAAACACGGTTCGCTTAATTGAACGGAACACAACAGGATCATTCAGAAATAGTTCCGGTAAATTTAGATGAGATTAATGTAAATGAACCGGTTAGATTTCTAAACACGTTGTTAAAATGCAAACCGGGTTTAATGTGGCATACTTTCCGGGTTGTGTGCTCTTTCTTCGCCGACTGAGCATCTTCCAGCGTTATGACTTTCATTAATACGGAAGCAACGGACTAGGTTCAACAAAAACAGATAATTAAAAATTCCACTATCGACTTATTTTATAAGAGCAAAGTGTAGTATCCGTTCTTATGCTACACTTCATCATGTCCGTCCTCGGTCAGTGAAGAAGAAATGTTTCTCGACTGAGGCAATTTTAATTTTTGTCCCAACCCAAAGTGCCTTTTTTGGATAGCTGAATGTTCCCCATATTAAAAACCGATCGTGTGTTCAACACTGCCCTCGTAAGTAGGCAATTAAATAGGGACTTCTTTTATTTGTACCAGAAACACTCAACTTACTTAAAGCGTGCATCCAAACTAACGGTCGTAGATTGTAAAACGCTTGGAATTCATGGTTTTGCCGGTGGACACTCCTGTGGTATTTTCCCGGAATAGAATTTTGAGTTCCTACAGCATAGTAAAACATAAATAGGTTTCTGGACCGTTGATCGCCACAACCTATCCAGAAAACTTATACTAATACCTAACGTGTTTAATATGAAGTCGTTGATGTGGGGATATACCCTGCAGTAAATTTAATTACCAAACATTTAAGGTGTTTAACACTGTTGAAGAGTTTAGATTACCGGCTCACTATCTTCCAAATGCTAGGTACGTGCAAAATCAATGACCGATCCCCAAAATATAAAAACATTTTGACCCTCCCTTCACTTAAAAATTCACTAAAATTCAGGAAATCAACCAATTTTCATTAAATTTTTAATATTTATTAATCATTAATCACGAAATATAAAGAAACCATTATTTTTTTTTAATCTTAAGGAAAATGTATTATTTCTAAAAACAAAATACAGTTATATTTTTATATATTAATTTTAAAAATTCATGAATTTTTTTATGTTTTTTATGAAAATAAAGCATTGTAGATGTTAACAATTAATATTTTTTTTAAATATTTCGTATATATTACGAAAAGGGCCCCTAAATACCGTGTTAATAAAATCACTATAACTCGCAGAAAAATTAATTTGTTGAATTAGCGATATTATTATTGAATAAAGCATTGTTAAATCAATATTTTCACCAAAGAAATAATATAATTGAAAAAAATATTTCATGTGATTTTAATGATTAGAGTTTCTGGGAAAATAAAAAATGCGACATAATTATATTTCCCTTTCATACATAAACGTGGTATCATCAGCGCAAGGAATTTTTTTTATAATCTTGAAAATAAACCAAAAATTTACAAATTTGAGACACATCAAAAAAAAAATAACGAAAAAAAGAATTTTTTAAATTGAATGATTTCTGCTAACGATCGATTTGAAACGCTATGGAAGCCACGTTCTGTAATAAACAGGCGCGATTAGACCTTCCACCACTAGCTCACACTACTCCCCTCAGAATTTTAT
The DNA here is from genome assembly GCA_963556195.1 of Sepiola atlantica. Classification (NCBI taxonomy): domain Eukaryota; kingdom Metazoa; phylum Mollusca; class Cephalopoda; order Sepiida; family Sepiolidae; genus Sepiola; species Sepiola atlantica. The sequence goes on along the minus strand of OY744543.1, from coordinate 55,498,673 downwards.
TTTCAGAGATTCAACAATTTCGTTAATTTCACAATTCATCGTCAGTTATTTGGAAATATAAAATGTAAGTTTGTAGTGACTTTGTCATTTTTTTTTCATTAGTAAATATTATTTAAAAAGTGTTAAAGAATTATTATGAATAGAATTCAAATATGACATTTTCTTTCAAAATTGAATTTTATTTATTTATTAATAAATATTTTTAAATGTTTTTACTTTTTTTTCAAATAATATTGTCAGTGTAGTTATAGACTTTAATCTACTTTTTCACACTAAAAATAAAAAAGATACTCTTAGCAATACTTACGTGTGTTGTAACAATACATCACTTATTTATTCTTTAAGAATTAATGTAATTTAAAATTACATTAATTCTTAAAGAATAAATCGAGTAATGTAATTGTTCAAGATTTTAATTATCATGTAAAAATAATTAATAAAATTGACGCAGTTTGTAACGTAAAAATTTTAAAGAAAAACTATTACGGTAGTTTGAGCCTTCCATACTTTGAGATTTTGTAGCCGTAGTCTTTGTTTACATTTACAACACGGGCTCCGGATATGATTTAGCTAACTTTCACTTTTTTTTTTTGCATAATTAAGCAATTTTTAGTAAGTAAAAGAGGTACATTCTTTTGTAATTCACTCTCTTAAGACTAATTTAAAACAGTTCCAGAAAATTGATATTTACTTTTCCAGCGATTTTTAAACATGTTTTATTGAATCTTCAGTTTTAACTGATTTTTCACTGTTTTGATAACATTTTTAATTCTATTTTTTTTTCACATGTAAATATACATTCGTTTTCTTTTATATATTAACATTATGCTTTCATCTTTCAAACACAATCAAAAATTAAACGAAAACTGCTTTAAAAATCACAAAAGACACTCTTAAGAACGAGAGTCAGTACAAGCGGCGGCCATTTTTGCACGGAGCTACCAAATGCTATTAAAACTAGACGGCCTTTAAAAATATCTGAATCGGGCGAAAATGCTTCTTCCTTTTTTCTTTCCTCTGGCCTGTTTTATCTAAAAACAACAACAAAATAGCTTCTCTTTTCTAATTAGTTAATGCAACTTAAGCTGCATACATTCCTCCTCTATAACACTTGTATATACAGACTGGTGAAAAAGTCTAAACCAGTAGGTCAGCTAATATTTAGAGTTTTGTTACCTTTCAACATAATCTTAATCACGTAAATTTCATCTATATAATAATACGCGAAGGTATTTCATGTTCGTACGTTCGTTATCACCTTTCACGCACGTTTAAAAAATGATCTGGCCTGTTATGTTGGTTGGCGATTAATCTGATGGCGCTAAAATAAAAATTAAAAACTTTACCCATTTTAAAATTAATTCCTCCAAAATCAAATGATGTCCTCCCGTCGACTAAAACAGTACAATTTTAAATAAATAGATTTCAAAAAGTCACATTCGTTTTATTTATTTAAAGAATATTTTTAAAAGTTAATGTAGAAATCACCGTGAAATTTCTACATGGCTCCATTAGTTTATAATTATTATCTTTAAGATTGCTACCATAGCAGGAAGGTTAACAAATTCTAGCTCACTGTTTAGTTGTAGATATATTTAATGTTAAATATTGGAATGAGCAACAAATTACACAGAAGAACTGCAAGCACAAATTTTATTCGTTTTTCAGAAATAGCAAGCGTCCCCACCGACCCCGTAGTGGATGAAGAAGTCTATTTAATCCCGAAACATCTACAGAGCTATGCAGACACATGGAATGTGATTGTTTACGATAAGTGTCCAAGTAAACGGATATATCGAAGCGTTCTATTGATTGTATTTTCTCTTGTAAAGATCATGTGGATCCCGGGTAAGAACGCGTTTGGATGAAATTAGGTATCAATTAGAACACATTGTAAACTTTTACATTGTCATCTAGTAAATAGCCTATGGGATTAGACTTTTGCATCACCCTTTATATTGGCTATGTCATGTATGCATGTCTGTGGATGTTTACCTACATTCACACGGATAAAAGTAGATACAAGCATAGAAATTCTTTGAAGACATCCAAGAATAATAGAGGACATCAATTTGGAAATCATAAAACGAAAAAAGAAAAGGCTAAGGAACCTTATCAAAACGGAATGCACTCAGACTAAAAGCAGGGAACAAATGCATAACTTTGAAAACAATAATGATGTAACATCTAAGAAGAAATAGTACAATGCTGCAATAAAACTAAATCCTTAAAGGTAAAACCACAGAACCGACAGATATAAATAATCTTATACATTCAACTGTAAAAGCAATTACCAAATAAATAAAATCGAGAAAGACGGGAATGTAAATTATATCAATGGAAAACGAAAACAGAACATGAAATAGAAAGTTTCAGATCTGTATTGTCTATTTTAGAGGAAATATCAAAGAGTGCACATCAAAAATGACGAAGAAAATGTGAAATCACAGATATCCAACCATCTCCATACAATAATAGAAAATTTGAAAACGGATGCAAGTTGAAGAACAAAGGATCAAAGATACGACACAAAAGAAATAACTTTTATGATCAGAATAACATCTTTAAAACAGACGAAAAAAAAGCCAGAAAAATAAGGAAAAAGATAATTGAAATAAATGAACTTCCGGATGGAAATAAAATTTAAGAGGTCTGGAATAACCTTTAAATTCATGACAAAGAAACAAACGGGAAAATTGTTTGAATCAAAGGAAAAAGCAATAATTGATATTCTTAAGAGTTCTGGAATAACCTGTAAATTCTTAAGATGCGTCCATTCAATCTGCGCGTTTAGCGATGAAAATTCTATTTAAAATTAAAACGTGACAGACAAACAAAAATTAAAACGTGACAGACAAACAAAAATTAAAACGTGACAGACAAACAAAAATTAAAAAGTGACAGACAAACAAAAATTAAAACGTGACAGACAAACAAAAATTAAAACGTGACAGACAAACAAAAATTAAAACGTGACAGACAAACAAAAATTAAAACGTGACAAACAAAAATATTATTGCAAACTTAAGCGTGGCTAGCTGACCGACTAACGAAGAAAGCCTTTTATAGGAATTATTGGACGCATTTCATGAACAGGTTTTATTGGGGGGTTTTAACTTGCCATATGTGAAACACATTACCACCTGACTGCTTTCATACAGACTACAACATGGTTGTCATCAAATCCATTATAAACAAATACTTGCCATAAACCGTCCTCGTCAGAATTTAGATTTTGTCCATTCCATTCATCATTTTCAATCCTCTCATAATATTCAATCTATCAATCCTTAAACTTGAGTGGCTTTTGGCCTTGATAAGTGGGAAAAATGTAAAAATATAAAATGTTTGCGCGGCCTTGAGTCAAATATATTGAAAGCTTTTTGTCTAGATATCAAATATTACCAGACTTTGTCTTCGAAAATCATTAAAAGTTAAGACCTATAAATATCCGGTTAATTTCAGTCACAGTCCTCGATCCATGTTGAAGTGAGCGACCGGTGATTAACTGCAAGGGGTCAGGGGTGGAAATCTGTAATTGACGGTTGAACCCTCAAGTGACCTTGGGCGTGTGCGGGTACCGGATGGATGAGGTATGAATTTGACTGACAACTGTTGTTTTCTTTCCTCTTTTAATGAGAGAGAAACTAGTCTGCAACTTGCCTCAGAATAAAGAGACACGTGTTTTTTTTTTTATATTAAATACTCTTAAATTACCAGATAACAATGTAACGCTTATAATGTGTTCTAATTGATACCCAATTTCATCCAAACGATGATCTTTACAAGAGAAAATATGATTAATAGAACGTTTCGATATACCGGTTTTGTTGTCCAGTTATTAAGAGAGTAAAAACCTTTCATGATACTAAACAGCAGATTTAAAAATCTCCTAAACAGAATCAATCCACGACCTAAATATCGGGTCGTGTTCCCGACTATAAGCGAGTTCATAAAATCAAGCAATTGTTGCATGCCAAAACAGAGTAATAATTAACAAACAAAAGGAGGTAGTTCAAATAAGGTTTATTGAACGTGTGTGTATGTGGGATGATGACGTGTGTGGTGTATGTGTGTCGATAGAAAACAGTTCTTGAAAAGAGTATGTGAAGAAATGAGTCCGGCGTGCGAAAGTCCTTGAAAACCGTATACAAAGAAAATGAGTTGAGAACTCTTACCGTTGTTGAACACGTGTTGACGGAACGCTGGTGTCTTAGCGTCGTTCAGCGAGGCCAATTGAATAGAGAAGAGAGTGATTTTCCGTTTACACCGTTTTTTATAATCAGAAGGGCAGATAACTCTGGTGTCGCTTTTCAGCGCCACCTGTCGGTGAAAAAGCGACACCTAACGGCCAACCGGTGCAGTTATGTTTGAAAGGAGGAGGTAACTGCTACATGAGTATAAAACATGTTAAAGTTCCTTAATTCAATTTTGAATTTAAATTTTTAATTTATATTTGTTTTATTTTTGTGAATTTAATTCTTAACCTCACATTCTCTCCTTAACACATTTTAGACGAAGCTAATTTAACTCTTCAAAAGCAAATAACGGCCAAAGAAAAAAACGCTGCTAATAAAGATTAACTCGTGGGACTTGTATAAATGTTTTTTTTTATAGTTTTTTTTTAATTTTTAATCTTACCTGTTTGGACTTTATTAAACCATTTAATTTCGCATATCTTCCCTAACACGAAATTTTAGACGATTCTAATTTAACACTTCAAAGCAAATAACGTATCCAAACGAGAGTTGATACGAGACAATCCATTTTCTTTATCAGGTGACAACAAAAGCTGAAGATAGCCGGAAGGTAAACGCCTTCTGAGCTTGAAACTAACGGTACTGATGTTGTACTGATTTTCCGTACCATCAAAATAAATAAATCTTACACTCTTAATTTTGGTTTTCTCAATTAATTGAGCACTCTGTTGGGATTTTTCCTATCATCTTACAAAAGAAGTTATATATATATATATATATATATATATATATATATATATATATATATATATATATATATAGTGCTCACTTAAAACATAATGTATATTATAAATTTAATTATGTTAGATATAGTGGTTTTGTAGTTTTCTTCAAATATGTTTATATATTTGAAGAAAACTCTAGAGCCACTATATCTAACCTTGTTAGATTATTAATATACATTATGTTTTCTTCGTGTTAGAAAGTCGCTTCTATTAGTATAGATTAACTCTAATCCCTACACAGGTGTGTGTACGCACGCACGCGCGTTTATACACGCGATTATATGTGCATCCACACATGTGCTCTCTTCGTCATATATATCGCCGATCTACGCATGCAGGCATTAATTTTCTAATACGATGTTTTCCCACAGACTTTAACTGTTAAAAACTCAGAGAAAAAAAACTTGATTCCTTCAATCATTGCCGCAACTTTTGGTGACGTGATGCTTTCTGGCAATAAGATACACAGGATGCAATGTAAAGAGAATTCTTTAAGTTTTCTCTTTGAGAATGAAACCACCACACACGTGGAACTGGATGTTTGTATTTCCATTTCCGTTAGTTTTATAAATGTGAATATGATCACGCGTCTTCATTTCATCTTCTTTTGAATAAAATGGTTGGCTAAAGAGAACGCACAATATATATATATATATATATATATATATATATATATATATATATATATATATATATATATGTGTGTGTGTGTGGGGGGGGTGTGGGTGTGTGTGTGTGATATATATATATATATATATATATATATATATATATATGTGTGTGTGTGTGTGTGTATATGTATGTATATATATGCATGTATATATATATATATATATATATATATATATATATTTATATATAATTCTTCAAGCTAACTGCTTCAGCCTCTTATAAATGTCTAATAATTTATTTTCAAACAGAAGGGGCCAGTATCAACAGAACATGGGAAGAAGGGTCCACAAATGATTGGAGAATACAAAGGTGGTTTCAGAAATTCTGTAGTCGTAATGAAAGCCTTGAAGATGTAGAAAGAAGACGGTCATCCACTTTTGATAAAGAAATCATTTCCTGAACAACACCAATCTAAAAGTGTCAGATAAATGTCTTGGGCATTTGGTGCAAATATTTAATCGGTATCTGGCTATCTGAAGCCAATAGTTATGGTGAAAAGGCTCGGGAGATTGTTCCTCCTTAATGAATAAATATTTGTTTTTGAAATCCGTCATTATTTTCAGAACAAGAGACGCCCAGCTTTGTCAGGAATTGAAAGTGTTTTTTTTTTATCTGTGCTCCGGCAATGTTTGAAAGAATCCATAAAGGAACAATATATTGATTGTTCGTGTTAATTAATTGTAATTAATAACGACTGAGTGTATTTTCCCCAGCCAGTCATTCCTTCTTCGTCAAGAAGTTGCAGGCAATATAGTCATCATCAATATCACCACCATCATCATCATCGTCATCACCCCGTCTGAATGTGTGCAACCCCGAAGCAAAGTCGCTGTTCTTTTTCTTCTTCTTTTTCTTCTTCTGGTTCTTCTTCTTCTTCTTCTTGTATTCTACGTTTAGTAAAACACATTTCATCCAAACAGTTTTGCGCTATCACATTTCTTATTATTTCACGCTCCCGTTTTTACTATAATGTATTCATAACGCATTATGTTTATTTCATAAATTATTTTAAAAAGTCTACATCTTAATTTGAAATAGGTTTACATGGATTGGAATTAAACACCTACGTATACAGTTTATTGGTGGAAACACGTGTGATCTTTTGCGTGTCAGTCTCTATGTATAGATGTAAATAAAACAAATAAATGGATGAACCGTAGTCTAGGACGACCTGAATATTCCCTGTTCATTAGCTATTACACGAAAATGTAGGGGGGGGGCGCTACTTCGTTCCCTGAATTGGTCAATTTACCTTACTATGTTGAGTGTTAAGCAAGGAGTGCCATTTTTTAGTCTTTGGTGTGACTCGACAGAGGATTGAACCCGGTCTCCAGACCTATTAACGAACGCTCTATTGTGTGAAATGGGCTGGTATATATATATATATATATATCAAGAAATCGGCGTGCGAATGAAAACGGATAGTGTATTTGTAATCAGCACCACGAAATTAGGTTAGAAACGCTATTTTTACGCTTGCCTCCATTTATGTTTGCTTGTACGAAAAGGACCAGAGGGAATCTCTGATACCAGAGATGCCAATGAAAAGAAGTGTAGTGCTGAGGAGGGCTTGATTATTTTTATCACGTTTAGTATCCCACTTTAAGCTTGACCTTGTGTCATATCTTCCACTGTATGTATGGGGAAGTGAAGGATACGAAGTAAAATATTAAACATTTTATTCGTGCTGTGATCGCTTGGTTGGCCAACGTCTTAACAGTCAATGTATGAACATAGAATAGGCATGTGTTAGCTGTAAGCAATAATGATCGCACTTTGTTCGCGTAATCGTTCCTCTGTTGACCGAAAGAAAAAAGAAAGACATAAATACACAAAATCGCGTTTTGAATACTTACCCTTCAAAAACATGGGTAACAGCCAGTGCAATTGGCGAAAGCTACATCTACGCAGCCAATGAAATAATTCAAGCCGAAGCCAATTTCCTTTGTATTTCTTGAGTTTAGTTCAGTTTTTCTTTTTAAAGTCAGAAGAATAACAGTTTGAGATTATCAAACAACCTCTACATATAACATTTGTTTTAAGTGCTTTATGCATTGTGGGGAAATGATCCACTTACTCCACCAGGTAAGTGATGATTGTTACTGTCTAAATGTATAAAAATTGCTATATATCCGATACAATAGTGCTCAATACCAAAACTGTTATGAATAGAGCTTATATATGCTGTATAAACTAATCACTAATCTACATAACTGAGAGTACTAAGCTCTGAAGAAACAAATATGTTGAAATGTAAGTAAAAAGAACTATTTATCTATATAAAGCTTATCCACGGAGATGTGTGCTGTTTTTTGAAGACTCATCAGTATGGCTATATGCACTGGATGCATCAACCTCGAGCCTCGAACCCTGGACCATCGTCACCAGCGACCATGAAAAGCAAACGAACTTACTCTCTCTCTGCCAACTTACCTGCCTACTAAACAATAAAACCCACTACACTGGACTTACCCGAGTTTATATCGACAAAAACACATGATCCGATAGCTATCTCTCTTTATATAAAGTTAGGTACGTGTATATGTTTATATATTTGTATGTACAGGATCCATTCGTGAATTAATAAACTGATCATTGTTAATTCTGGAACACAACTGCTAGGCGTAAAAAACAAATGTGGGCTATATTTAGTTTAATTTATTTTTATGCGAAGGGGGTAAAAGGGGATGAAACCCTTCATGAAAATTCAGATTCCTCCGATTTTTGTGAAATTATAACAATAGATATTAGACATCAATTAATAAATATTCCCTAAATTTCAGTATATTTTGGGCATTTTAAATGGTGTTAAGGGGTTGCAGACTAATATAGACATAACGTTCAATTTGAAAATTCAAATATTTCAGATTTGCATTAAATTTGATCAATAGTCATTAGACACCAATCAAGAATGATTCTCAGAATTCTAATTTCTTCTTAAGACCTTTAAGCTTAAGACTTAAATTTTAGACGTTTTCTATAATTCAAAATCATGTACTGAATTTTCATCAAAATTGGAATAAAGATTCTAGACATAAGGTTTGGTAGAATTATATGTTGATTTTAATCTTTGTAAATTGACATAAAAGTCGTTCAAACTGTTCTGTTCGTAAAAGAAATAAAATAATTTAAAAGATAATTAAATAAATATTTATTATTATACCAATTATTCATGTATATATATATATATATATATATATATATATACTGACAGGGTTACCCGGCGTTGCCTGGGTTATAATGTGAGATAGTATCATATGCAATATCATATTAAGGAGCGTTTACTTTAACAACAACCTTGATGTTGTCAGCTAGATATCTTACATACTGAGTTATTAAGATATATGTTAATACTTTTAACCTTACGCTTATAAATAGATTAATTTCGTTGTGTAACATGTTAAAAAGTGGCAGCAGCTCCTTTAAGTAGCAGCTAGAGACACAGAACTACTTCCATTATTTTCACATGCAAATTGTACATGTGAATACACTTATATTTAAGATACACTCCCTAGTATGTCTTCGTTTTTAGGGACAGACATGCAGACGGACAGAGAGATGTTCTTTATATATATATATATATATATATATATATATATATAGATAGATAGATAGATAGATAGATAGATAGATAGATAGATAGATAGATAGATAGATAGATATAAAGAGCGACAAAAAAAGAGAGTAAGAGAGAGGGACAGTCAGAAAAATAGAAGGAGAGGCGTTATGTACTAAAAGTACAAAAAACAAGATGGCGATTTCTCGCGCAGACGACGCGATATATGTAAACATTGAACGAACGCATTGTTTCATGTTCATGTTTCTCTCAAAAAAGAGCAAAATTGTATCATTTTCGGTGAAAAGATCCACTTGTTTCTTAAAATATGTGGATAAATGGAAGAATTTGGAAAGATCACAAACAATAATCGCGAAATATTACGCAGCACTGCGACGTCTTATGCTGCTTAACAAATGTGTCAATCAACGTCGTACGATCTCCAAGAAAGATCCATTAAGAAAATCAAACATAACTATTTTGACTGAATTTACTAATATTTGATTATTTGGTATCATTCCACTCCTACATTAGTTAAAAAAAGAAAATTACACGTAAACAGACTGAAAGACTTGACGGTAAAAATAAATGAAACAAACAAAACATTATTTTAGATTTTAGAATGAGAGACAAGTTTCAAATAAAAATTTAACGTAAAATGATCACCCACTTCCAGATCAGATTCCGTTTTTAAGGACATGTAAACATATTTTTTAAACTTTGATAATTTTCTTAATTTCTTAGAAATCAAGTGTGAGTGTTGGGAGGGGTCTGCTAAGACTATACATACTAAAATATTTATTTTTTTACCGGCAATTTTTTAACGCTGTTTACATGGGTCTGAGTCTGAGTATGGGCGGGGGGCGGTTTACTGAAAATAAACATTAAATATGTCTTTAGAACGCTATCTGGTGCGATCATTTTGGGTTAATTTTAAATGTGAAAGTAATTCCTCACTCTAAAATATTGTTGTTGTTTCTTTTTGTTGTGTTTTTTGTTTTAATTTTTACCGTAAATCTTTTCAGGCTATTTACATATAATTGCCTAAAAATGTGGAATCTCACATTTGGGCGGGGGGGGGTGAGGTTCAGGTGTATTTCTACACTTTTACTACAATTTTTTAAAAATAACAATAAAACATAAAATAGAACAATAAAAATGAATACTAAAAAAATGCAAATAAAAGTAAGTGATCATTTTATGTTAAATTTATGCAAAACTGATCCTTCACTCTAAATTCTAAAATAATTGGGGTTTTATTTTTGTTTTATTTTTACCGCCAAGTTTTTCAGGCTGTTTACATTTTATTGCCTGAAAAAAGTAAAATCTAACTTTTTTTGAGTGAATTAGCAAATGTGTATGGTTATAATTATACTGATTATTTGTCAAAGTTTCGGAATAGAGGTCGCATCGTTTGTTTGGTGATTCAAGAAACTGCAGATGATTGTTTATTATTATGTTTCGTTACATTTAGAGCCGAGTTATTGAAAATAGTTTCTTTCCTTTTTAATTTGTGGAATTAGTAACTATTTGAGTTGATTTGACGTTGATAAGAATGAAAACCTCCAACATTAAGCCTTCTCGAGTTGTGGTCGAGAATTGCGGTTGCTATTCTAAATTCGGTTTCGACTTATGGTACAGAGTGATGGTCGACATCCTAACTATTCCTAATGGCTACCAAATAATTTTGATTAAAAAATAAGCTTGAAGTTCACTTAGACATCATCATCATCATCATCATCATTATCATCATTATCATCATCATCATCATTATCATCATCATCATCATCATCATTTTAAAGCTCGTTTTACATAGTGACATGTGTTGGACAGCGTTTTAAAATTGACTTCCAAACTAACTTATTTCTGGCTAGGTCTTTCTGTAGTTGGAAATGTGTAATCTACCCTTCATTCATCCACAGATATACAAGCGATGTCTATAAGGTGCTTTCACTGTCGAAAGGAGTCATAATGCCTTTGCCACAATTTTTTGTGACCAAACGATGGAGCAAACTTCTCACTGAGACTCTAAATCAAAAGGTGATACGAAAGGTTTCTGCAAGGGTGTAATAAACAGATGGATATGGTCCCATCATGTTAGAGGATCCATCATCCGTGAATGTGAAGCCATGGTTGGCAAAGGAAAGCACAGTTAAACTCCATAACTACCAAGTTATATGAAACGTGACAAAGATGAAGTTGAGAAGATTATTGACACAGTGAATAGTATGGTAAACCCATTTGACATTGAACAAGATGAGTTGATCCATATTGCATCAGTTGTTGCAACTCAATTTGTTCAAACTGATGTTCAATCCGCAAATGCGAGAGGTGAATCCGAGTTAAAAGTTTTGTGGAGAGCGTTTACAAACAGAAAAAAATGAACTGATTTTCTAACATAAAAATGCATCATCAGTGTGTCTAAGATATCCAGACATAATCTACATGGAAAAGACATGACTTTGAAAGTTAAGAGAAACCTCCTAGCATCGGCAAATAGTGATCGGCAAATATAGAAAAATAACCTTACAAGACCTTAATGGTTGACAAGAAGTCCTAGTTGAAACCAACCAGGTTAACTTACTTCATGAACTTGAAAGTCTAGATAAAAATGCCAATCCCAGACCCCAATTATAGCTGGCATATATGTAGTGGATAACATAGCCTTGCTACATCGACTAATGTCAACAATCTACATCGAGAGAGAACATTTATCAACGTCTTGAAGCATTTTGTAAATTGGGATAAGCACTACAGTTCACAAGAAATTCACTTTGTGACTGATACGTACCAGCAGATCTCGATCAAGACTCCTAGGCTGACCAAAAGAGCAGCTAGTGGTTCTCAGGTAATACGAATTCATGGTCAATCCCTTCTCCAGCAGTGGAATAGGTGTCTTTCAGTTGAAGAGAACAAATAGTCGCTGGTAAAATACCGTTTTAAGACATTGTCCAATGTTTCAACATCATCATTAATAGGGGTGAAGGTTTTCTTGAAACACAATAGCAAATGCTATTCATTCTCACCTGGGAAGCATGCAAGTCACGGCAGTTGAAGAGAAAAGACTCTGCTGTTCACATGAAGAAGCAGATACACACATTTTTACATGCATCTTCAGCAGCCAGTAACAGTGTTAACATTATCATTGTAAGCCGAGATACTGAAACCTTCATCAATGGAATTACTTTGCAATCCCTCATTCTGTGCGCTTATATATCCATACAAGAAAAGCAACATATTTAGGATAACGATAGAAGATTGCATTGGATATGATATCAGCCAAGCATTGATCAGCCAAAATTGCTTCACTGGATATGATAGTGTCAGGGCCTTCGATGGAAAGGAAGAAAGCTCTTTTTGAAGAGAAGGAGTTTTTTCATGCATTCAGATATCTTGGGGAGCAATTTAATGTGCAATCAGATACAGCAGCAGCTCTTGAAGTGTTTGTTTGTAGGTTGTATGCGTACTTATACACAAACACTAATTTTTCTTTATAAACTTGTATTTTGTGTATACGCGTTTCTTTTGATTTGTTTATTTAAGAAAATGTTATTTTAATAATAAATAGTAGAAGAAAATCACTGAGGAAAATTCGCTGAATTACTTTTAAAAAGATTATTACAATTGTATACTCATAAAATGATGGGATTTTTAGCTTCCTGTTTCTGGCTATAATTATATATAACATGTAAATATAGCAGACACATTTTTGACAACCTGATAAAATATTTTAATAAATAAATCTTTATTTTAACTAAGAATTAAATATACAGTAAATAGACAGAAACAATACAGCCCACATATACTTGCAAAATGCTTGAGTATATATGTTATGGGCTTTAAGTTTTCGTGTCTGACACTTACAAATGCATGACTTATCCTGTTAGGCACCTGGTATCTCTTTTCAAATAGCCACCAGGAATTTAGAATTTTGTGTTGTTTTTTTACACGTTTTACACTTTTACTTATGCTGTGATTAAATAAACTTCTAAAGAACATAAAATCGCACAGACACCGCAGAAGAAAATGACTTACTTCGTGAGAAAAATACAATAATAAACGAATGTAATTGCTTTTATTGTTAGGATATAGGTGTATCTACAGGAAAAATACTAAAAAAAGCTAAAATAAAAAATGTGTCTGTTTATTTTCATAAGAAACCATAATAGATGTATATAAAAATAACGCCATAAAATGTGCATTTCCCACCACACTTTCTCAAACCTGAAGGCAATAAACTCTAATATAGCTTAGACCGTAGGATGCAGAATTTTCATAGGAATAAAATGAACTAACTTATATGTTCCTATACTAATTGATATTAGTAATACTATGGTTTAAATAAGCTGTTATATTTTCTTAAAAAATCGACGGCCATCTTTAAAGATTGCCGCCGTTCTCACAACTGAACCACATTTAGGCTTGTGAAAAATAGTACAATATTCTTGGGTGTATAGGCTTCCATTTGCCACCTTTATATTTCAGTGCTCTTACCAAACCGATGAAACCAAAGATCTAGAGGGCTTTTGGGGTTTGGACATACAGTCTAATAGCTACCTTAGTTAGGAGATCACTTAGAGATTTGGGACACTTCCATTGTCTTCCACAGAAAATCTTATACATAGGACGTAAATTTCATAAAAATAGGATATATTTGAAGTGTTAAGGGGGTATGTTCTAATAGTAATCTTAGGGGTGCACTTAGAGATTCGGGAACACTTCAATTATCTTCACCGGTAAATTTTACATAAAAATACACTTTTAGACTTTGTGTAGATTCTCTGATCTTTCTTTCTATAGTGACCAAACAAACCCACACACATATTTAGTTATATATATATATATATATATATATATATATATATATATATATATATATATAAACTGTGTTTCTCGCTTTATTGCAGATCATAATATTGTTAATAACTTCAATAATATAAATCGCACAAAATTTTGCACACTGAAAGAGTGCTCCTAAAAAGGTAAGATACCAAAATATTTTGCAAATCTATACTATATTTCTAAAGTTATAGACATGTATGTATTTGTTAGCCATTTTTACTGTTTCTCGCTTCATTGCAGGTTTGTTAAAATACAGTCCATAGGTGATAAAAAAATTGGCTTAGCAGGCTTAATTATTTTAATTATTTACATCATAAGTAACAATATGAATGAAATGTACGGAAGAAATCACCAGATATGCACCACAAAATTGAATAATTTATCAACAAATCTCCCATTTCTTGAAATTACCCACTGCAGTCTCCCATCAACAGATGAAGTCAATCTGTTGATTTGGGAAGGTGTTATGCTACTAGCAACATAAACATTTTTATACAAGAGGGCATCTTTTGATATAAATTGTTGTCCTCCTTCATAAACCTTCCTCTTTAAAATGGACCAGAGCTGCTCAATCGGGTTTAAGTCAGGAGAACAAGGAGGCCAAGTCATGAGACTCTCTCTCTCTCTCTTGATGCCCAGAGATGCGAGGAAGGTAGTCGTAGTCTTTGCTGCATGAGATGGAGCATTGTCGTGCATAAAAATTAGTTGACTTAGACGAAGTAAAGGCAGGTCGTCCAGCCAAGGTACAAATGCTCATCTAAGAACGATATGTACGCTTGGCTTGTGAGTTTCACACCCTCTGGCACTCGGAAAGGTCCAATTAATTTATCACCTATGATACCCGCCCAAAACATAACTCCCCCGCCACCTTCGGCGACGAACGCGATGTGAGATAGCAGCTCCGGTAGGACTCCAAACTTTAGCTCATCCATCCGGACCATCAAGTGTGGCTCTAGCTTCATCTGTGAATAGAACCTGTTGGAAGTCCGTTTTCATGTATTTTTCTGCCCACGCAATGCGTTTTCCCTTATGGGTTTTGTTCAAGGGAAGCCTGGAAATGGGATTCACGTTCCTGGCCATCTCATTCAAGACACTACATCTGGTCTTCCTGGACATCGGAACAACGCCAGCTTTGCAAAAAATGGAGGCGCTAGTGCCATTTGGTTCCCTAATGATCTGTCTGCGTATTTTTCGCATATCGCGAGGGGAAGTGCCCCTTCTTGTACCCTTATCTTTCCTTGGTGCAGTGTTGGGCTTCTCCACAAAAGAAACCAATGTTCTCTTATCCCTTCCCAGTTCCTTGGCTAAATCCAGAAGTGTCAGTCCTTCTGCAAGGTCAGCTACAACCATTTGCCTTTAAGTAGCAGTGAAACGTCGATTTTGGGCATTTTAACAAACCTGCAATAAAGCGAGAAACAGTAAAAATGGCTAACAAATGCATAACTGTCTATAACTTTAGAAATATAGCATAGATTTGCAAAATATTTTGGTATCTTACCAACTTAGGAGCACTCTTTCAGTGTGCAAAATTACAAACTTGTGCGATTTATATTATTGAAGTTATTAACAATATTATGATCTGCAATAAAGCGAGAAACACAGTTTATATATATATATATATATATATATATATATATATATATATATATATATATATATATATATATATATATATATATATATATAAATATATATATATATATATATATATAGAGAGAGAGAGAGAGAGAGAGTGTGTGTGTCAGGTTGTATATGAAAAAGAAATCAAATAAAGTGCTCGATCATATAAGAGAGCTAATATAATTTATTTAGATACTGTATATTACATATTTCAGCAATGTACCGCGGTTTCATCCAAAAGGGCAGATTTAGACATCTTTAGTAAATCTTCGTGCCCAGTGGAATCATCGGCAAGCTGAAAGGATTGTAGGCACGCCTGACAGGGAATGGCGTCAACAATGTTGACGCCATTCCCTGTCAGGCTTTGGATGAAACCGCGGTATATTGCTGAAATATGTAATATACAGCATCTATATATATATATATATATATATATATATATATATATATATATATACATAAATCGGTCAATGTGTGTATGTGTTTGTGTCGTGTCGATATAGACTCAGATAAGTAGATTGACAAACCTCTTGAAAATAGAGATGTCAGCCTGCCAAGATGGATTCTCGGCCATTTTAGATGGTTCGAGTAAACTGTGTACGATACTCAGACGACATGGCGTCAAACTATCGGATAAAGACAAGATCTACAATTCGAAGAGTGACACTTCAATGAAAATGGATCAAATGTTTTACACGTTCAGAATTTAACACGTCACGCGATAATTATTACTGTTAAATTAGTTTCATGGCAACATTTTGAAAACCTATCCTTTTCATGTCATAGTAACAGTTGGGACTTCATAATAACACTTTGAAAAGAAACAATACCGTAAAATAGTCACACTTCTACAAACGAACCATATATATATATATATATATATATATATATATATATATATATATATATATATATAGTACGGTATGAAAGTATGTATATATTATGTATAGATTTTCAGTATTTACTTCAAATATATTTTCATACTCTACTACCAAGCTCTACTCACGTATTGAGCGCTGTTGAAGTAAATACTAGAATTCTATACATAATATATCATATCTCCGTATAATATTATATGTGTATACATGAAATTATATATATATATATATATATATATATATATATATATATATATATATATATATATATATATAAATTAAACGGGTCCAAATATATTGATGAATTAACTTAAAATCAATATTTAAAATAAAAGCTAAATACAAGGTAAAACTTTATAAATAAACTTTATATAAACATCACAATACACACACACACACACACACACACACATATATATATAGAGAGAGAGAGAGAGCGAGAGGGGTGAGTGAGAGAGAGAGCTGTATATATATATATATATATATATATATATATATATATATATATATATATATATATATATATATATATATATATAAAATAAAGTAACACGGAATCACATTATCACCGGTGCAATAATTTATTTCGACCCTACAGTCTTATTCAAGCATCCAAGCGAGGTGATTACATTTTTGAAAATGAAAAAAGAGAAACTCACACTCAGAATTTCAATACAGATATAGAGATAGCGACAACATATTTAAAACATATCTTGAGAGAGGGGGAAATGAACTATTTAAGACATATATTGAGGCTCCCAACATATTTAATATACATAGAGAGGGGGGAGATTGTAAGATTTATGACAGAACGCAATACAGTGAGGGGGAAAGAGCAATAAATAAATATAGAGAGGGGGACATTTTATTATTTACCACGGAGTGGGTAAGGAAGTTGAGGTATCCTAAACGGGGTCAGCTTGTCTAGCCCCCCCCCCAACCGCCCAACCCCAAGCTCCTTCAAATCGTCTCTGAAGGCCGGAAATTTAAATTGTTCGTCTGGCGACTGATAATATATATATATATATATATATATATATATATATATATATATATATATATATATATATATATATATATATATATATATAGATAGATAGATAGATAGATAGATAGATAGATAGATAGATAGATAGATAGATATATAGATAGATAGATTTAGATTTTTCACTTATAAAATAGATCATTCAGTGAAGACCGGGGTTCCAATAAAAAACAAGCTCGATGATACTCGATTACAGAGTACAGAGCATTTATATGTGATTTTATGAAGGCTTACCAAAGCATTCCTTTCAGGACACCAATGATCACCATTAAAGATATTTTTTCTTACAAATATTATTTATTCAAATTAAATGTTTTTTTCCTACACGTGTTTCACTACCAAGCAGGTACTTGCTTGGTAGATCATCAGGGAAATTAAATGTCTGGAATACGGGTTTCAACAGCCGACAATACACAATGTGGCGTTGCAATAGTTGAGGTCACTTAAGAAGAGAAGAGGAAAAAAATAAAATTAAAATAAAAGTTAAAATTAAAAAAATTAAAAAACAAGGAAGAACAACGATAAATAAAAGAAAGTCCTAGAGAAAGTCTTAGAAAAGTGGCTCGTGCATTATTTCTTCCACCAAGCCAACAAGCAAATAATCGGTCCCAAATACATTAAAACAAAAAACAAACAAAAAACGGAACAATGTGCGATAATACACTTTCACGTCGGCCGGCACAATGATGAATAAATCCCCCCCCCCCAAGAAAAACCAAAGAACTCAATTGAATCTGTAGACCTCATCAGAAGAAGTGCTAAGTTGGTATAAAGAATTACACATTACTAATCAAAGTAAATTTATAATGTTTGATATAGATTCATACTATCCCTCCATATCCTCTACTTTACTTGAAAATGCGCTTACCATGGCTAGAAACGAATCCAACATTACAAACTTAGAAATGGATATAATTAGACTAGCAAGAAGGACACTAATATCCTACAATGATAAGTTATGGACTAGAAAGGATAGGGAAAACAATTTCGATATTACTATGGGGCCACCGGACTCAGCGCAGGTTACTGACCTGGTAGGGATATATATCCTCAGAGAAATTTGTATGAAAATACCTGAACTGGCGGGCAGTCTATATAGGGACGACGCTTTATTCTTTGTCAACACAAGTATAAGGAATCTTGAAACTAAGAAGAAAAAACTCAATATATTCTTCAGCTCAATACAACTTAGCATAACTATAGATATAAACTACCGGAGGGTCAATTTTTTGGATATTACGCTTGATCTATGCAACAACACATATGAACCTTATCACAAGCCCAACCACACACTCTACTATATCGACGCTAAATCGAATCACCCACCGATGGTGAAAAGAGCCATTATTCCTGCAATCTAGAGTAGGATATCTAAGCTGTCCAAGAATCAACAAATATTCGACAGCAGTAAGCAATTCTACAATGAAGCTTTAAACAGATCAGGATATAAGGAAAAAATTAATTACCTTGTGCCTCCTTCGGTTGGGAATGAGGGACTAAACGGGAGACCGATCGCCTCTCGATCAATGGTTTCATATAATAGGGCAATTGGGCAAGGCTAGATATAGGAGACCTGGTGTATCCCACGGTAATGTAAACCAGGTAGGGAGGGAACCGGTTGATGATAATATTCGTGAAGTTGAAAGTAACGAATTGAACACACATGCTACCCAAATCGGGGGGGGAGGTAAGAAGAAAAATAGGAGAAGGACCACTACATGGTTCACCCCCCCCCCTATAGCCAGCATATTAAGACTAATATCCCAAAGATTTTTTATAGCATAGTGGAAAAAAACTTTCCAAGGGATAGCAGATTGGGGGGAATCATTAACAAAAATACTGTAAAACTGTCTTATTCAACCTGTAGAAATATAGCCACATCCATCATAGAATATAATAATTCTAAGATAACTAAAACAAGGGATGCCATGTTCTCTTCTGGTGTTTATTCCAGTAACACCAGTTCAGTGAGAACCTCTATTATAAATATCCGTAGTAGTAGAACATCAAGCAACGGCTCAGCACACAACTGTAACTGCAGAGCTTCTAACATCTGTCCACTGGGGGGGACTGTAGAGTTTCAAGCATTGTCTACAAATGCGATGTGATAACAGAGAGTAGTAGGAAATCATATATCGGTTCCACCGGGGGTGAGTTCAAAGATAGATTCAGAAATCACAGGAGTTCCTTCAGGGGAGGCCAAAGGGGAGACATAGATAGGCCTAACACTTCGGTTGGCCGTTTTATGAGAAACCTCATTGCTAGGCAAGACCCTTTCGAACTGAAATGGTCTATTTTAGGGAGGGCTAACAAATATAAACCGAACAAAAGGAAGAGATGCAACCTATGTGCATTGGAGTCGTACCACATCATGACATCTAGAGATAATTTACTGAACGCTAGGCAGGAAATACTACAATGCTGTCTGCATAGAAACCGTTACCTGTTATCAAGCCTAAAACCTGGATAGGAGGGGAACTGGGGGAAGTATAAACTTACAGCAGAGATAGGCAGGATGGACCCTTCCTGAGGCAATCTGGGGCAATAATTAGTGTATAATATAGAGGATGAGAATTAGTAACACGTACTTATGCTAAGATATGTCTTGATTCGATTATTAGCGGAGGCTCGGGACTTAGGTTGGGGGTGATAAGGTAGGAATATTCTATCGGAATAAGGCCCATTGATAGTCAACTATAGTAAATACTTATTCAGCAGAATAGAGGGGGGAAATTTTGTTACATATAAAAAGATAGTGGAATAATAAATAATAAATCACAATTATTCTCAGAAATAGATATATTATACGAAATGCATTGGGAATTTCAAGTAAATTTAAGTGAAAATAAGAAATAGAAACCTGGATGCTATCACTATTTAATTAAATTAATTAAATTAGGTTAAATTAAATTAAATTAGTTTTTAATTAGATTAAATTAAATAAAACAATGGGTGGCAGGAATAGGGGAAAAATAATTAAGGAAAAAATAAATAAAAAAACATTCATGCCGACACGGACTTAATTTCTAAAAAATAGAAACAATTGGATTTTTATGAAAAGTATTTTGTACAGGATTTTTAAATTAGTAATAACAAAGTCTCCTTTCATTTAACGAGTTAGAGTGATATTTTCCCGTAAAGTTGGCAAAAAATAACCCCGTCCATTAAAAAAGGTTTTTTTAAAATAAAAAATAGATTTCTGATAACGATATTCCGTAGTAATATTTATTTATGGAATATAGAATAATATTCTCCACAGAGAGTTGCAAACAGACACAGCCGTTAAGGAAATATTTTAAATTATTTAAAATAATAACTAGATTTTTGTAGAAAACTTTTTTATAATAACATTTTATTTTTGATATATGAATAATTTTTTTAAAACAAATTCTGCGGGATAGGTTTTTTTTCGCTTCGTTAAACAACAAAACGATAATAATTCGGCAGTTTATTAAATGAAGGATATTTTCCCAAGATGTAAAATGACGTCCCAGACACTAGATAATTAATTTCTATAAAGAATAGTTTTAATAATAAATTTTTTTAGAAACAGTATTTTGAATAAATAATTTCTATCTACTAATATAAAGGGGAGTTTCTGCGAGATTGACGTTCAACTCGTCGGGTGTTTGTTTTGAAGGGTAAGAAATCAACCCTTGAAATAAGGCTTTTCTGACCGCTGGCATCCCGGACGAACATTTATGTTGATTTTTCTTTGTGAGAAGTTGGATTTAGAATTCCCATACTATCATTGGGTTGGAATGGTAACTTGTGAACGGTATCTTGAATGATTTAGTTCTTCGGTTTTTCTTGGGGGGGGGGATTTATTCATCATTGTACCGGCCGACGTGAAAGTGTATTATCACACATTGTTCCGTTTTTTGGGGTTTTTTTTAATGTATTTGGGACCGATTATTTGCTTGTTGGCTTGGTGGAAGAAATAATGCACGAGCTACTTTTCTAAGACTTTTTCTAGGACTTTCTTTTATTTATCGTTGTTCTTCCTTGTTTTTTAATTATTTTCATTTTAACTTTTATTTTTATTTTTTCCTCTTCTCTTCTTAAGTGACCTCAACTATTGCAACGCCACATTGTGTATTGTCGGCTGTTGAAACCCGTATTCCAGACATTTAATTTCCCTGATGATCTGCCAAGCAAGTACCTGCTTGGTAGTGAAACACGTGTAGGAAAAAACGTTTAATTTGAATAAATAATATTTGTAAGAAAAAATATCTTTAATGGTGATCATTGGTGTCCTGAAAGGAATGCTTTGGTAAGCCTTCATAAAATCACACATATATATATATATATATATATATATATATATATATATATATATATATATATATATATACACATTATATATATACATTATATATGCATATATGGTCCCTTTTCAAAGGGTTCTTATGAAGTCCCAATTGTTACTATGAACCCGACGGCAGTTATATTTTTTATTTAAAGGCAAAACGTAAAAACAAAAATGAAAGTAAAAGAACGCCTGCGCCGCTTCGAGTATGTACATCTAGTGGATAATATATAACTAGACCTATTATTATGCTATCTAATTTACATACGTGTTTACGGTGTATACATACACACTATGTAAATTAGCTGAAAAGAGAGAGTCACTCTTTCTCTAAATGCTCAAAGAAGCATTAAAAAGTATTGGAGAGAGACCAAGAGAAATAGATAGATAGCTAAGTTACTTGTCTAGTTAATTACAAAATACGGCTGATGAGAAGAATTAAAATGGATGTTTTTTGAAAATATAACTTACTTCTCGAACTACGAAATAAACTTTGGATGTGGGCTATACTTGCACAAAAATATATTTGAAAAGATGGTACAAGAATAAATTAAAATCAACCCCGTATGTAGCAATTAATTTTATGGAAACAAATATTAAGAATATGTACATATTTGGTACTATGTGTTACGAATATATTTAAGATAAAACAAAAGTCATCTTTGGGAGGTATAATAAGTATAACCCTGTCTATGTTGTCTATATTGAATATCAAGAATTTGTTAAGAAAATAAGATGACTTGTTTTACCAATGGATTTATTATAGAAGAAAGGGAAAATACTCACTATTTAAATTATTTTGAAGAATTTCATCAGATGATAAGTTATGACCAATGTTCATGAAAATGTTCATTTTGAGGTATTTCTTCTTCTACAAGAAGAAATACCTCAAAATGAACATAATTATCAGAGAGAACTGATAGCGAAGTCACGCGACGATGTGAAGAAATGGCTATCGCTTAAAATGAAAGAAATTCCAGTTATTCACTGAGACAGTTAAAAACGCCAGGATGCATATCTACAATATTATATTATTGGCGCTGAGTTGTCAGCATTATTCTGTGTATCCATATAGATTCGTGTTTATATTACTTCCTTGAATGTATTTTACTGAGTGAGATTCAACATGTCTGACTCCAGCTCTGTAGTTTCCAGCATTCCGAAGTAGTCATGCTGCAGTATCAATTGAAAACTCTTCACTGTCTTCTTTAACATTTTCTATTGGTGACGTTGGTGTGTGTGGCTAATCATTTCAATGGGATCATATCAGTCTGGGATGATGTTGGTTACTACTTCACATGTTTGCATCTTGTGCCGTTTGCTTACATGGAACTGAACTTTTAGTCAGCGAATTGTTTATTTCATCTCCGTGGAGAGCCTCCTAACTTGTTGCATCGCGCGAGGAGCATTTAAGTCGGTTAATGAACACTCGACTACGTTTTAATTATGAATTGGTCACGTGATCTAGTTTTGCGGACAGAGTTCTAGACAAAGGTTATAAGTATCTCTGATATGCCAATAGTATTTTAGCGCTGCTTTATGCAAGAAAATGGCAGGGTAAGGAGGAAAAGAAAAAAAATTGCGAAGCAGAGCGAGAAGAGAGGGAAAGGCAGAGGCTTAGCATACCAGTAGTCTATTTCCCTTGCTCTCGTCTTATCGAGCACACTACAAATAGTAATCAGTTTACTATATGATGATTTACACCAAACGATCAAGGTGAAATGTCACGTTTTCTTGGAATATTTCTATCTATATAAAGTTAAGTGTGTGTATATGTTTATATACTTCATGTACAAGATCCACTCCTAAACTAACTGACGAATCATTATGAATGTTGAAACACAGCTGCTAGGCGTAAAGAGCCCAAATGTGGGCTATATTTAGTTTAATTTAGTTTCATGTAAAAGAGGTAAAAGGGGGTAGAAGTCCACCGTGCTAGAAAACTTCTCACACCTGTCAGTATGCTATATCTCTACAAAGCCATCATCCGTCCATGTATGGAGTATTGTTGTCACATCTGGGCTGGTGCACCAACCACTAGTCTCTCCCTCTTAGACAGGGTCCAAAATAGAGTCGCTAATCTGATAGGTCTCTCACTATCCACCAATCTTCAGCCACTGTCCCATCGCCGCAATGTTGCATCGTTGTGCCTGTTTTACAAGTAATTCAATGGAATGTGCTCCGATAAACTGGCTGCTCTGGTGTCCCCTCAACGTAAATATACCCGACCAACTCGACTATCAGTTAAGTCCTATTCATTCACTGTGAAGATCCCACGATAACGGAGGTCTTTCTACTCTAATATATTTTTCCTCGAGCTGTCAGCCTTTGGAACTCCCTCCCGGCTCCCTGTTTCCCTAACTTTACCAAAATGCAGAAATTTCAGTGCAATGTAAACAAATATTTCGCTGCATAACTCCTCACTTAAGATGTCCCCTATAATTCCTGTCCCCTAATCCACAGTAGCCCCTTACGTCTTAGTGGCAATGTTCATTGTCTGTGGTGAATTTAAGTTTTAAAAAATACCTCCGATTTTTGTGAAATTTTTAAAATAGGTATTTAGTAAGGTAATTAATTAATATTCCCCAAATTTCAATTTATTTTGGGTATTTTAAAGGGTTTTAGGGGCATAATATGGATACCCCCCACCACTATTTAAAAACTCAAATATATCAGATTTGCATTGAATTTGATCCATAGTCATTAGACACCAGTTAAGCAAGATTCCTTAAATTTAAATTTTTTCTTAAGATTCCTTTAAAATTAAGCCTTAAATTGTAGACATTTTCTAAGATCAAAGTTATGTAATAGATTTGGATAAAAATTAGCATAAGGATTCTAGACATAAGGTTTAGTATCATTATATCTTGATTTTAACCTCCGTAAGGATATATAACAGTGGTGCGAAACTGTTCTGTTCGGAGAATTAATTTTACCCGTCCTGAAACGGCTATTTAGAATTTTAGAATTGAACAAAACGAATTTAAAATCAATCAACGTGTATATATTGAGAAAATATTAACCACATTCGACATTACTAATTGCGAACAAAAAGTGTCTCTAAAAATGCACACTCGTTTGGTACGGAAGAAAGTGATAGGCGGTTTAATGTACCTAATAACATACACAAGAGCAAATATTATTTGGATTGTTAACATGTGCTTAAGACCAACCCTAAGTTACAAATTACAATTCAAGAATCGTAAAAGCAGTTTACAACACCTAAGATTTATTGATGCACATCGGAAAAACTATGATGATATAAAAAGTACACCAGATTAATGTTATGCCCGGTGTGAACAAGGATGAGTTATATCTCGGAAAGGTCATAAACAGGTTCCTATAGCTTTTGTTACATGCAATTTAACTATGACACCGGCTATTCAGGAAAGTCAGTTTTGAATACAACGTTTGAATAAGATGGGTATGGATAAATCTATAATATCAGAAACTTTATATTCGATAATCAGAGTAGAATATGTATTATGAGGAATCGTAAAACAAATCAAAAGACTGGATATATTTATATCAAATATAATTTTATAAAATCCCCTATCAAGTTAAAATATGTACCAAGAGGTGAGAACACTGCAGATTTCTTCGAAAAACCCTTATAGGTGATCAAACTACAATTATTGGTGAGAAAATTATTAGAATCGAAAGTTTAAAGCGAGTGATTTCCCTGTAAGGGAAATCTTCTACATAAAAGAACAAATACTTTACTTTCAGTTAAATGCAAGTTGTTCCTACAATTCCTTTGTTACAATCGCCCGTTCCTTCCCTTTTCCTTTCATCTCTCGCAGTATAATATGTCAATTAACCGCTACAATAACAGGGTGACCGTAGTTTTAAAATATTCAAATGCTTTCGATAAAGGAAATTGTTTATTGCCTTTCACCTCAGCAACGGATGATTACCGATTAAGTTGAGTCTTTTCTGTCGCGTGGCAAGCGAGGGGGGGGGGTATGATTGCCGTGTTAACTGGTTTGTGGTCGACAAACAAGTGACGAGTTCACCTTAAACTAAAAGTATCGGTGTTGGCGACGTAATCTCAATTTAACTAACGGATGTTTTGCCACGAAAGGATTTCTCCATCAATAAATAAACGTTTTCTGCGCATGTTATAAACTAGCTGAATGACACGATCTGCTTTTTGGCTGGGATCAAAGTGTAGTATCTGTTCTGATATTACCCTTCTTCCGTTCTGCCCTCGATTACACTGAGGTAATTTTTATTTTTGTCCCAATTCAGAGTGTCGTCTTTGGGAGATGGGTTTTCCCCACATTAAAAAGCGACCTCGTGTAAACCGTGGCCGTCGTAAACTAAGGCGTGTGCACTTAAAAGTGACGTTTGCAAGTAGGTAGCAGGCGATATCTGTCGAACAATTATACTGTCAGTAATTAATGAGAGACTTTTTTAAAAAAGCATTAGAAAACCTTAAAAATTGCATTTTAAAAAAGAAAAGAAAGGAACCGGATTCGATTTATACTGAAAGTGAACTTTATTCGATATAAATAAAATGAAAAAAAAACACGAATTCAAAATGAATAGTGAAGTTGTGTTATTGCTGCGTTAAAATAAATAAGCATTACGTTGTTTCATGGATTTCTATTTACCATTTCTATTTACTTGCCTCCCCACGAAGACAGGACAGAGTTAGAAAGAAGCTTGGTTTTTAATGTGAGGAAAATCAAGCTCCCAAATAGGGACACTCTGGATTGCGACAAAAATTGAAATTGCCTCAGTCTAGAAGAATTTCTCATTCAATTTTAATGGCCGAGCACAGAAAAGACGAAGTGTAGTATCAGAACAGATATTACACTTTTAAATATCTTATTTCAAAAAAATATAAAAATACAATTTAAATTTTAAGCAAATTAGTCACAAGGCCATCAAAAGTGTGGGGAGTGGAATGTCGTTGGTCATCTTCTGTCTATCCTACTCTTTGCTAGAATCATTAGTCACCACGATACCACATTTACTCTAGGAGTCAAAATACCCAATGTGTTGAAAATTTAAATTTTATTTATAAGTATATATATTTAATTCAATGTTTTAATCATTTTTTCTATAAAAACACAGTAATTAAATAAACAAATTAAGAACAAACAATAAATAATTTTAAAAATGAAAACGATAAATAAATAAATAAATAAATAACGAATTTTGTAAGTGTTATAAAAGTGAAAAACTATTTGGAAATAAATATATAAACAAAATTATTTTATTGATCATTTCACTTTGTTTAAATTGTATTTTTTGTCCTGAAATAAAATTATGTTTAAAGTGTTCAAAATGTAACTTTAAGTTATTTATTTTATTTTTTAGCACCAAACATATTTGAACTGTTTTAGAATTTTATTATACACAAAGAACTTTTGGACACAAAAACTAAACTTTGAACATTCTTTTTACACAAAAACAATGAAGTTTTAACGGAATTTCTAGTCGATAATATTTTATTGCTAACAAATTGTTAAAAGGAAATGGTGTCGACACATGGACATAAAAGTTCAATTTCATATACGTTCAAAATTAAATTAGAATATTTTATCAGGACAAACAAAACATTTTATGTTATACAAACTTGTTATTGTGTAAAAAATATTTCAAACTTTAGGGGAAACAAGCAAGTATTGTAGCATTACCCGTTCTTTCGGCGTACCCGGTAAGATCCAACAAGAATGACAAAGAACAGAACGTATATGGAAAAACTTTGGTTTTCTTTATTTCCCATCACCGGATTGTTTACGCCGACTACGCACACACACACTAAAATCTGTTGACATACTTTTGTCTCATGAAAGTATTTTTCTTGCTGAGGTCACAGACTTGGTTTACGCTAGAAACTCGTTCATATATACATCCGATTGGAAAGCAATTTGCTCTGCATTGTCTATTCGAGCGTGAACTGAAGCAATTGTTCCACAAGCACTTCCAATTATATGTTTGATGAAATACAAGTCAGGGGATTCCTTCACGGTACCAACTTGCTTATCGGTCGCATTTTTAGTTAGCGGACACGAAAGCCTAACAACAAGACGGGCTTGGGTACCATAGCCAATAACGCTTCATCGGTGCCATAAACATCACTAAACTCCCATTCTTCCGGTACTTCGACACTCCGATCACTCTGAAACCGCCGCCTTTCAAGTCTCGCTTGCACTGCGGAACTTTCTCCTTTTCAACAGTTATCAAGTCGATTTCTTTCTTTCTCGACGTCCCACCAACAATGGATTCGTCCACGATTCATTTTTGACACACTTCATTAGTCTTACAGTATCTGTTTTTTTATTTATTTAAAATAACTATCAAAATTTCACCTTGAAAATGACATGAACAAAACCATCAGTATCCTTTCTTAAAAACCAAACAATTACAAGATCAAAGATGTAATAATTTAAGAGGGAAATTACCACCGTCAAATGTCTACATGTAGTGTTTAACCGTTCCCTTGGAAGTGTCCTGTTTATCTTCTTGGTACCAATCACTGTGACGTCTGCAGAAAAACGAGACTCAGTGAAATGACCTTCTGATTATGACGGCCACTGTCTAACACTGCCCTTTTGAAGATGCAAGTAATTAGGGACTAAGGATGGGGGCACAACCTTTACATTTAAAATAGAAAAACATTTTTAATGGGTGGCGAACAATTACTCAGGAAATATGATTTCAACTGGATTATCTAACGTTTTATTTTAAAGTAAAAATAAATAAATAGAGACGATGTATTGCATTGTCATTTAATTCCGCGTATTATTATTATTATTATTATTATTATTATTATTATTATTATTATTATTATTATTATTATTATTATTATCATTATTATCATCATCATCATTATTATTATTATCATCATTATTATTATTATTATTATCATTATTATTATTATCATTATTATTATTATTATCATTATTATCATCATCATTATTATTATTATTATCATCATTATTATTATTATTATCATTATTATTATTATTATTATTATTATTATTATCATCATTATTATTATTATTATCATTATTATTATTATTATTATTATTATTATCATCATTATTATTATTATTATTATTATTATTATTATTATTATTATTATCATCATTATTATTATTATTATTATTTACTCACTAGGAGTTCTCACACAAGTCATTAATTGATTGCTCACTGCCATAAGTAGGTTGTGTTGCCTGACGTTTGTGTAACAAAACTCTCATTAGATTTCCAGTACTCTTTGTTTCTTTTAATCACCATTGAAAATAACTTTGCGTTTTCACAATAGCCGTTTACCAGTAAGTTCTGGCTGATAATAGCCGTTTAATTTATCGGAAATTTGAGTGAAAATAAGCCTCCTCGGTGGAGGCCTGGATTGTGCTCCTCTTCCTCAGTTTTTCCATTCTCCTTGGCCCTTCACGACAATTTTGTGTGCTATCACCCGAGGCTGGTACCGCATTTTTGGGGAAGGGTCAAATCATGGGATTTCTGGCAGTTTAATTTCCTTTTAATTCGTGTATTTTCTTTCTATATTTTTCTATTTTTATTTCAACTTAATTGTGGTTAGCCTGTGTTACATGGTTATTCGGGCTGGTTTCCGCTCTTGAGGGGCTTTCTTAATAATTCAGCTGTTTACATCAGTGCTGTGCATTGTATGGTGACAATCCTCCTTTGATTCTAATTTCTACTTGTTTTATTTCTAAGCTAATTTGGAAATGTTCCCAGTGCTCATAAAATAGTCTTACAGTATTTTTCTCCATGTTCCATATTCCCATACCATCTCCGCTTTGTGTCTGTACCATTTTCTTCCATGTTAAATGTGCAGACATTTTCATAGTTTCCAATCAACTGTCATCCCAACACAGTCATGTCCGTTCTTGTATTTCTTATGGGCAAGTTTTTGACATTCACTGATTTACCGTTTAATCTCTTCTTGTCCAGGAAGTCTACATTTGCTGTTTTAATGAGTCTTGTCTATCTTGGTTTTCGTGTACGTAATTCGTTTTGTGCCATTCAGTAGTAATTCAGTTTATCTACTCAAGTGTACTTTCCGTAGCCATGTGTTTTCGTGCGCCATTTCTTTGGTCAGTCATATAAATTGTCGATATACTGCTTCTCTTCACATTTTTATTTTCTCGCTTTTTGTTTCCCGTTTCGCTACTCTTTTTTATTGTTTACCTTGGCGGTGTTTTTGTCGGTCGTAATCAGCCTCTTCATACTTTGTCTGGTATATTTCTTCACTTCTTTAGTTGTATCGTTCACTCAATTTTCAATATTACAAGTTCTCTTCGCCATTCTTCATCTTTTACATCAGTCGATCAGTATCATCCTTCGGCTGAAGTGTTTTGTGTATGCTCATTAGTTTTCCGATTCTTTGATGCAAGTAGCTCGGTTCCTCTTTTGTCCAGTCTATGAAGGGTCCAGGGTATCTTACTAAGTATACTGCTCAAGTATTTCTTTCTTTAATTAAGTTTCTGCTATATAATTTTGTTTCCAGAAGTTTTTTTGCTATTCTACCGCATTATTTTTAACAATCTCTTTCATCTCTATTGACTTGATGGTGGCCGCCTCCAAGGTTCAAGTACTCTCTTCACCCTCCCAATTGGTGTCTGGTTGGTGCTCTTGTCGCTTTCCAACATACTGTCTGTTCGTATATTGTATACTAACAGGTCCGTGTACCGGCGTTGCCCGGGGGTAATATAAAATTATAATTTAATTTTTATAAAAATATTACAGTATCAATTTTTTTTTTAATTCAGAAAAGAACCCATTTCACTGTAAGTAATTTAGGTGATTAAAATAAGAGTCAGCTCTGTTTTGGCGTTGTCCAGGGAAAATATAAAATAATGGTTTAATTTATTATTATTATTATTATTATTATTATTATTATTATTATTATTATTATTATTATTATTATTATTGATTAATTAATGAAGTTTTTTAACCCAGAAAAAATATTTTTCATAAGATGTCCGAAAAATATCAATAAATAGTTTGTCAATAATAAATTTATTCAGTGTCAGATATCCAATCAATGTCCTAAAAGTTCATACAAAAATATCTGCTCCTTCCCCTAAAAGAAAAAATATATATCGCGTGGGTAAAATTCTATTGTGTATAATTATTTTGGGTCAAATTCTCCGGTGGCAGATTCGTAGAAAACACCTTCATAGCATCGTTATAAATACATAAAATCTTATCAACCGAAAGGAAATTGATTTATCTACAAGTTTCCCAATGTGTAGTGTGTTATTTTAATTTGTCGGTGAGATACAAAAAATGAACATATCCGTTTTTTAGAGATTTTGTTTCATCGCAAAATTATATAAAAGTAAACTGACGTAAACAAATTATTAGTTGATTTTTTTAACATAACTTTGGTAAAAAAAATTTGCTATAAGAAAAGCTACAAATATCGGAACATTTCTTGCGCAGGTGATTACTTTTATGCTATGGCTGTGCTTTTTCGGACGCTTTTGTTATTGGAATCGGAATCGGTAATTGTATTGGAATTGAGGGAAAATATTGGAATCGTCCCATCAATACTTTCTACGTCAATCTGTATAATTTACTCTCAATATTAAAATTCCTTTTGAAATAATAAATGCCTGTCAGGGTTAATAGTATAAAGAAAAAATGAATCTTTCTTCTTCCGTAAAAATAATTGTCATTGTCACCTAAATATACTTTAAATGACTGAAATAAATTTCTCTTCTCTGTTTATTTATTTACATTTGTAGCAATTTAATTCTTTTTAAACAATAAATATTCTCTGTCTTCTTACAGTAAAAATAATTGTCAACTAAATATTGTTCAACTCAATGAAAGGAATGTAACTTTTGAAATGTGTTTACTTAAAACTGTGTTGACGGGACGACGGAATTCGATTTGAGAACAATTCATTTTAAAATCGAGAAATCAGAAGTTTTTACTTTAGCGACATCAATCATAACATTTGCTGATGATGATGCCATGTGTTATGCAATGTGTGTGAAAGGTGATAACGTACGGACGGACACGAAATGCCTTAGCGTATAGATTATTCGAAAGTTATTATAAAAGACTTGCGACTTTGATGATACTGTGTTTGCGCTCTATACAACCACTCCACGCAACTGTTTCGACTTAAATATCCGACTTAACATCTACAAAGGCAATGCGTTCATATAATCCGCGGATTGTTAACTTTTCTCACGCACTTACGGTCTGCTCATACCAAAAAACAAAAGAAAAGGTTACATTTATAAGCGTGACAATCTTCGCAGTTATCGGTGTCAAAGTTCACGAATGTATTTCCGTTGTTGTTTTGAAAATGCACTATGAAAGGCAAAAAGAATGAAATGCCACCGCAAGGATGGAGCGGAGAGTCATTTGAAATAACAAAAAGAGTGATGCAAATTGCAGACAGCAACACATGTCGGAAGAGATAAAAGACATTTGGTGCGCTCATCTAAATGGGATTATTACGCCTGGATTATCTCATGTGGATTAGTCAACCGTTATGAGTTCGGTTTGCTCTTGGTTTCGTTTTATCTCGCGTGTTCAAATGCATACATACAACTGTATATCTTTACACACACACAAACACACACACACATACACAAACACACACACACACTGATGTTGACACCATGCGTATGAATATTACAATATTCCTTTTACCATAAGCAAGATGAGACCACACTGAATCCAATGATGTAACCTTTGTAAGTGTATCTTGTGCGATTTTTGACTTTTAACTGGGCATGCGCGCGTGCACATACACACACACACACACACACACAACGCGACTTTCATTTATATAATAGAAAAGCAGGGCTCCGGCATTGCTCGGGATTTTGCAACAGAAAATAAAATTACTTTTTAAAAATGTGCGTAACATATTTCTTTTAACTCTCTCTCTCTCTCTCTCTCTCTCTCTCTCTCTCTCTCTCTCTCTCTCTCTCTCTCTCTCTATCTATCTATCTATCTATCTATCTCTATCTATCTATCTCTCTCTCTATCTATCTATCTATCTCTATGAGTAGAAAGTGGACCTAGGATTTACTCTCGGCAGCTTCGTAACTCTCGCTTCTCTTATTTTGCCTTTTAGTCCTCACATTTAATGAGCGATGTTTCTGACAAAGGGAGAAGTATTGCTGTTTTCTGGGTCAGAATCTATCCATTTTACAATTATCATTGGCTACTTTTTTTATCTAGGAGTGGTAATTTTTTAGCTCCTTACATCAAGTGGCTTCATGCCTTGTCTAGAGCGATTTCCATTAAAAAAATATTACTTTTTGATCCCACATATCCTTCAGATAGCTTCTTTCTCTAATCCATGCGCAAACTTTTGCAACTGCTCACATATAAAGAAAGCAAGAAATAAAAAGAAAAGAAATCAGCAGTCAACTGTTCAACCATATATATTTTTTTAATATTCATTCAAAAATACACATTTTTTAAGAGATCCGCCCAAAAAATGTGAATTAAAGTGTTTTACGTTTTATTTATTGAAATGATTCTTTTGAAGTAGCACTGAAATAACACATCCCAACACGACACCACTGTAAACGCTAAGGGGTAAAGCGGAGATGTACGAAGGTATTGATGGCTTAGAATGCGAATTTACCAGTTTGCGTCTACGTCTGAGAAAGGGTAGGGATATTAGCAACAATGAACAGTGGGTATGGGAGAGTGGTTCAAAGACTGAGGTCAGTAGTGATTATACACTGTTGCATGCATGGAGAAGTAGAGGTCAGACTCTAGTGTCGCGCGTGAAGAGAAATGCATGAAGATATGCCATGTTGTGAGTAAGACGTGCATGTGATTAATGCTCTGTAGTGCATGAAACGAGTGCATGTAAGTGGACCTGCACTGTTGGGTATGAATGGCAGAATGCGTTCGTTTTAGTTGATGAGTTCTTGGTGGAGTTTACGAACGTTCAATTGTCGGGATAGCTGGTGCACTATGGCCGAAATTAGATGCGCAAAGTTTTGCACGTGAGTTTGCATGTTTGAAGAGACAAGTACAAGTGGGTCTGTACTGGTGTCAGAGTGAGTCGTTCGAGTTGATGGACCCTCCTGTTTCAGCGTTGATAAACGAACATACAGTAGTTGAGTAATGTAATCATTAAGCCATTAGTCTTGCATGTCACGCTGTTCTGCTTGAACAATACTGCGGATTTTTTAAAATACTTCCTTTTTTAGGCCCTGCTAAAATGTGATGTGACACTTGTGCTTTTCTGTGATTAGTCCTTGTATCTTCTCAGTCTCGTCAAACCAATCCTAATGCTTCCTCTGGGACGGTCCAAGCACTTGAAGTGAAGAAGTGTGTACAGCTTCCTTGAAGGCTGCCCAGTCATCTTCGATGTTGAAATGACCAAACTATAGGCCAGCAGGTTTTCTGCTGAGATCATTCGCAAGAAGAGTTTCATTTGCTTCCACTTTCAGTTTGGAGACGTTAATGCGTTTGGCCGTCTTCTTCACCCGAGATAGCCGCTTGGCTTCAATGCGGAGCTTGGAGATGACAAGTCTGTGATCCGTCCAGCACTTTGCACCACACGTGGCCTTGGTAATCACAACATCTTGCCTGTCTACCTTTTTGGTTATGACATAGTCAATGAGATGTCGATGCGTGGACCTTGGGTGTATCTAGGTAGCTTTGTTCCTATTAGACTGACGAAACACAGTGTTAATGATTAAGAGATCATGTGCGATGCAGGTTCTTTGAAGCAACAATCCGTTACTGTTGCACTTGCCAACTCTATTTCTACCGATAGCTCCTTCCCAGGTGTGGTAATCTGCACCAACTCTGACATTGAAGTCTCCAAGAATGAGTAATTTGTATCCTTTGTCAGAAGGGTCTCGAGTTCTTGGTAGAACGTGTCCTTCACATCATCCAGATTTGAGCATATCTGCTGATTAGTGTAGCATGACTCTTCTTCTCTACGAGTCAGCGCATTGGCATAAGTCGATAATTCGTCCCTTTAGGCAGGGAAGTCAGATTTCCTATGTGAGTCCAGAGAGATAGTGAAAACAATGATCGACTAACCCCCACCCGCACCCTCAATAAACTCCTTTTAATCCAAAATGAAAGTCTGTTCGGTGAAACAACTCTTAACAGAAAGGATTAGATGAAAGTATGCAAACTTGGAAGTAGCTGTCATTAATGGGATTAACCATCGGGCCTGGGTTCTCCTGTGACATCACCAACCATGGGCCATACGTTATGAGGGTTCTCCCGCTTGGTCCTAAGTGATCGACCCAAGACTTTAAAAAAGCATCTGGTACTGCTCTTCTATTGACTGCTGCGATAATAATGATAATATGAGCTCATATATAAGACGACCTGGTTATAAACTTACTAAGAATTAATTTAACTTTTCCCAAACGAACGAAATAATAGCAATCTAATGGAACTATGTCGGGATTTGATACCGGATTTCAAACTTCCTCGTTGAGAGTCTGAATTTTTAAACATACTTAATTAGTTACGAATTACAAGAATGTTTTAAGCGTTATTCAAATTACATCACAAAGATATAACCAACCAATTTTATTGACTAACCTTAACCCTAACCAACCAATAGTAAATGTTATATTAAAAATATTTTGTTTGTTTCAGAACAAGATATTTTTAAAAATATATGCTGCCATCAATATTTCAGCCACGCATTGGTCAACTTTTATTGACCTCTCACAAAATTGGGTCTGTGAACGTGCACTTACAGAATGTTTCCCAACGATGAACTCTCGGGATCTTCAATGAACGGGACAAAATTGGCATTTTCGAACTTACCTGCATATTCACACGCATATAAAAATAACCCTCAAATTAAAATGTGAAGCTTCACAAATTCAGAAAGAAGCAAGGCACATGCATATGATAACAAAATCATTTTGCTCCCAAACAACACCTTTTTATGCACTAACGACTTACCGGTTATCAATGCCCAAATCACCACTCGAGGATAAGGGTTAATAAGTTTGTCAGGTGAAACAATACCGTGTGGATTGGTAACGATGGTTGAAACTCGTCAGAATTTGATTATTTACGGATGGCTCAACAAGAATTTGTTAGCATTGGACTTGAAAACGACCATGTTGTAGTCAACTGTAAAGCAGCCCCTTATTATTGTATATTATAAACGGGCAATTCTTGGAAAGAAACTTTGCTCATGGAAGTTTCGTTTAGTTTTAGATACACAGAGCAAGAAAGAAAATTATTTATAGTGGTTGCAGCTAAATGAGTTTTTGTTATGAATGTTTTACAGGAAGAAGCATAGATTGACGCTAAGTCGAGACCCCTACCATGAAAATAACGATAGAGTAGAGAAAGACTAGTAATCTCTCTTCTGTGAGAAAGAGGCTGTGAGAAGAGGCTGTGAGAAGAGGCTGTAGGGACGAGAAAAGAACACCCCTACTAGATTTTGGTTTTGTATTCGATCAAAGCAAGAAAGAGTTCTCTGAGCGGTACCTTCCCAAATGTGGCAACAGCACCTCCCCATCTCAGGACGTATTTAACTCTTATACAGGTAGAGAATAGCGTCAGGGTAAGATACTTTCTGGAGCAGTAGAATGATCCAACCATTTTTCCAGCGACCTTAGCAACAGATTTGATGTAAGTCTTCCATTTCAGGTCCGGAGTAATGGTCAGTCCTATGAGCTTATTAAAGCAGAGGGCTTCCTCAAAGAGAGAGAGACACTCCTTTCAATTCAGGCAAAGTGGGGATCCGAACGTTCGTAGTAAAGGGACAGAAGGTTGGTTTTAGACGTATTAAAAGTAACCAGACACCTTTTCCCCCATTGTATGACGTGCTCAAGGTCGGAAGAGAGAAAGATCTTCAACATTCATTCAAAATAAAGAAGAAGGGAGCACTATCCAAAATCTCAACTGCTTTCTCTCTGGTGGTTCAGTCGAAAAAGAGAAAGATCCTCTCTGCTTATTCGCTACATAAGACTGGCGACTTCCTGTGCGTGTGATGTCACTGTCGGGACACGTAGCCTTACTCGAATTCTGATTGGAAAATTCCACTCTACCTAATTTTTAACCTCATGTGAAAGATTCCCATGCTAATCCTACTTTTTACACAGCTGCATCTAAATATAATTACACTCATAATCAACAAACTTTCGCCGTCACTAAAGTCGTGTTGATTTTTGGAAAACAAAAGTGACAAATCAACCTTCAAATGGATAAGAAAAAGCAACAGCAAAATAAAATGACCGTTTGACTATTCCCGACCTTCTCTGTTATAATAAGTCAAATTTCAGTTGTGTGCTTTGTTTTTTAAGTGGGGCGTTCTGTCCATAGCCTTACCAGGGCGTTGATTTATTTATGTATTTTTTTACAAGAAAACAATCCTTTGTGTGTCATTACACAGGATGTGTGGCGTTACACAAAACGTAAAATTCCAATGTTTATTGGTTTCTTACGAAGTCATGTTTGTGATTTCTTACGTTTTTTGTGGGGGGGGGGAGTCGTGCGTTTTTTATTTCGCTTTTCTTTTATTCATCTTGTGCAGCCGAGTTTTTGATTGAGCGTTTTATGTGGCAGAGTAAACAAAAGACACGTGTGGAATTTTGCAGATACGTGTCTGCAGCTCGCATGAAGTTGTTTCCCACAATTTGTGTGCCAAACGCCAATAGGTTGGACCCTGTGGAATTCCACACAGAAAAAATGTCGTATTTAGATTGGAACGGGATATTACATGTGTTCAAGAAGTATCGAGAATTAAGCCTACTTTTTTTAATAGACGCAAATAAACAAGGACATTTTCATTTCCTTTGATGTGGTGTTTTCAAAAAGTATCGATGATATAAATAAACAATGAATTAAATGATTTGAGTGAGCGATTTTGGAAGTTGTATAAGTATTGTTCCGGTGTTGTTTGAACAAGTGTTCCTCCTGAATTTTAGACCACCGTGAAGACCTTATTGTGCTATAAAGGATTCTTTCAGTTTCTTACATTTCCCTCTCGAATTTTCTTCTTGTCCTACGTTACTTTGTTGTTTAACACAAGTTACAATATTTTCATTTTTAAATAAGCATGATTTGCATTTTTATTTTATACACGGATATTCAATGAAAGGAAAAGAAAAAGACACATGAATAGAACGAACTTATCCCGCCACCATTTCCTAGTGATGGGCGAACCGTTGGCTAGCAGTTGTCACTCTTATTGCGTTTGTGTGTCCTTCTGGGGTATACCTGTCCTTATTCTCGTTTCCTGTTACGTGATTAACTTAATCATCTGCTAAACCCTTTATATATCACACCTGTATGTTGTGATAATTACTTATTCGAAAATCAGCTGTTTTTCCTTAACTCAAAATTCGGACAAGTAGACAAAACCCGCCCGCTCTCGTAAACCTCATAAGAGATGCATTTCGAGGTTTCTAGCGTGTCGCCAATTTCGATTAATGTCTAAAGATGACCGTAGATGCAACGAATAATAAATGTATTTTTAAAAAGAATGAGTCAATACTTAAAATGCATCCATTCAGTCTGTACATTCAGCGATAAAATTATTTCAAACTTAAGCGTGACAAGAGGCCGAAAATGCTTTTCAAGCTTAACGATGACAAACCGACGAAAATTCTATCTTAAATTTGAGTGTGACAGACCTACCAAGAAATCTCATTTCTTTAAAAATTATAAGAAGCCTTTCCAACCACCGATTATCATGACTAATAGCACCCTTCCCGGGAGTTCAACATTCAAACTCCTCGGCCTACATTCACAGTCAACATGATTTGGAATAAATATATAGAAGTATTGTTGCCAAATCTTGGCTGGTGCATCAACCACTAGTTTCTCCCTCTTATACAGGGTGCAAAAAAAGTTTCTACCCTAATAGGTCTCGCACTACCTACCAAACTTCACCTATATCCTATTGTTGCAATTTTGCAGCCTTCTCTTTGTTTTACAAGTACTTCCACGAAATGTGTTCCGACGAACTTACTTTTTTTTAACTTAGTTCACCCCAAACAAGGCAAGTTGCAACTTTAGACGTAAGAGGCTACTAAAAATTAGGGTGAAAGTTTTGGGGGGTCATCCTAAATTGAGAGCTGTGTAGCGAGATGCTTGTCCACATTAGTTTTAAATTTCTGCATGTCGGTACAGTTGGGGAAACAGAAAGCAAAGAGGAAGTTCAAAGGCCAGCAGCTCGAAAATAATTATTGGAATAGAAGGCTCTCCAGCATCTGGGGACCTCCACAGTGAATGAATGGGATTTAGATCATTGTCGGGTTGATCAAGTGTATTTACGTCGATGGGGCACTAGAGCAGTAAGTTCATCGGAGCACATTCCATGGAAGTACTTGTAAAACAAGCACAAGGATGCAACATTGCGGCAATGGGATAGGAACTGAGGCTTGGTAGATAGTGAGGGACCTATTAGATTACAGACTCTTTTTTGGACCATGTCTAATAGGGAGAGACTAGCGGATGGTGCACCAGCCTATATGTGACAATACTCAATGTATGGGCGGATGGTGGCTTTGAAGAGATATAGTATACTGTCAGGTGTGAGAAGTTTTCTAGCATGGTAGAGGAAGCCCACCTTCTTTGCAGCAGCATTGGTAATGTATTTTATGTATTTGTTCCAATTCATGTTACCTGTGAATGTTAGGCTGGGGAGTTTGAACGTTGGACTCTCAGGTAGGGTGTTATTGGTCATGGGAATCGGTGGTTGAACGGGTTTCTTGTAGTTATTGAAGGAAAGGAACTTTGTCTTAGCAGCATTAAATGTTACCATCTATGTATTCCCCCATTCCACTACAGAGGGGAGGTCACTTTCTTTGAATTCGGCCATTGCCTCAGATATGTGCGCGTCCGTTTTACCCACATGACGAGAGTAGGGCGTGGTATCGTCAGCAAATATACCCATCTCAGACACAATGTCATCAGGGAGGTCGTTTACAAAAATCAGAAACAATACAGGTGTAAGGATCAATCCCTGGGGTACACCTGCATTTATGTCATGTTGTTTGGATGAACGGCCATCGAGGACAACCTGGACCTTTCTTTTGGATAGAAAATATATAGTTACATCAAATATTCGTCCAGTACTACCATATGAATATTTTTTTATGAGAACACCTCTATGCCAGACCTTGTCAAAGGCTTTGGATATATCAAGCGCTACTGCCTTAGCTTCACCTGTCTTGTCCAGTGTATGGTATATGACCGTTACCTAAATCCATACTGATGGTCAGAAAGAAGTTTAGCATTAACAAAGTGTCTGACTATCGCTAGATTGATTAAGGATTCAAAGATTTTAGTGAAGAGCTGGAGTAGACTAATGGGGCGATAATTCTGATGGTCAGTTCTATCTCCAGAATTCTTGAAGACTGGTACGACAGAGGCAATTTTCCAACTATCAGGGAAGCAAGATTCGGCAAGGCATTCGTTGTAGAGTTCGGAGAGTCAGAATCTGAATTATGCTAATAAACATTATTTATATGAAACATTCCGACAAAAACGTTGCGAAAATGTGTTTATCGTTTGTATAATAGCCGTTATATATCAAATTAGAAAACAGATTTGATTGAAGAGATAAATGCCACCAAGTTGTAGGCCAACAGGAAATAATTAAAACGCGCCGGATTAAAAATCACCTCATCGGATGTGACGTCATAGTTATGTTGAAATGTTGCGTGCATTGGATAGAAGATTACGTGAATTGAAAAGAGATAACGGTACATGGATGAAAGGAAACGAAGTGATGCGGAGAGAATGATACCTTTCTAAATGCTTTAGAACCAACTTTTAAAGAAAATAATCAACTCTCCAGTTTAAATTGTTCTTCGTTCTTCTCCATTTGGTATGATATTTGGCAAGACGAATTAAAAGTAAGAACCCCGCTGGGTCTTCAGAACTTATTAAAAGGATTAATCTCATTCACTTCCTGTCTGCTTCTCTTATAAATCATCTTACGCTATAAATTGCTTTCTTGCATTTTCTCTCTTCAATCTTTCGCTATGTGCATATATATATATATATATATATATATATATATATATATATATACATATATATACATATATATGCATATATATATACATATATACATATATATATATATATACATATATATACATATATATGCATATATATATACATATATACATATATATATATATATATATATATATATATATATATATATATATATATATATATATATATATATATATATATGGGAAGAGAAGAATGAAGGTAATCCGACGTGATGGGAAAATGAAAAAGGAAAACCAAAAAATGGATGTTTTTTTATGTGTACATCAACGTTTCGTCTTTATTTATAAGACTTCATCAGGATGATAAAATAGAGAAAAAAATGTCATGCAAGTACAGATACATGTAGGGTAGACATATTGGGAGGAAAAATAAAATGAAATAACGGCCACTATTGGGTGGACGTCCGTACTTGTTGGAGAAACAGAAATATATATATATATATATATATATATATATATATATATATATATATATTGTTACACCGGCCGTTCTTACACAGGAGAAACTGCACCGGTTGTCACTATAAATAGTGCGAGTCACCAGAGACACAGAGAAGACAAAGCACAGTCTTGTAACTGTCTAGCCAAGTGTTAGTCACTTTCATACTTTGTTAATACACTTGTTAAACCAACCCTCGACTTGACTTCCTTTATTTATTATTTACTGTTGGACAACTTCACAACATATATATATATATAAAAGTGACATATTTTGAAAATAAACACATCGTGGAATTTAAATGATTTTTTTTATTTGCAAGCTTTCGCTGTAGAACAACTTTGTCAGGCGAGACTGTCATATAGTTTTTTTCTTCTTTTCTTCTTCCTCATTTTGATGGTATTAACCCCGAGGGGTCGAATCACGCAACATCTTTGAGGCACACATAAAAATGTATTTAAGTGAAATATTTTGAAAATCAACACATCGTGCAATTTAAATTAAAAATTCATTTTTTTATTTATTTATTTTTTATGCTTTCGTTGTAGAACAATTTTGTCAGGCGAGACTGTCTTATAGTTTGTTTTTTTCTTCTTTTCTTCTCTCTCATTTTGATGGTATTACCCCCCAAGGGGTCGAATCACGATAGAAGCAGAAAGGCACGCCAAGTTCTAAAAGACGTTAGGATAAGTGTAGTCCGGTCGATGTTATGCGCATATTGGCGCTATTTGAATAAGGAAATCGACATCTTTGAGACAAGCATGAAAATGTATTTAAGTGTAATATTTTGAAAATCAACACATCGTGCAATTTAAATTAAAAATAAAAATTTAGTACATGCTTATTTATTTTCCTCGCATATATTAAGTTGTTTAAGTCTGTGATAGTATCTGTTGAGATGTACGCGAGGCTTATGTTTACTTTCTCCGTTCCTAATTTAAATTTCTTCTGATCTTCGTTCTTTAGGGATGGGAATTTGTTTTGTTCTCGGTCATGAACCGTTTGGTTTTTTCCACTTGTCTTGCTTCTTCCTCGGTGGGTTCTGTGGTTTCGTAGTCTTCAACCTCCTCAGTTTCAATGTTTATGTTTTGCCAGTCTTCTGCCTGTGGGGTTTCGCCAAGTGGTGGTTTCTTGATCTGTTGCGCCATCGGCTTGCACGAACCGTTATTCATCCCGGGTAAAATTCATGCTCCTGTGCCGTATGAACTCGCAAGGGAAGTTACGACGATCTCGCGTTCTGGATAATAATGCATAGTGTGCTAGCCTTTTGGCTAAGATCAAAGTGTAGTATCTGTTCCGATGGATACTGCACCCCATAGACTGGTATTGTCTTGGCCTTCGGGCCTTGATTTACGCCGGTCAATGGGTTTGTCCTGTGCAGTTCTGGGAGGTCCACCCTCCCAGGCTTTGCCTCCCCTCTTTGGGGAGGAGTAAGTGTATTGCTTACTGTCTGAGGCGCCCTGCCCAGGCAATTTTTAAGAAGCCCTAAGTACTCTTCCTCTGGAGTGCAAATTCCCACTTTCCGACCTTGTGTCACATTCTACTTTGTGGGAAGTAGATAAATAGGGTGCATAAGAAATAAATCAGACGTAAGAATTTTCTTTATTTTTTTATATGCCTCTTAGCATTCTGACGTCAAATCCAGTCTTTATCTTTCTTTAATAATTCGTTTAAAGGAGCTCGTAGGTTGTGTGAGATACTATGGACTACGGAAAGTGGTGAAGCCCTGAACGGTGATGAAAAATGATTCACGGGAGGGGGAGCCGTCGGAGGTGAGATGGGTTGAATGAAAATTATATGAAATGACTCACCAACGCACACAAGAGCGGGAGTGGTCAGTTTGTATTGTACAGAGGCGAGAGCTTGTCGGTGACTGATACAGTACGTTAGTTTATGGGGCAGTTGACGAGCTGGCGACTTGGAGATAAAACATTTAATTGGAGTCAACCTCGGGCGAGAGCGGATCGGGGCGGACCGAGAAAGCGACGAGACAGCTATCAATGAACAACGTTTGATGGACCTGTTTTCGCGCTGACGATATCACACACGCATCCCGAGCTCAATTGAGTTATACAAACAATTTGTCTTGTGTTGTTGTATCATAGTGCAACAACGAGGGACATTATTGGGCTATATGTGCATACTTGAGATAAATATGTTATAGTAAGTTGTTAACCCAAGGAAACTCTGCAAAGACGATATATTTTCTGGTGCTGGCATATTCTTTATAACACCTGCTCTCACTCTG
Organism: Sepiola atlantica; assembly: GCA_963556195.1. Lineage (NCBI taxonomy): Eukaryota > Metazoa > Mollusca > Cephalopoda > Sepiida > Sepiolidae > Sepiola > Sepiola atlantica. Next base: position 55,455,082 of record OY744543.1, on the reverse strand, counting down.
GGCCGGGTCTTCTCCAATTCCTGTCTATTATCTGTCCAAGAAATGTAATTTGTTCCATAAAGAACTTACATTTCTCTTCTTTTAGTTTGAAACCGTAATCTTGAATTCTTTAGCAAACGTTATGCATGTGCGCTTTATGTTGCTTCAGGGTTTTACTAATTATTAAGATAGGCCGTCGCAAACGCTAGACCGCTCAGTAATGCGTGCATTACATGCTGGAATATAGTCGGTGCCATTTTAACTCCAAACGGTAGTCTCTCAAATGTGTATAACACTTAATGTGTATTTATACACAATAACTTCGAGCATTCTTCATCCATCAGGATCTGCAAATATGCGTCTCTTAAATCAACTTTCGAAAAAACTTTCCTCTGTTTAGCTTCGCGAATATTTCTTCCGGACGAAGCAACGGATAATGGTAATCTCTCAATGCCTGGTTCAATCCCGTTGAAAAGTCGGCACATACCCGAATTTCTTTAGGTTTTTTCTTTACGTATACTGTCTCGGCGAATCCCATTCACTATATTCAATTCTTGATAGCACTCACATTTTCTCGAGCCTATCCAAGTTGATTTTTTTTTCTTCTGACGCGAACAGAAAATTTCGCTTCTTTTTGTAAATTGGTTGTATACCCGTTTTCAACTCAAATTTAGCAATCATTTTATTGCATCTGCACGAGAAAAAAACAATTCTTTTTTACATTTATTCGCGGAATCTTTACTTTTTACATTTATTCGCGGAATCTTTCCTTTTTACATTTATTCGCGGAATCTTTACTTTTTACATTTATTCGCGGAATCTTTCCTTTTTACATTTATTCGCGGAATCTTTCCTTTTTACATTTATTCGCGGAATCTTTACTTTTTACATTTATTCGCGGAATCTTTACTTTTTACATTTATTCGCGGAATCTTTACTTTTTACATTTATTCGCGGAATCTTTCCTTTTTACATTTATTCGCGGAATCTTTACTTTTTACATTTATTCGCGGAATCTTTACTTTTTACATTTATTCGCGGAATCTTTACTTTTTACATTTATTCGCGGAATCTTTACTTTTTACATTTATTCGCGGAATCTTTACTTTTTACATTCTGGCAAAAGAATTTATCGGTTAATCCTACACCTGAAAATTATCCATCTAGTCAGTGCCGAATAAATTACCCGAATTATTCACCACAAATACTTTTAATTTTAGGGTTTTCCCTTGAAGTGTGACTGTCGTTATCAGTTCGCCTTCGAATTTAATTTGCTCTCCGGTTACGCTTTTTACAATTTACGGCTTGACGATTTTCCTCCACGTGTGACGATTAGTAATTGATAAACTGGACCCCGAATCTAATTCCATTTTTATGCTTCTATTTAATGTTTTGAGCAAACTTACTAACATTTTCAATTTCATCGCAACTGGCGATTTTGATAAAACTTTTCTTGTTTATTTTTTGTTCTGCAATACATACTTTTATACCCTATGAGATCGCATTTAAAGCATTTCGGTATCATTTCTGTACCAATGCATCTGTCTGCAACTGAAGAACGGTTTAGGAGACAGGCTACTTCTCTTTTGACTATAAAATTTAACTGGTGAAGTCATATTTTTCTTGTTGCGGTTTTTTATTATGTGGGATACTCCAGGATGTTTGAAATCGTTCGAATCCTGACACATGCTAATAAACAGTTGTCAGTCTTCGGCTATTTGCTGGGGTGTTAGATCTGGCTTATTTTCTAGTTTGCTAAGGTCTCTCTTTCTAATTTCAGAGTCTGTTTTCGGCACCAATCCTTGTGCAAATGTGAGACATTTGAAGTTATTAGGACTTACTTCCGATAATCTGAAGTCATCACAGTGCTTATTTACTATGCTCGCAAAAGTTGTATAGTCCTAATTATCAATTCTTATAAAATTCAAACACTTTCACCTCTTGCGTAACAGATATGTTTTGGGACTAAATAATTTCGTTAACAATTGTATCGCTTCACTAAATTTCAACTCGCTTGTCTTTTGAAGTAAAATGTAATTTACAAATTTCATATGTTCCACTGTGGCCAATTTCCTAAACAGTAATCGAACCTTTTTTTAAATCAGTCCAGTTTTGAAAGTTTGAATTATATATGTCTTTATAACACCTGAAATACGAGACAAAGGTAACCTGTCCATGTCGTAGTTGAAAATCTCAATGGTATTCCAAATTGTTCTCTGAGAGAACGCACTTTTGTCCGTACCATTTTTCCACCCATTTAACAATTCAAATAATAATTGCTGTTGTTTTGGGGTCTGCATAAACATCTCCTCGAATCTTTTTTGTGCTAGCTGTGCTTTCTGTAACTCTCATCTTTCTGTTTAAATTTTATTTTTGGTAAGATGCTTGTTCTTTCTCTAATTGTAATGTTTCTGCTTCAATCTTATTTTAATAGGATGTTTGTTCATTTTGCTGATGACTGAAAATCTCCAGGGTTGCATTTTTAAAATCCTCCATGCTTTATTGTCACCCGCAATAACTGACTTCCCCGTATGTATATATATATATATATATATATATATATATATATATATATATATATATATATATATATATATCCCTCCTCTCTCATCTGCTTTATGTGTATATGGATGTATGTCTGTGTGTGTATAGGTAAGCTGACATACGTAGGTGAACGCGCTGATGTGGTGTGTGTGTGTAGGCGTGGGTAAGTATAAACACAGGTTCACTTGTGTATCTATCTATATATTCATTTATTTACATTTATTTATATCCGGGTACACTTGAACCATGTTTATGACCACTTGACTCTTGCCTCTCAGCTACTAGGGACGGACACCTGTTTTTTCACCATTTCACTGAGCTTCACAACCCCTTTTCCCCAATTCTACAACCAGCCACCTCCCACCGTACACACACTACACTGACGAAGGCCGAAGGCCGAAGGCTCGCGACCGAAAATTTCGTTCTCTTTTTAAGAAAAATTTTTAATATGTTTTTATATAAGGGACAATTGATATTCCTACACGTCAAAATATAGAATATATAGAAAATAAATAAAAGATATATTAAAATATATACCTTTCACATTGATTTTTCATACATTATATATATATATATATATATATATATATATATATATATATATATATATATATATAATTAACACGGTTCTTTCTTATTGCGTGATAATTCCGTATCCTCTCAGTGTAAAGGACAAATATATATATATATATATATATATAAGTTCTTATGAAACTTATTTACTTTGTTTCTTGTTAACGAAAGAAGAAAAAATCGACAGACCTTTTTTTATCTTGCTTTTACCTTCGCGATTGAAACTTGACTTTTCAAAACTTTTGTTTTAAAACTAATTCGTCCTTAGAAAACGTCAACGTTTTCTTTTAATTCTTTTCGTAACATTCGAGTGTTTCTTTTTCTTTGGATGTGGAGGGGGGGTGCTCGCAGAATTACACTTTGCTTGTTTAAGTTCGATATGCTTTAACTTACTGTTCCTTTGTTAAACAGATAACCAGGGCCTACTGTATCGCAACAGCCGATTACCATTGAGTTATCGCTTGTAAGGACCATTGGTCTTCTCTGGGAGTTGGTGGCAATAAGCCTCTCCAAGGTCCCAGGACTTTTCGTACTCTTCCAGTGAAGGTCTGGTTTGTGCTATCCCTCTTCGATCTTTTCATCCTCCTTGACCCTCTACAAATATTTTGTGTGGTGTCAGCCTAGTCGGCACCTTTTTATTCTTTTTTTAGGGGGGGCTTATAGTGTTTCTTGCCATTTCTGTTCATTGGTTCATTTTTGTGTGATGTCAGCTGAGGCCGGTGTAATTTATGGGGGAGGGGGGAGCTTATAAAGTGCTGTTTCTTGTATTTTCTGTTCCTTGGTTTGTGATGTGGTGTTCTTTGTGTGGTTTTATTTTCTTCCTGTTGTAAATTCCACGACTGATTGCCGTCCTTTGTATGGTTTCTATGGTCTCTTTGATTCCAATTTCTCCCAGTCTTGATTCCACTTTTTGGGGGGATTGTTCCTAGTGCTCTACGATTATTGGTATTATTTTGACTTTCTTCATGCTCCATATTCCTTTCAGTTCTCTGGCTAGTTCTGTGTATTTGCTTCGTTTTTCCGTCTTTTTGATCTTCACTTTGTGGACTACTGGAACGGCGAAGTCTACGATTTTGCAAGATTTTTCCTTCATGTTGATTATTATAACATCCGGTCTCCTTGCTTGTATGAGTTTGTCTCTTTGTATATCCATGTCCCAGAGGAGTTTGTGTTTTTCGTTTCTGGTTTATATTTGTCTCATTTGGCTGCGTATTCGAAATTTAATTGTTTGCACAGTTCCCAGTGTACTGCTTTCCCCACACAGTCATCTCTGTTCTTGTATTCTTTTGGGGCTAGTTTGCTACATTCACTTATTATATGATTTACTGTTTCGTCTCTTTGTCCACACAGTCTGAATTTACTGTTTTCCTGGGTTTTATCTATTTTAGCTTTAATGTAGTTTGTTCTAATCGCATTGTTCTGTGAAGCCGTCAGTAAAGATTTTGTTTCTCTTTTCAGATGTTCTTTTCTTACTCATGCCCAGCTATTTTCGTTGGTTTCTTCTCTTGTCGGTGTTCTGAAGCGTCCATGTAGTTGTTTTTCTTCCCACTTTTATTTTTTGTCGCTTTGTTTCTCGTTTTGGTGCTTCCCGAGTTATTCGTTGGAACGGTGTCTCTTGCTGCAATGATTAGCCTTTCCGTGTTCTGAGTTATGTATTTCTCCAGCTCTTTTTTGAGTCTTCCACACAATCTTCTATACTTACCAGTCTTCTTCCCCCTTCGTTTTTTTTTCATGTAGAGTCTGTCAGCATCGTCTTTTGGGTTTAGTGCATTGTGCATGGTTATTAATTTTCTAGTCATCTGGTCAAGGTGTCTGAGTTCTTCTTCAGTCCAGCCTATGAATGGTCCAGAGTACCTTATTAGCGATACTGCACAGGTGTTTATACCTTTTACTAGATTCCTGCTATATAATTTCGTGTCTAGAAGTTTTCTTGTTCTTCGTAAGTATTCTTTTCCAATCTTCTCTTTCATTTCTGTAGATTTGATGGTGTCTGCTTCCAGAACTCCCAAATATTTGTAGCTATCCTGGTCGCCTAGTGTCATCATCTCATCTTGGTTGGGGAGTTCCATGCCCTCTATCGTCTCCAATTTTCCTCTTTTTATTTGTTCCATTCCGAATTCCATTTGGATGTCCTGACTGAAGATTCTGGTCGTATGTATCAGTTTTTCTAGTTCCGTTTTGCTTTTTGCAAATATTTTCAGGTCGTCCATGTACATCAGGTGGTTTACTTTTGGTTCTATAAACTTGTATCCGGCATCACATCTTTTGAGTATGTAGTTGAGCAGCATCATAGCTATTATAAACAGTAGTAGTGATAGGGATTCTCCTTGGAAAATGCCTCTCTGTATTTTTATCTCAGTCAGGTGTTGTCCTCCGGTTGACAGTTCTAATCTCCATGTTTCTGTTGCTTTCTTAATAAGACTAATAATCCTGTCGGGTATCTTGTATATTTTTAAACATTCGATTATCCATGCTTGAACGATTCTGTCGTAAGCTTTTTTTGTAGTCAATCCATGCCATGGATATGTTCTTTTCTCTGTTTTTTACCTCCTTCAGGATCTTTTGATCGATGTATAGCAGATCATGCGTCCCTCTTTTTCCTTTCCGGCATCTTTTTTGTTCTTCGGGGAGTAGTCACGTTTGTTAAGGGATTGGTAGATTTGTTCTCTCAGGATTTTCCACATTGTTGGTAAACAGGTTTATTATTATTGATTATTATTATTATTATTAATATTATTATTATTATTATTATTATTATTATTATTATTATTATTTGTACTCACTAGGAATTATCACACAGATCATCATCAGAGATTACTCACTGATAATAACCGGGGGTGTTCCCTGGAGTCTGAGTAACAAGTCTCCCCAGATTTACAGTACTGTCCACCTCTTTCGATAACCTTTGCAAATGGCTTTGCCTTATCGCAACAGCTGATTACCATTGTTTTCTCGCTGGAAACGACCATTGGTCTTCACTAAAATTTGGGTAGCATTAAGCCTCCCCAAAGTCCCAGTACTCATCGCACTCATCCAGTGGAAGTCTGGTAAGTGCTCTACTTCTTCAGTCCTACCATTTTTTTTTAATCGACTATTTTGTGCAGTATCAGCCGAGACTGATGCCTTCTTTTGGGGAGAGGGGGCACATTTTTGAAGATTTCTTGCAGTTTCAGTTCCCTTGGTTTCATGTCATGTTCCTTCTGTCTTTTTGTTTTACATCTGTTTCACTTTTCATGTGGCTGGTTAGCGTTAGTAGTTTATGTGGGTTTTTTTCTGCATTCGATGATTTTCCTTAAGATTTCAACTGTGTTCATCATTGCCGTCCGTTGTATAGTCTCAGTCTTCCCCTTGATTCCAATTGCTCCTAGCCTTTTTTACAAGTTTTTCGGGGCTTAAGTATTTCTCCTACAATTGTTGGTATTATATTGACTTTCTTCATGTTCTATATTCTTTTCAGTTCTCTGGCAAGTTCCGAGTATTTGCTTCGTTTTTCCATATCTTTGATCTTTACCCTGTTGTCTGCTGGGACGGTAACAGCTATCATTTGGCAGTTTCTTTCCTTCTTCTTAATTATTATGACGTCCGGTGTCCTTGCTTGGATGTGTTTATCTGCTTGTACCTCCATGTCTCGAAGGATTTTGTGGTTTTCGTTTACCAGTACTCTCTCCAGTTTGTCTGTGCCATACCATTGGTCTGCCTATTCAAAATGCAGTCGTTTGCATAGTTCTAAGTGTACCGCTTTCTCCACGCAGTCATGCCTGGTCTTATATTCTTTGGGGGCTAGTTTGCTGCATTCACTTATTATGTGGTTTACTGTTATTATGTGGTTTACAGTAGCGATTCCGTTTCTCTGTTTATCATTTTCATGGCCATGTCCAGGTGTTTCTGTGATATTCTTTTCTTGTCATTCTTATGAATCGTCTATGTAGCTGTTTTTCTTCACACTTTTTTTTTCTGGTCTTTTTTGTTTCTGTTTTCGCTGTTTCCTGTATTCTTCATTCTGATGATGCCTCTTACTGCGGTGATCAGCCTTTCTGTGTTCTGAGTTATGTATTTTTCCAGCTCTTTTTTTGTTCTTCCACACAGCTTTCTATACTTACTTGTCCTCTTCCCTATTCGTTCCTTTTCACATTGAGTCGGTCACTATAATCTTTCGGGTGTAATTCATTGTGCATGGTCATTAGTTTCCTCATCTTCTGATCAAGGTGCCTAGCTTCTTCTTTGGTCCAGCCTATGAATGGTCCAGAGTATTTTATTAGTGATACTGCCCAGATGTTTATTCCTTTAACTAGATTTATACTATATAGTTTGATTTCTACAAGTTTCCTTGTTCTTCTCGGGTATTCTTTTCCAATCTTCTCTTTCATTTCTGTAGATTTTATGGTATCTGCTTCCAGAACTCCCAAATATTTGTAGGTATCATGTTCACCAAGCGCTTTCATCACCTATTGGTTTGGCTGTTCCATGCCCTTCGATGTCTCCATTTTTACCCTTTTCATCTCTAGCGGTGCACACTTTTCGATTCCGAATTCCATTTTAATGTCCTGGCTGAAGATTCTGGTCGTGTTTATCAGCTTTTCCAGTTCCTTTTTGTTATTGCAAATAACTTTAGATCTTCTAGGCACAGAACAAAGAATAAATCACCTCATGTATAATGAGGTGATTTATTCTTTGTTCTGTGCCTGTAAACTTGTATCCTGAATGATATTTCCTAAGTATGTAGTTGAGTGGCATCATGGCTATGATAACAAGTAGTGGTGATAGAGAGTCTCCTTAGAAGATTTCTCTCTGTATTCTTATCTCCGTCGGGTGTTTTACTCCAGCTGTCACTTGCAGTCTCCATGCCTTGTAAAATTGTGGTGAACCAAAATGCAATACGAGCGAACGCTAGAAAGCAAATGGCATAAATTTCTACCTCCTTTCTTTCTTGGCGTCGTTGGATATGCTTTCTTTATCATTCTCACAGAAACATGTTAGCAGTGTAATCCAACCAATCAGAAACCGACACGTCGGTTAGCAACGCGACTTCGCAGCCCCTATAAAAGGAACGAGAAGGGCTCGTATATTTCGTTTTTCATCCAGACAGTCTACGAAGTAACACATGAGGAGTTTGTCGTCCACTCCACCACCCACCACCCACCCCGCCTTGGTCGAGGGGAGAGAAAGGACGAACGCTTCCAAAGTATGTACAAGTTTTTCCGCGTGCACACAAACAAAGAACACTTATCTACATGCATACACATTATCACATTTCTACAGATACACACACACGCTCTATGACTAACATACTAAACTTTAAAAAGAACACTTCACTCATTAAAAACGAACTCTTATGATCTATGTAAAGGTATAGCTTTACAAATGTCTTATGTAAAATAAATTGTTTGTTAATCATAAAATGTTTTGTTGCTGCAATAATGTTTTTTTTCTTTTCCTTCGTTCATTCACAAATCGCCAGACATGTGGAGCGGACACTTGCTCGCTAGTTACCTCTAATATATCTATATCCGTTTCATTTCCAACTTTATTTTACTACACATATTAAGTTTAACCCTTCGCCATATTGGTACCCACATGGTCGATTGACATGGACTATTCTTATATTATCTTTTAACGCAAATAGGTCACAAATGAGTAAGTAAACCAAAATATTGTTTTGGGTTAATTTCTCAACTGTATTTCCTTTAAAATAATTTGTGAAGCCAATAGAAACATTTATCTAAATAACATAAAACTTAAAACATTTAGTTATTCACGACCTTCTATAATAAGTAAACCAAGCCACATGGAGACCATTATTGGTACCCCGAAACGTTCAATAGGATGCCGCCATATTGGTATCCCCCGAAATTCGGTGCTGACCATACATTCTTAAGTATTCAATTATCCATGCTTGATGGATTCTGTCATAGGCTTTTTTGTAGTCAATCCATGCCATGATTATATTCTTTTTCCTGCTTTTAGTTCATTCAAGATATTTTGATCGATGTATAACAGGTCGTGCGCCCCTCTTTTTCCTTTTTGTTCTTTGGGAATCAGTCTACAATCGTTAAGGGAGTGGCAGATCTGTTCTTTCAGTTATTCCGTTAGAATTTCCCACATGGTTGGTAAGCAGGTTATTGGTCTACAGTTTCTTGGGATCGTTCCCTTTTTGGCGTCTTTTTGTATTAACATAGTTCTTCTTTTGGTCATCAATTCTGGTGCATCTGTTTTGTGGATACATTCTCTCAGTTTTTGCGTTAATCTTTCATGTAGGGTTGTGAATTTTTTAACCCACTATGCATGTATTCCATCATTACCTAGTGCTTTCCAGTTTGCCATTTTCCTTTTCCTTGTCTTGAGCGTTTCTTCATTAATTTCTGTTTCTGTTCCCTTTTCAATTTCCCGAAGTTCTTCTTCCATGTTTTTTAGCCATTTGGCATATTTGTTGTAGTCTTGAGGTTGTCCCCATATATGGTGCCAGAAGTGTGTTGTTTCTGTCGGGTTCTGTTGTTCTGTTCTTGTTCTATCCCCGTTTACGTTTTGATAAAATTGTTTTTCATTGTTTTCAAAGGTCCTGTTTTTTGTACTGTTCCGATTTGTATCTGTATCGTCTCAGTCTTCCTGCTTTTGCTGCTATCTTTTGTTTTAGTTCTTCATGTTTCTTATTTAGTTTTTCCTTGTTAGTCAGATTTCCTCTCTTTCATCGTTTTCTGTTTTCTTTCATCCTATTTACTGTTTTAGCTTCCTTTTGAAGTTTGGTGATCTGGGTTTCGAGTCTTATTTCCCATTATTATTGTTATTATTATTATTATTATTATTATCATTATTATTATTATTATTATCATTATTATTATTAATATAGTTGTCATTTATTCTTGCCAGTTGTTTTTTATTCATAAGTCCTTTAATAATTCCTAAGTTTTCAGAGCTGCTGTAACTCATTTTGAGTTTATTTTTATTGAATATTTTATGTAGTTATGGGAAAATGTTTAGCAATAAGATTTTAAAATTTCTTATCTTGTTTGGTTTTCAGCATTTGATTATATGGCGGCATGAACCAAATGATATTTCTATTTCTTAAATTTTTATTATTTTTGGTATTTTGTTTTTATATTTAATTTCTATCTAACGTCTATAAAACAGCTCTAAAAATTGTGGGTTTGTCAACATTGAAATTGAATATATTAAAAATAATACAGAGAGAAAGTAGAAATAGTATTTGGTTTAACCTAGCATATAATCAGATCTTCTATCTCCTCTGATTTCCAAAAAAGTGTTCAAATGACGATGAAGTGAAGAGCACTTCAATGTGAAAAATGTGTTTTATAGAATATTTTGAAAAGTAAAGCCTAATATTATTGTGTGACTAAAATGTGAATCGTTGTTATTTCAAAATCCACCTCACATATTGAATGAGTCGCACATTACGAAACAGTAACACACATGAAACTCACACCAAGAATGCAGGTATGTATATAAATAACTATAGGAAAGAAAAAGAAGCCGATTAGCCTGAATATGTGACGAAAATATGATAAGAAAATTGTAAGTGGGAAATAAATCTCGCTTTATGAGCATAAAAGTAGAGACAGCCCTCCCCACCACGAGCCTCGTTACAAAAAGTTTGTTGTGATAACCATCTAGCTTCTCTTGTCGCTTGTCTGTTTGCTGTACTAAATAACAAAGATACAGTTTTGAGAGGAAGTATATAATTGTATTCTTATCTCTCATATATATCAATCAGAACTAGTGCCACCTACCACCGAACCCCACGAGCAGGGAGGGGGGGGGGAAGCATACCCCGAGGTAGAGGAGGGGGGGGGTCCTAAGCATACCGAGGTGGGGCTTAGAAAGACTGATTCAGCAACATTCTAAAAAAGGCATCCTTTGTTTTATTTTGTGTCTTTCGAAAAATTATAAAGATATTCTTTTTAAAATAACATCTGCCCCTCTCCCTCTCCCTCTTTTTCTCTCCCTCTCGCTCTCTCTCTCTCTCTCCCTCTCTCTCTCTCTCTCTCTCTCCCTCTCTCTCTCTGTTCGGCAGACAATTAAAAACAAAGTTCTATACCAGTGTTGTCACAGTATATTAAGAGTTATCTTCCCTGAATTATGCTTGTAACGAGAGAATGAACACTCTAATTCCGGAAATTAAAAATATATATAAATTTGCCCACATGCGAATTTAGAACCAGATATTCTGTCCCATTCGTGTGTGGTTTGCAAGAATTCAAGCAACAAATGAATAGCAATGATAATTTGCTCGAAGATGCCATAAGGTTTGAGATGCAACATCATATGATTAAATCAGGGTTATTGAGTGTATAGGGTGACTCTCCGCAAATATTTCTTGGGTTGTCATCACAGCTGAAGTTCACCTTAGCCATTCGTGTAAACTAAGGACTGCATCGCTGGTAATCAGACCCTTCTTTGCAAGAATGAGGTATTTGATCCTACGAAAGACATTATCTCCTTCCAGGGGGGGGGGGTACTGCTGATCGCCTTAGACACCCATACCGGGGAATACTAACGAGTCTGTTCTTGATTACTTTTGTAACCGACCGAGTACCTCATCGGGGAGGGGGTGGGTCCCTCCTCCATTTTATTGCAGTGAGACACAATTAAATCATACCAGGGATTGGCTCTATCTGTGTGGCCAGAAGAGATGGAGCAACTGACGGTGCAGTGTAGCAGAGTAAAAGGCAGCCATGTTGGACGCCTTTCTTGATTGAGAAATATCGACAGATGGTCTTTTTTGTATCGATATATCAGCCTTTTCATCTCTTCCTTTTCTTTTAATTTTTTAAATAAAAATAGTTTTAATCTGTCTTTTAATAAATTGGTCTATGCACAACTTTATTTTCACTATTGCTGACTTGAGCATGGAGTATCTGCCAGACCACTGACTACAATGGTCATGATTTGCAATGGAATCTGATTTTGTTTATGGTACAACAGCACCACAAGATTTGATTGTGATTCATAACGAAATGAAAAGATTTTGAATTGATAATACACAACTAAGTATTTTAAATGTTCATCTTTTTTTATGACCTTGTGGTTGATTTGGCTGAGTGAATATGGAGCGTTTGCTTGAATGCCACCCCACTTAATCTCCCAAAAGAAAATGGAGACAGATGTGTCAAAGGTATTTTTTGTACTAATGAGTCATTGCTTATCAAGGCCCAAAGGCCACTCGAGGATAAGAGTTAAAGGGTTTTCCAGGTGGACAGTGAGACAACACCTAGAGAGGATTGAAGATGAAATGGGAAAAATTTGATTATTTAAGAAAACGGTTAACAAGAATTTGTTAACATTGGACTTGAAAACGACCATGTTGTAGTCAGCTGGGAAGCAGTTACGTGGTATTGTGTTCCACAGACGGGTAGTTCTTGGAAAGAAACTCTGCTCATGGAAATGTGCACTCTACAAAAACGGCGAAAGAAGCGATAACGATCCTTTTCTTGTGTGCACATTCGACTTCTTGCATGAAGATAACCCCAAAGTATCTGAAAGCTTTATTGTCCTTGTTTTTGTTCTCTCCATAAACGCTTCAATTCAAAACCGAGTATCTCTTATCGAAACTCATTACTACACAAGGAATCACAGTTTTTTTAGTTTGTCTAGGTCTCAGTACCTAGAAGCTAGACAAACGAAGCTTGCTAAGGGTGACAGAAATGCTCAGGTGTATTCAGTTCTGATTGAAAATCACAAGCTGGGTAAGATTCGAATTTGCAGGCATCAGCACATGGCAGAAAATCTCATAATCACAAAATCCATTTTTAACGAACTAATTTCTTTGTTTTAAGGGCATCAGATAACATCCAAGACAAATCCATCTGAGGACCAACAACTATTGTAAAAGTTGTGCAACCAATTAGAGAGACATATAAAGGCCACATAAACATATATTAACTCCAGTGCAGTACTTCTACATGATATAGGCTGAAAACAGACAGGCTATCTGAAAAGCGTGATAGAATAAAAGCAGGCATGCTGGAGCTGAACTATCCTCAATGTACCCACGAAATTCCTGAGAATCTAAGATTCCCTGAGTTCAACATACATAAGATCTTCAAACAAGCTTTTCATCAACAGCCGATACTCAATTGAAATCTGGATGAGCTAGCCCAAATAAAAGAATCCTCTCCTTGACCATAACAGGGCGACTAAGAGACAATGGATCAAATACACTACAATTTTCAGAAAGGATATCTTTCCTAGTGCTCGCACCAGCACTGGGAGAACTGCACAAAATGTGCACTTTATCAGAAACAGAGTTATGCACATTAACCGATACCTACGTTCGGGAGGAGTTATAGAAAACTGAACTTCAGTCTGTATTATTTGGATTATTCGGACTACTATTCTCATCTTGAGAATCTATACGAAATTTCTAACTGAACCTTTTTATTTAATCCACATGGATAGATTGTTCTCGTTCAATCAGCCAGTAAGTAATGTTTATTCTATTCTTAGCATTGCCTAAACTTTCAACCTCAATTTGTGAGAAGAATAAGATCCAAGATGAGAATAGTAGTCTGAACAACATAAATGATCAATCATCATCTAGAAAATCATAAACGTCCGTTCTTCTTCATTTGAGATGTCAACTGAGTTACACATTCTGCGAAGGAAATTTCCCTTTCACACAACTTTACTATCTTCCGGACAAAGGGATCTAATTGGCCAGGACAATTATGAAACTTAATTAAACTCAGATGCATAAAAGGACATCTAGAATGTTGGTTGATGTTGCTATGGTAATGCCTATATTCAAAAAGCCACCATAACTAACAGAAGATGGGCATGGGAACAGAAAATGTCTTCATTAACAAAGGGAATAATGCCATGCAAACCATCTGTGCAAATCTATCCTTGAAATTTATCACTTTCATGGGGTAAAAGTATTGCACAAATCCACACCTAACAATCCATGGACATGAATGGTATCAATCAAGACACCTGAGAAATCCGCTGTCACTGCAACACCCTTTGTGGAAAAATTCTTCACAGAAAACCACGAATATTAAACTTCATAATCAGCAAATGCAGAGTCACAAACTTTATATTCACAAAGCCGTTTTGGAACTATAATATAAAAGTCAAAAAGAAAAATTTGGCAGTACTCAATGAATATGCATTGAAGACATGAGATTTTAACTTAACAAATCATAGTGAATTAGAAACCACAAGCATGTTGACATAATCACACTACTCCATACTATATTTGTTAAAGTTGAGAGGTCTTGCATGTGACTTTATAGAAATGAGACGAAGTCCATTTCTAATTGTGGTGATACTGGCTAATTGATATGCATAATTAGCATAAGTAGAAATAGATTACTATATAAGTCTCTCCTTAAGTAGAGCTAGCAGTGAAAGTACACTAGCAACTGACTGGGTAAATTTACAACTTCACAACACTAATATTTAAAACAACTTTATTGGTCATCTTCGTTAACATGTAAATAAAGGGAATGTGAAAGAGAAGGGTGTTAGTAAAGGAATATGTCCATGAGTATGGACGAAAACAAAAGGTTAGAAAGTCAACGTGGGATTAAATAAATGTCCCGTTAGTAGGGAAGAGAAAAGAGTATGTATATGAAGAATGTTTGTACAGTACACAGGTGTTAGAAGTCAGTCCGTGTGTAAGTAGTTATGTGTGTGTGTGTGATATTAAGTCCACGTGTGTGGCAGCAGAAGTAGCCACGTTAGTTACTTGGAGCTTCTTGACAAACCCCTGTTGGGTCTCAAGAGAAAAGTTTGTGGGTAAATGGAATGTGTAAGCTCACTATGAAGTCTCCTGGCCAGAAAGAGGGAGAGTCTCGTGGACGCTCCCTTTTATCAACTTCGGTTGTGTACTCAGCTTGCCTGAGAGATGGCCTCTGATTGGGCAAGCCAAAAAGGAAGTTACATGCTTGCACCAATCAGCGCGGCACAGATTCAAAATCGTAATGGCAGCTGCTGTAGCCGTGTTGCATGCTACTATTGCTGTTGCTCTCGCTGGTACCTCCGCTACAACTTTCTGCGAATACACCTTCACTAATCACATTTGTTTCAAATATTGAATCTACTATGCCGCCCTCATCTAAGAGACATTTACTTATCTGATCAATTAAACTGTATACCAACAACAACCACTTCTCTATTTTAGCTCTCTGAGTGACAAAATAATTTCGCCAGATTTTCCTTAGACTTTAAAGGGTGATAATCTTTCTTCCTACTGCGGAAGAATCGACCTGCACCAAAATCTAATGCAATTTTGGAACCAGGGCGTTACGGATCCCTCCAAAAATTAGCACGCTCTAGAAGCACGCTCCTTTTTGCTGGAGCGAAGGAAAGGAGGGCTCATTTTATATTCAGTGGGAGTGGAGCGGGAGTAACTCCATTTGGGACTAAAGAGCGGTGGTTTTATCGCTCCACGCTCCTAGCTCCAAAATTATTTGATTTTTTTTTCTTTTAAACATTATTTTTTTATTCAGCAATAAAAAGGAAAAGAAAAAAGTCTCAGAGTTTATTCTGAGTTATTTTTTAAATTATATATCTGGTAAATGTATATGAGATAGGGAGAAAGAGAGGGGGAGAGGAAGAGGAAGGGAGAGAGAGGGAGAAAGAACGAAATCAGAACATTTGAAGTTCTCAGATTTTTACATCGACATGTTAAATTTTTGATGGGACAGTTTTCTTAAGGCAGGAGACAATTTGGCAACAAATGTCTTCAAATGCCCCAGTGAGTCTATAGATGTCTTTGAAGTTATTTTCTTACAGATTTGAACTTTTGTATGTATTTATGACAAGGATGTTTATTGCTGATTGAATAAATAAGCCAATTTTTCTTTTAATTCATGTTTTTAAATAAATAATTTTAGGTTCAATTATATTATAGGGCCGTTGAATTTTCTCGCTCATTTTGCTCAGTATTCACCCAAATGTTCGATAAAAAACTTTTATGCCACATTTTTACCCGTTGTCTTTTCAGCAACATTTTGTTATTCTGAAATTCACGACTAGTATGTTTTAACCTTTTAATGTTTGCTTTTAAATTCATTAAATTCCGTTAAAACTTGCTTTTGTAAATAGAATGTTCAAAGTTTTTTTGTGCGTGTGCTAAAATGTTAAAGCAGTAAAAATATATTTAGTTCAAGGAAAAAATATATTTAGTCCAAGGAAAAAACCAATAAAAACCAACATGGCCGCCAGCGATTAAAACCTGGAATTAAAGTTATATTCTCAACACTTTAAAAAGTAAATGAGCATTTTATTTCAGTACCAAAAATACAATTAAGACCAACAATCAGTTTCATCCTAAATTTGGGCTAATATCAAGCGAAATGAGCGAAAGAAAACAGCGATCCCTATACTACAATTAAACCGACGTTTAAACTTAATCAAATTAAAGAAAATATTTTAAATTTTAATTTAAAAAAGCAAATAATTTGACTTTCTGACTAATTTGTTGTTCTTTTAGAACCGAAAGTAGATTAGATATCTTTCTTTATCTTAAAAAATCTATTATTGAATATTAAAATTGTAAACAGTTTGCTTTTGTTAGAGATTTCAAATATAGACGTTTTCACCTTTTTTATGCAATTTTTTAATTTTAATAAATGTTTTTGTCCGACCTAGGTAAACTTGTTCCAGTTAATTTTTCGGAGGAGGAAAATTTGACCCGATATTTTTTCAACTCCCAAGGTCTAGGCCAGATATTTTGTATGAAATTTGAAGACATTAAATGGATCTCTGAATTGTTTATTGACAATTTATTAATATTTTTGGGGAAACTTATGAAAAATATTTTTTTATTCAATCTTTAAAAAAATAAACTTCATTAGGTTTTTTTTTCGTCCCAAATTGTACTATAGGAAAAATGGATAAATCGATTTGTTTGAAAGTACTTGCGCATTTCTCTGTTATAAATAATAATATACATCATACAATATAGTTACGTTCGTAAAACAAACAACTATTAAATAACAATACGAGAGTTAATGGCCGTTTCTCCTCTCCCAGGGAAATGTTTTCTTTAAAAAGAAAATAATCACTAATAATGTTTAAAAATAAAACTTTATTTACTTAAAACAAATCTAAATTCCTCTCCAAAATAAATAGAAAAAATATCGGGTCAAATTTTCCTTTCCTGAAAAAATAGGTTGTTAATGTAATGAAAATTAAAATTGTTTTAAAATACTTCAGGGATTTTTCTATTTCTATTTTATAGCTCAAGAAACGAAAATTTACATATAATCCTACACTTCGTCCGACATGTTCTTCTATAACTCTCAAAATATTAGCGAGATTTTGTCAAATATTATCTTAAGTGTAAACTTAAAGTGGCATCCCAACCCATATTGATGAGATTCTTTGACGCTCACCCCTATACTTCGACCACTGATTGACAGAATAGAACGTTTATGAAGGAATGGTACATTTTTATTATGGAGTGCTGAAAAAGAGAAGCTCCGTTTTTATAGGAGTTGGAGCAGGTGCGGCTCCTTTTTGAAAATAGGGAGCGTGAGAGGAGCCAGCTCAAATTTTGGGCGTTGGAGCAGGAGCGGGAGCAGATCCAAAAGTAGTGGAGCGCATAAAGCCCCGTTTGGAACTCACAAACAAATTAAACGAAACAGGTTGTTAAGAAAAGTGAAAATCTGTCCAGAAAATAAAAAGAGAAAAATCAGAAATTTTCTCACACAATTCAAAGAAGACTATTTTGCAATGAACAAAGTGCTGTATTTGTTCTCTTTTTACTCTTCCTAAAAGACTGAGACAATTTTAATTTTTGTCCTAATACCAGTGCCTCTTTTCGGAGGTTGAATTTTATACAAAATAGTTGTCAAAGAGAGGTAAATCAAACATTATATAGTTAAAGGGAGATAATTCAAAGGTTTTCAAAATTCAAAATAGGGCACAGATTTATAGTGGAAGAAAGGGACTGTATATTAAAGCATTCCTTAAATGAATTAAATATCCGTATGCAAGTTAAAAAACTGGAAATGAAAGACTAAAAGTTTTAAACGTTCTCTTGCGGTAATGTAAATGTGCAGTGTTAGAAAAAGTACCGAGAAATATAATTTTAATTTATCTCTACGGAAATATTATATGAAAAAATGGCGGCAATTATATTTGCAAAATTAGATGCAAAAGGAAAATCCTACAAAGTGTCGGAAATTTATCCCTTTCATGTAAATTTAGAAAGAAACCCATGTTATAAGAACATCGAATGGGAAAAATCAAAATGGAGAACTTATATAAATGACTTTCTTTGATATTAATAAGAAATAATTAAGAAAACTCTCTGAAAGGAGATATATTAAATTACATATATTTCCCATGTGAGCGTCATAAAAATTCAAATAAATGCACCAAGTAACAATTTAAAAAAGAAAAAAATATATATTTACAATGAGGGTTTAAAATAAAGTAAAATTATGCATAGCCAAAGTTCACACTCATTCGATTTTTAAGCAGTTTTAAATGCTTCAATTCAAGGCTGAGTGTTTCTTATTGAAACTTCTGTTCTTAAACAAGAAATCCCATGTGCTGGGTTTCAATGTGCCTGGGTCACTTACCTTCTTTCTGTGGATAATGGCTGTAAATGTGTTTGAAATACCATTTCATGATGCTGAAAATTCAATTCAAGCGAACCAATATGAACTGCAGACTATTTGATGCTAGACATTAACCAAAATAAATGCAATTCCACATTTCTATTTAGAATTTGAAAATTGCGAAGATGAATGCTCTTAAATGGTAACATCAAACACAAGAATATGCAAATTATATAAATAATAGACTGGAAATCTGTAATTGTTAATGATGTCTTTTCTTACTCACCCAGTAAAAGTTTATATTCTTCAATTCTAAATATTATATTTTAAAATTTTAAATTCCTTTTAATGAAAGTTAGATAAAAGTAATATTTCCTTAGAAAAATAAAAGAATTGGAAATAAGAATTTTATTTCATTTTGTTATAGTTTTTTACGCTTTTGTTTTAATATTGAACTCCAGAGAGTAATGCGGTAAGTTTTTCTCAAATATAAATGTTATACTTATTAACAGAATATTTCCTTAAAGAGAAAACATTGGGAGGGGGGTATCCTCTGCAATCCGCTGCACACTGCAAGAGCCATTCCGTTTCACAAGACCCCTCATGCTTTAACTAAGACGCAATCTTCCCAAGCAACAAAAACAGCATTTATGAGGGCAAACAACTCCAGAAGTTTCCACTGCCACTTGAGTGAAACTAAAACTTTTCGCTAGAAAAGAATGTCTATTTATTTATTTTCATCTGTGTGTCTCAAGCGACAGACCCCGGTTTAATTGCGGACCTGACCAAAGAAAATGAGTTGCCACAGGTAGCACTCCAAACAACGACTTTGCCCCTTTAAAAGGGAAGATGGTAATAACATTCGGTTGCTTTTCATTACGACAATCACGGCTTTCCGATTGTATCTGAGGAGGGGACCCAACTGTATTAAGACCCCTTCTGATGATGTCGTTAATTGAAGCATGTCTTGGAAAATAGAAGCAAACTGTACTCGTCAATGGAAACTCCACATTTGAGTATTTATTTATTTATTTTTAGTAGCGTTTCACGTTATAATTTGACTGTTCGAAATAATTAAAGGGAAATAATCAGACATCACTTATTTGGCAAATTCTAGAGTAACCTCCCTTGAAAATATAAACGTTACTGTTACTTGTGTAAATTTTACAGGGTTAATATGCCATCATAGATTACGTACGGATGTAAAAGGTTCGTATTAAAGAACACATTTATATGTAGGTGGTTATTCTAAGTATAATTATTTTTGGTATGGTTCAACTTAGATTTGATTCGTAAAATTTCACTTTTTTTAAAACTCAAAGTTCAACCGAAACGATAACTGAAAGTAAAAATTAACTAGAAAATAAATCTATTTTCTTTACCTCAGGATTATGTAAATCGTGATTTTTTTAAATAATACAATTTAATGAATTCAATTAAGATTTAAGAGATGTTTTGTATGATGGTGATACCATTCATTTTACAAAACCTATAAATTTCTTAATCTTTTTACTGATTTAATTTTCACATAATGGGCATTCAATCCTATATCATCCAGCCCTGACACCGCATCATTCAAATTTGTTCTCATTGACATCCCATAACATTTGGCTCAAAAGTAAGATAAATCTGCTATTTAAGCTAGATTGGAGTAGGGGAACCCAATTTTTCAGACAGACGAAAATTTAGTTATAAAAATAAGAAAAACGTGATTTGTATAGTTAACTCTATAATGGTTTCTTTTAGGCTGTAAGCAATTTACCCATTAATTGACAGTTGACACGGTTAAGATTCGCATAAAAATTGTTGTTTGGGATAAATACAATTTAGGCGCGCAGTGTGAATATAATTGTATTGGCGCGTGAAAGATAAAAATAACGCCCACGCAAATTCCGGTGTGGCCTTATATATTAAATCAACTCAAAACGAGCGGACGTAGTAGGGAGCACACCACGTGATATTTCTGTCCAATGGGATTTCTCCAAAGACATTTTTCTAAACTTTTTCTCCTTAAGCTCGCTGGAGCCTATCCAAATAGTATTTAAGCACACACAAACATCAAACCCTCTCCCTCAACTGACTCTTCATTCGGAGGTTACACGCGTCTTACTATCACTCTTCCATTTCACCTTTCGCGCGCTTCATACAATTTCACAGGCGAACATTACCTATTGCCTCTCTTAACATTTTATAACACATGTGCATTTCAACAAAACAAAAGACATTCTCCTTTTTACTTACCCTGAAACTAAAGAAAGGACTTCTGAACTCATTACAAAAGGAAATATGTTATATTTGTTAATGGTTTATTTCAGTGAATAAACTTCCGTTGGTTTTGCATGTAAGTCTTCTTATTATTATTTTTATTTGTGGAGGAAGTTATCACCAAAAAAAGGCATGACGACCACCACAACAGTCCAAAATATCGAATATTGTTGAAATTACTCACTACAGTCAGTACTTGTTATTGACACATTTGAACTTACTGTAAGTGAATTATGAGTCATACGCGACTTTCTCGGCAGCCTTGGTCTATTAATGACGTGCAACACCGGAGACAATCGTGAATTGTCTTGGCTTTACGAGCGCTTCTCTATCGCCATTATTTGTCAAAACGCCTTGAGTCTGCTCTCGGCCTGCCAAGCCAGCCGGACATTCGAAGAAAACTATGAACTGTGATACAATTATATTTAAGGAATCAGGATTTCTCGATATTGTGTAAAAACCATTAACCGAGATTTATATTTTTAGAGTTTACAAATGGTACTGATTTACTGAACAACAGACTTGCAGCTGAAAGACATTTGACCGACCAACTCAAAAACTTAAGTGATTAACTTATTTTGCCCAAATTTTTAAATTAAGTTTTTATAATAAAAATATTATAGTCAGAGTTGTCTGCCCCCTTTTCTTTTCTTTGTTCTGTTATTGTTATTGTAGTATCAAATAAACGCACGTCTCGCGTTATGCACTGCTGGACAAGTGCATAACTATCATTTATTAGTTCAATGTTGACCTTATTATCACAAATTCCTAAGAGAAATTTTAAACTTTTATGAGTTGCGTTATAAAATATTTATCATAAATATCAGCAGTAGCTGATCAACCTGTTTTATAAAACAGGTGCATTTTGACACTCGCCCACGACTTTGGAGCAATCTGCCACGATTACCACTAACAGTAGCAACACCACCATTAGGCAACTCGTTCACAATGAAGACTATAGCAATGCAGAATCAGCAGCAACAATAAATAGCAGTACTCGTCTATGATGATTACAACTAGCAGCAACTATCCAGTCTGCACCGATTTATCGATAAGTAGGCAACAGCAGCTCCCATTCTATCTGCAGCAGCAGCAGCAGCTCTGTTCCTAACACGAAGGCTACATTCTACATTCCAAACACCACTGTACGAATCATCTGCTACATTCCAAATACCACTGTACGGATCATCATAATACACTGGGACAGACCAATTCTTAATGATTCAAGATAGTGGCGCCCTTCGATGACTGTCATCATCATCATCTACAGCAGCTCTGTTCCTATCCACTACAACTAACAATGGCGATTCTACCCTCTACAACTAATGGCAGTTTCTGATCCTGCCTACAGCAGCTTCATCACAGTTATATTTCTCAGGCACCCTCTTTACTATTTAAGAAGAGCTAATTCCACTCTCCTAAATACGAATAGATTAACCCAAAAATAAAAGATCATCCACAAAACGGGCACATTGTGGGGAGTCTGTAGCAACGTGGACCATAGCTTAGATTATATGTGGAAGTTGTTGCGTCTTAAAAATGTGCTAAGATCCACACTGATATTTAATGTTGAATAAAAGAGATAAAACATGTTTCATTAACACAATATATTTATATGTGTACAAATTTACAAGTTATCTTGTAGCAGTTTTCTACAAGCCGCCATATTGTTTAAATATCAATGATTTCTTAGCTGCCTGCTAATTGGTTCAAGCAATCTACTTCCTCCTTGGCTTGACCGATCAGTGGCCTTCTCTTAGGTGAATCTCGGATGGCTAGCATAACTATATAAACACTTGAGCGCCATCCGCTCTTTCTCTTCTTATTCGGCGGCAAGGGAAGCCTCTTCTCTCTCTTTCTTTCCTTGGCACTGCCAAACACACGTCCCCCTCTCTGGAGACGCAACAGACATTTTCCCAGGCCTTTGGCCCTGGGTTCGACTTCAACAAGAAGACAAAATGGCTACTGCCTCATACACATGGACTTAATATAACACACACACACATAACTGCTTACATGTGAACTGACTTTCACACCGGTGTACAGACACACATACTTACATACACATATGGACACATCCTGACATCGTAGCCGGTGTACAAACATTCAATATTATAAACAATTCTCTTTTCTCCACTGGAGAATTACAATCACAGGAAATTCCTAACTTTTGCCTTCGTCCATATTTATGAACATACTAACCCTTTCCTTTTTGTTCACATACTAACGAGGAAAACTCAATAAAGTTGTTTTATGCATTAGAAATGGACTTTGTCCCGTTTTTCTATAATCTCATGTGAGTACTTTTAAGTTGAGTTCTAATATTGTAGAAAGTTCAGAGTGAGAAAAGTTATGACCGTTAGAAATGAATGTGTGTGTGTCTGTTTCCTATCAGTGTGAGAGAGAATTACACATTGTGTGTGTTTCGCATTTTGTTTTTGTTTTTTTTTTTTTATTTTCATTCATTTGCTGGGGACGGGGCATTCTTCCAAATGCCATACGATCACCTGCTATTTACAGACTCCAACCGAGATCTCTTTTCAGGATTCTGGCTGTTCCCTTGAGTGCAGTTGTTTGGATTTCTCTTGCACTTGGTTCACCAGGTATACTTTCTAAATACTTTTTCAAGTTCTTCTTCATGAGTCCAGCGGCTCCTATGATAACTGGAATGATGAAGATCTCTTTGAGGTTCCAGTTTCTTTTCATATCATACATTAGACCCTGATATTTTGTTATTTTCTCCCTTTCAGCTCTGTTTAGGCCCCCATCATTAGGGACACTGACCTCAACCAAAGTTGCCACTCTCTCTCTGTCTTGTTCCATATGACAATGTCAGGTTTGACAGCTGCGTTTTCCAGATAGGTAGCTGTGGGGATTTCATGGTCATAATGGATGGTGTATGTCTCATTCCCCACAGTTCTCTCAGGTAGATGTTCCCAGGGCCTGCTGCTACACTTGATATTCAGTTTCTTACAGATGGTCCAGTGGAGGTACCTGCACACTCCATTATGTCGTGCTGTATAGGAGCCATCTGCCAACATAATTTTGCAACTCGATATCAAGTGGCTCACACTCTCCACTTCAGTGTGGCAAAACCTGCACTTGCTGTCCTGACTGAGACCAGCCATCTTTTCAAACGCATTTGTCATCAGGCTCTGGTCTTGGGCGGCCATTATAAGCCTCTCCTGGTCGTAGTGGAGGGCTCCCCTTTTTAGCCAGTCCAAGGACCCTTCCTTATCAATATAGTCCTTGGCTAGTTCATCGAGGAAGTATGTGGCACGTTTCTGTTCTGACCACTCATCAATGCACCTGTTCTTAAAAGTCTGGGTGCATCTCTTCCGGCTCTTTTGGGCTATCTCTGTGGCAGGATTGTTTGGTGTTTCTGCCTCATCTATATGACAGCCTTGTCCAAAATGCTTGGCCAACTTTGTGATGGAATTTGTTTTGCTGGCTCTTGATTTTCATGTACCATTGCTAGGCTGGGGTTTAAGGAGCTTCTTAGGTACTTGCCAATGCTGACAATAGTGGCTCTATGCTAGTGGTTAATCTCTGATAGCCCCAATCTTCCCTCTCTTCTGGGCAAGTACAGACACTGATTTCTATAGATGACCCTATGGAGGGTTAACATTTTTCGTGTCTTTACATCTAGCCTGTTGATGGTTTGTTGAGGCCAATCAATGATGCCAAAGCTGTACATAATTACTGGCATGGCAAGTTGGTTAATGGCAGTTATTTTATTTTTATTTGTAAGCTGTGTTTTGCAGATCTTTCTCACACGGCGTACATACTCTCTGCCAATTTTCTCTCTCATCCTGGCTGTGCGTATGCGTGTGAGTCACTTTAGTAGGCAGTGTGTGTGCGTGCTTGAATTGAGAATTGTGATTTGCTCTCCTTAGCCCCCAAAGAGCCGGGAAGCTGGGTGTAATATCACTGTTAGTTTTTTTTAGTGTGTGTGTGGGGGGGGGGGAGAGGTCAACTGGTTGACTGCTGAAAATTCTGGCCCTTAAATACTTAGTCATCAGCTTGGAAAGAGTAATTTTTACTTTGGGTGCCAAAAGTGATTTTGAGTGCATAAGGTGATTCTTATGTGTGGCGGACGTAGTTGAAAGCAGGATAACATAACCACTATTTGTTGCTTTTTTTAATGTTACGTCTGAAGTCAGTTTGTACGAAAAATGTAATTTTTTGTTTTGTCTGATTTTCCAAGCGGTGACAGGGCAAATTAATCCACCATATTAATTTGTTGTCTGATTTTTTGCGGCTTGTGGTGGTCGTCATGCCTTTTTTTGGTGATAACTTCCTCCACAAATAAAAATAAAAATAAGAAGAAGAAGACTTACATGCAAAACCAACGGAAGTTTATTCACTGAAATAAACCATTAACAAATATAACATATTTCCTTTTGTAATGAGTTCAGAAGTCCTTTCTTTAGTTTCAGGGTAAGTAAAAAGGAGAATGTCTTTTGTTTTGTTGAAATGCTCATGTGTTATAAAATGTTAAGAGAGGCAATAGGTAATGTTCGCCTGTGAAATGTATGAAGCGCGTGAAAGGTGAAATGGAAGAGTGATAATAAGACGCGTGTAACCTCCGAATGAAGAGTCAGTTGAGAGAGAGGGTTTGATGTTTGTGTGTGCTTAAATACTATTTGGATAGGCTCCAGCGAGCTTAAGGAGAAAAGTTTAGAAAAATGTCTTTGGAGAAATCCCATTGGACAGAAATATCACGTGGTGTGCTTCCTACTACGTCCGCTCGTTTTGAGTTGATTTAATATATAAAGCCACGCCGGAATTTGCGTGGGCGTTATTTTTTATTTTTCACGCGCCAATACAATTATATTCACACTGCGCGCCTAAATTGTATTTATCCCAAACAACAATTTTTTATCCGAATCTTAACCGTGTCAACTGGCACAGGCTTCTTTTTTTTCCATTTTTTTTTTTTACAAATATTTATTCATCTGGCGCCGTTGTATAAAAGACGATATATTCGGTAATATTCTAAATTGGATACACCATTATTATGATGTTTAATTTGTAATATATTTCAATTTCCTTTTAAATAAACAGTTTGATTTTATAATGTGTTCTTTACAAAACAAAACACATTCTCCTACACTAAGTCCAAGTGGCAACAAATCAATGTGTGAAAAGAAATTTATATTTATTTCCAAATAATCCGCAAAAATAAAAAGGCAAATTAATATTTGCAAAATAAAAATAAAGATGAAAAAAAGAAATCGGCAAAATCAGAAAACACATAAATATTTGAAAAATGAAATGAAAATGAAAAAAGAAAGAAATCCGCACAAATTAATATTTGCAAAATAATCCACAAAAATCAGAAAAATATCAATATTTGCAAATAAATCCGCAAAAATCAAACAAGTTAATACGGTGAATTAATTTGCCCGATCACCGCTTAAAAAATCAGACAAAATTAGTCGGTACAATTTGGCAGCCATTTTGGGAGCTACAATACAACCGAAGAAAGAAAGATGAATGTGCATTAAATGCATGAAAAAAATCTTTTAAAAAATAGGCAATTATTTACGTTCTTGGAAGGCGGGTTGATTATATCACAGTTGTTGTTCCTTTGATTGTCCTTAACGAACGACAGTGACCTTTACTGCTGCAGTCAAATACGATAATATTTAGGGTGAAGGGCAAAAACATGTCTAACCGTAGTCTGTTTTCCGCTTGTCGGACTTTCGGCATTCAATTTAGCCGTATAAACCAAATTCAAGTAAGTAAAACTTAATTGAAAAGGTACAAGAGAACGTTTTAGATCAAACGTAATCATCAATATGTTGCCTTTAAAAAAAGAAAAGTATTTTTCATCAAAAGATAAAACTAGCTTCTTTTTTTTTTTTCCTATATCTGCTCATTCATTCATTTCATAAATGTCATTTCTTTCTAAATTTTACTCTATTGCTTAAAAATCGTTTCAAATCCGGATAGAATGATTTATTATAAAGTGTTAATTTCTTTTGTCTTCGTTTCATGGTTTTCTTTTCACTTTCCATTTATGATGTAATCGTCACTAGTCGTAAACATAAAATTTATGACTTTTTCCCGATGTTTTATTTTATTTGAAATGAAGGCGCTTTTTACAGATCGTCCCCGTCGGCGGACTCTATTGGTTCTGTAAAATCCATGTGTGATCATAACTGGTTCCGGATTTGACGATTCGGTTTCTTTACAGTAACCCCGCCATGAAAAAAAAACTCCATCTTATTTTTTTAAATAGTCTTATTTTTGTCATATGTATTCCAATAATAATACTGCGAACAATATCGCAAAAATGCTTCTTTACTTTCGCTCCGACATGTTAGGCCTCTCTTTAAAAAAAATAGCTAAAGAAATGTATAAACTTTGTTATGTACTAACATGATAGCTGAAAAGAATGTGGAGATTTAGTCGTTTCGCAGCCAAAGTCAAAATGGAGGACAATAAATCGTCTGCTAATTTCTGCTTTTTTTTCGCCCACATAAGTGTATAAGTAAACTTAAATAAATTGTTTGGGGCTAATCTCCCAACTGTATTTCCTTTAAAATAATATAAGATACATTAGAAATTAGGGCACATGTTCGTCTTTAACGACTGTCCGTTTTTCACAAATTTTTACTGACCATTTTTCTTTTCTTTTTTCGGTGTACATTTATCTATCAGGCTGCTAGAGAATTCCGGCGTTTTTGGAATTTTTTTTCAAATATTTTACATTTTAGGAGGGGGGATCAGTTTCCAATGTTAATTCAACGTAGACTGATCCCCCTCTTTTTGACCATCTCAATTTTTAAAAAAATCTTTTTCGGTGTACGATTACCTGTCATGTCAATAGAGAATTCCGGGGGTTTTGGAAAGAAATTTTAAAAAATTGTGATTTTAAGACGGGGGATCAGTTTTCAATGTAAATTCAACGTGGACTGATCCCCCTCTTTTTAACCATCTCAAATTTTAAAAATTATTCTTCTGCTTACAATTACCTATCATGTCGCGAGAGAATTCCGGCGTTTTTGGAAAGAAATTTCAAAAAAATGAGATTTTAAGACGTAAAAAGTTGTGAAAAACGAACTATGGTAAAAGACGAACAAGACTGATCCCCCGTCTTAAAATCTCAATTTTTTGAAATTTCTTTCCAAAAACGCCGAACATGTGCCGAAACTAGTCCAAAACAATTGATTTGTGAATTCGAAAATTAGCAGACAGTTTATTGTCCACCATTTTGGCTGCGAAACGATTGAATCGCCAAGACTGTACACCAAAAGATTACGCAAATGTATCCAGTATTTATTGAATTAAAAACACGATTTTATCTATCGGTAGCCATTTTTTTAACCATTTCTGGTTCTAATTGGACAAGGGAGATAACTCATTTTTTTTTTTACCAATTTCGGAAAAACAACTTATGAAGATAATAAATTTGAGTTGCCCAATCATAAACCGAAACTGGATAAAATATGGCGACCGATAGATAAAATCGTGTTTTATTTATTTAATAAATACTGAATAAATTGACGCCCTTGTATAAGCAGTAACCGATCTGAGGGAGATAACTATTTTTCTTAGTCGCCGCTATTCCGAATTCGCTTATACTTTGGCAAGGGAGATAACTTTGTTTATTAATAAAAAAAATAAAAAATAAAAAATGTTACGGTTTTGAAATTCGTTAAAAACCCTAACCCTAAACCCTAACCCGTTCAAAATAACTTTTAAGCACTTTTATTTAAATGCCACAAATTGTATACACTTTATATAAACATAAAAAGAAAAGTTATTTTCTTTCATGCTGCGATAAACAAAGTTATCTCCCTTGCCAAAGTATAAGCGAATTCGGAATAGCGGCGGCTAAGAAAAATAGTTTTCTCCCTCAGATCGGTTACTACTTATACAAGAGCGCCAATAAATTTGCGTAATTTTTGGTGTGTACACCAACACTTTTTCTTTTCAGCTACCATGTAAGTACATAGCAAAGTTTCTACATTTCTGTAGCTATTTTTAAAAAAAAAAGACCTATGTCTGAGTAAAGAAGCACCCATTTTGCTAATAAACAATTGGCACTTGTGCAGAAGAGAAACACGAGCCGAAATTTATTTTAGAAGAGTTCCAATGGTGTAAGGGGCAGACAACTCTCTTTTTTTTTTTGTTAGCAATCATTTAAAATAATATTGTTTGAGAAAAGTCTTCTGCATTTAACAGTTCAACCATAGGAGGAAGATCTCTTATGAAATTGATGAAAACTTAAGCTTAAAGCTTCCTTGTAACAATATTTGCATATGGTTGTGTTAAAATAAAAAGTGGGAAATTCCACTAGAAATCTAAGAGTAGAAATTGAAGGTGACGTGTTCAGAAAGTTGTATCATGGTCAGGAAGTCCCGAGTGACACAGTGAATAAGATAATCACATCTTTCTCTTTGGATGTGGTCTAAATAGATTCAGATATTTTTCAGAGCTCTTCCCTCACCCTCATCCCTCTTCAGGGAACGAGTGAGAGGAAGACTATACAATAGTATTATAATCAATTTGCTCGTGGTAAAAAAAGAATAATGTATTTGTAAACATTAAAAAAGAATCAACAATCGAATAATTTGAAAACCCAGAGCAAAAATAATTGTCGAAGTTTGTCTTCAACAATCGCAGCCACCATAACGACAAAGAAGGCGACAAAGCCTCTGCTTCCACTACTACAGAAAGAGGAGAGATGTCATAACTGATTGAGCTTACTACAACAAAACACAGCTGTTAGATGTTATGCAGCATATTTGTTGTGCCCGAGGGAATCACAACTGTGACATAGCGCATTATGTTACCTGCTTATTGGTGTGATCACTTTACACATAAGTCTAGTGGCAAAGAGAGACCCATGAATTGTAATAATTTTACAATGTGCATCTCATAGATGCAAATATAACGAAAGAATAAATTGACTATTGGATTAACGATGTCTTATTTAATCATTGTTTTTTTTTTTTAACTTAGTTCACCCCAAACAAGGCAAGTTGCCACTGTAAACATAAGGGCTACTGGCAATTAGGGTGAAAGTATTGGGGATCATCCTAAATTAGGAGCTGTGCAGTGAGATGCTTGTTCACATTAGTTTTAAATTTCTGCATGTCTGTACAGTCGGGGGAAACAGGGAGCAGGGAGGGAGTTCCAAAGGCCAGCAGCTCGAAAAAAAACGATTCGAGTAGAAGGCTCTCCGGCATCTAGGGACTACCACAGTGAATGGACAGGATTTAGCTGATTGTCGGGTTGGTCAAGGGGGCACCAGAGCAGCAAGTTTATCGGAGCACATTCTATTGAAATACTTGTAAAACAAGCACAAGGATGGGGCAAGGACTGGAGCTTTTTGAATGGTGAAGGACCTATTAGATAGTCTTTTTTGGACCTTGTCTAAAAGGGAGAGATTGGTGGATGGTGAACCAGCCCAAATGTGACAATACTCCATGCATAGCCGGATGGTGGCATTTTAGAGATATAGGA
The DNA here is from genome assembly GCA_963556195.1 of Sepiola atlantica. Lineage (NCBI taxonomy): Eukaryota > Metazoa > Mollusca > Cephalopoda > Sepiida > Sepiolidae > Sepiola > Sepiola atlantica. Next base: position 55,424,714 of record OY744543.1, on the reverse strand, counting down.
TACTGTCAGATGTGAAAAGTTTTCTAGCTTGGTAAAGAGAGCCCACTTTCTTTGCAGCAGCCTTGTCAATGTCTTCTATGTATTTGTTCCAATTCATGTTACCTGTGAACGTTAGGACAAAGAGTTTGAACGTTGGACTCTCATGTAGGGTATTATTTACCATGGCAATCTGTGGTTGAAGAGGTTTCTTGTAGTTGTTGAAGGAAAGGAGCTTTGTTTTAGCAGCATTAAATGTTACCATCCATTTATGACCCCATTCCACTACAAATTGGAGGTCACTTTCTAAGGATGCAGCCATTGTCTCGGATATGTACGCTTCTGTTTTACCCACATGACAAGAGTAGAGTGTGATGGCGTCAGCAAATATACCCATCTCAGACACAATGTCATCAGTGAAGTCATTTATTAAAATCAGGAAGAATAAAGGACCAAGGATCAATCTCTGGGGTACACGTGCATTTATGTAATGTTGTTTGGATGAACAGCCATCGAGGACAACCTGGATCCTTCTTTTGGATAGGAAGGATCAAATTATATTAAATATTCATCCAGTAATACCATATGAATTAATTTTTATGAGAAGACCTTTATGCCAGACCTTGTCAAAGGCTTTGGATATATCAAGCGCTACCGCTCTAGCTTCACCTGCTTTGTTCAGTGTATGGTATATGTGTTCAGAGATGACCGTTAGGATATCCGCAGTAGACCGTGCTTGCCTAAATCCATATTGATGGTCAGAAAGAAGTTTAGCCTTAACTAAGTGCTGGACTATCACTAGATTGATTAAGGATTCAAAGATTTTAGCAAAGAGTTGGAGTAGACTGATGGGGCGATAATTCTGAGGGGCAGTTCTATCTCCAGAATTCTTGAAGATTGGTACCACAGAGGCAATTTTTCCGCTATCAGGAAAGCAAAATTCGACAAGGCATTTGTTGTAGAGTTTGAGAGGACAGGGGCCAGTTCAACAGTACATTTCTTTATTACTATTACTGGTATAAGATCAGGCTCACATGCTTTTGAGTTATCAAGGTTTTTTATGATGTCCCGGGCATGAGATAGGGTGGTGGTCAGGTCATCAAGTTTGGCTTTAGTCCGCAATGGAAAATTTGGGAGGGAGGGATTTGCAGAGTCCAAAGTGGAGTTTACGGCAAAATGCTGGACTAGTAGTTCAGCTTTATCAGTTGCCGTGCAAACAACATCATTGTGGTTGGGAAATTGTTGATTGCCCATTGTACAACACACTATTGAAGATTTTCCAGAAATTACGAGTACCTAGTTTCTGTGACTCAATGCGTTTTCTGGTCATTTCTGTATACCTTCCGTTTTCTTTATCTAGTACAGTCTTACAATGATTTCTTGACGCTATAAGATTCTGTCTATTTGTAGTTGACTTATGGCGGTTGAATTGTCGGAATGCTTGCTGCTTCTGAGTAATAGCAGCTGCACAGTTCAAGGTGAACCATTGTGGAGAATTTTCGCATGGGGATATGTGCATCAATGCCTGCTTTGACCCATTCGGTTACCTCATTTGTGCACTGATCAGCAGAGATAGAAAAAGTTTCACTCCATGGGGTGTCTCTGATGGATTCCCAATCAACCCGCTTGTATCTCGTCCTTTTGAGCAACAGCTCATCAGCTTTGGGACGAGACTTTAGGATGATATCAATCATAACCACAAGGTGATCAGCATTCCCGAGCAGGCTATGGGCATTCGTCACACAAGCCTTGGGCAGTGAGGTCAAGAACAGGCTGAGACGTGAGACTTGCTAGTCCACACGATCAGGGAGGCGGGTCGAGAAAGTGACACTGTGAGAGGGAGTGTACTATGGAGAAACTATACGTGGAGTTACGAGCTGCGTCTGTATAGCTGGAGAATCCAAACCAGTCATGGTGATGTACATTGAAATCCCCAAATACATGTATTTGGGCACTCGAGTCAAGTGAGAGTGCTGTATCTGTGCTTTCAGAGACAAAGTTAAACAGGGTACAGTCCTGGGTCGAAGGAGAACGCTATACTATGAGAAATATAAGTAACAAATGCTGTGTTGTAAGGTGAATCTAAATCACATGTAGGCTTGATCATCTGATTCTGGCCTATGTTCTCTAGTCAAGGGGAGGGTGTTCCATGCATATGTTTGTCAGAGTCTTTACGATAGAGTGGGATGTATTCAGTCATGTTAAAATGGTGAGATAAGATTGAGGATTGTAGGTTTGTTTCAGTTAGTGGTAGGATATCCGGAGAATTTTCAAGGAGAAAAGTTTCTACGCCATTGATGTTGGTTTTAAGCCCCCGGATATTTGTGAATGCTAGCCTCAAGAGCAGAAGCAAAGATTTCTTTTTTGGTGGGTTTCTGATTTATCCAATATAAATGTATGTAACTTTACTCTTATGTAAATCCTCATATAAGTTGGAAACTAGAATGGCTGGGAAATGTTTTATTATCCAGTAAAATAATTGTTACCCAAATCAGAGTTGTAGTCGTTGACACTTTAAGCTTCTGTAGCAGTCACATGATTGGAATCTATTTCCTTTTGTATTTACAAGCAATCTCTTGCATAGTAATTGGTTGTGATTCAGTTGGCTCCCACAGGCATGTCCAAACTCACGTAGAAATACATCTAGCGATTACACTTCTAAGCATGCACGACTTTCAGCCATTTTCGTTTCTGCTCAGCTATTTGGTGCTAAAATATGATGCAGTTCCAGTCGAGACGTCAATGTAGACAGACGTAGCATTTCATCTCACCTCTCATCAACTGTGACTAGAGACGTGAATGCATTCAATTACATTTTTATTCTAATACATGCCTGCTGAACCAACTTGCCTTTGTATTCCTATGTTCTTGTTCCTGTGTTAATGAAACTGTCAAATAAAGTTGATTAAATTCTAGAGAAGATGTTGGTATTTTTATATCGAACCTGATGACCCCCCTTTTCTTCATCTCACGCGAGCCGAGTTAGATAAAGTTCAAACAGCCATAACATGAGAGTCAACAGAATGTCTATCCCCACTTGATTGATCCCTATAATATTGGTCTGGCACTCATCAGAACTTTAATTATTAAACTACTTTTTATTTTATATTTGTTTACATTTGTATACTAATTTTTATAAGAGTATCAGGATTAATTCCTGTTAAAAAAGGTAGGTATTTTATGACATCACTATTATAATGAATGTATTAGTTTGTTTTGAAAATAATAAACGAAAAAACATTTATTTATTAAGCTCTTGTGAGTCCCATTTGTGACACTATTTCACCTTATAAATTTGTTTTAGATGGTCGAACCGTTGATATACGGACATGAAATGCCTTAGACATTTCACTGACAGTTTTATGTTTCAACAATTTTGTTCAAACATTCAATGGCTGTCCTCTACTTTCTTCATCGCTTTTTATCACTACGGAATTTCTGAAACCACCTTGGTTCTCTCTCTGATCACTTGTGGACTTTTCTCCCCAGGCTCTGTTGAAGTTGGCAACTGTTTAGGAATCATTAGATTTAAAAGTCGTGCAAGAAAATTATACACATTCCTTGTTCCTCCATCATCATTATTAAATGTTTGTATGTTTCAAAGTAGCAACCGAAAATCAGCCAGTATTTTCTGAACAACTTTTGTTACATTGGCTCATTCGGACGACTAATCTTCTCATTTTGGATGTTATTCTCACAACGTTTCGGCCGATGTAACCCCCGACCTTCTTCAGGTGCGTCTTATTGAAATCTGTACGAAATTTCAAATGGGGTAAATTGTTCTCGTTCCATCAGCCATGATCAAATAGAAGTCTTTCAGAATTATATTTTTAGTATCACCTGTACTAAGGATTGAACCTTCAACCTCCAGAAGACTGTCACTTTGAATTGATTATAGCTTAGCACTTTATCCATTGCGCTAATGGTCCATATGTTTTGAAAATAACATCCAAGGTTAGAACAGTAGTCTGGATAATCCAAATTATCAATCCTCATCTCCAAAATTCCGAAACATAATCTAATACATTGTTTTCTCTTTTTCAGTCCACCAATGTACCTGCCATTTTGTGTCTACCTCACAAATCGCAACACAACTATTCAACAGCCCAGCAACAATGTGTATGTTTCTAGAATTTTCTTTCTTTTTTTATGTCATTCTTTATCTTCTGCTTATTCTTTGCTTTGCGTCTTTCTTTTGAGGGTGGGGGTGGGGGGTATTTCTGATTTCATCTTTTCTTTGTATAAGATTTCTTTCTCTCCATCTTTATGGGACATTTCTAGAGCAAAAATGTCCTCGTACACTACACCTAAAGAAGGTCGAAGATGATACCAGTCCAACTGTATTTAATGTAATCTTTTTTTTTATGTAGCCTTTCATCTTGGTTTTTCTCTCTTTATCAAATATCTGGAAATTTAGCATCAACAACTGATAAGTATTGTCAAGCCAGAATCGAATGAAAGAGGCCAAAATAATACAATTTAGGCTTTTCAACATTGGGGGAGGGGGGATTAGTCGGCTTACTCCACTTGTTACTTACCACTTAGGATGCCTCTGTAGATATGTCCCCTAATTTACAGTAGCCCTTTACATCTCAGTAAAAACTGCCTTGTTTGGGGTGAAGGAAAGTAAAAAAAAAAACAAGGAGAATTCTTAGCTGAAGAATATTGAAATTATCATGAGAAATTAACACTTTTGTTTACAAAATGTGAATATTTTATTTTAAATACTAATACAAGAACACTTAAAGATTGCAGACGTTCGTCAAGGCCCAAAATAGTTATCAACTCTCAAATTATTTCACAACTTATGTAAATTGTAATATATGTCGATCTTTTTAAAAAATAAAATACAAAAACAACCTTATTTTAAATAATTGAGTTATTTCCCTTGCATTAAATACACATGTCATCTGATGATAATCTTTGATCAACATTTGGGTGACTGGAAACAATTAAATACATCTTTGGTAATATTTTCATGGAAAAACAATCAGTAGTTTTATGAAAATTTGCCAACAAACAAAACGTATAATAATCTTAATAGAAGTGAACCAATTTAATTAGTTTATTTGAATACATGTAATTGAAACCAACTTTTTTCTATTCATAATAATTACATTTTTTTTTTGTAGTAGTAGACTTTTTTTCTATAACTGCATTTTTATAATTTATTTTATTTATATGTTCGCTTTGTATCTTTTCAGTTGAAGCATGGTGGGAGGCACACCGTTACCCTCCTCTCTGGTGATGGAATTGGACCAGAACTCCTGAATCACGTCAAAACTGTCTTCAGGTAAAAGGATCTTGTAACTGTGTGAATCAACTTTAAGATTAAAGAAAGGTGAGCCACCTCTAGGCCGGGTAATCTTGTCGGCAGAAATGGACAGTTTTCTGCACAGATGTTTGTTTCTTTCATTTTATTGGACCAAAATAGATTATCACACAATCTTATAACTTGATTTTGGATGAATAGGATACGAAGCAACAATATTTTCAGTATCTAAATAACATTTAGTACATGGAGATAAAAGTAAAGATTTAATGTATACCTGACAATATATTTTTGAGATGAGGATTGATAATTTGGATTATCCGCAGGGACCTGTGGCGTAACGGATAAAGTACTAAGTAAAATTCAGTTCTAAGTGACACTCTTCTGGAGGTTGAAGGACAGACATCAACAGCTTCAGAAACTATGGAAGAGAAAGCTAGACTGAGGTGTCTTATTGGACAGCTTAATTGGATTGCAGGCATGACACGGCCTGATGTGGGGTTTGCTATCTGCCAGTTAAGCTCCAAAATCACAAATGTTAAAGTTAGCCACCTCAATAAAGCAAATAAGATCTTAAGGTATGTCAATAACACACTAACCGGCATTTGCTTTGCTAGACTAGACAACCTAAAAAAATTTTTAAATTGTGACCTATTCCGATGCAAGCTATGCTAATCTTCATGATGGGGGAAGCCAAAGAGGACAAATTGTCTTTCTTGCAGATGAAGAAATGAGAGCTTGTCCACTAACATGGAAATCCACTAAAATCAAAAGAGTGATTAAATCAACATTAGCTGCAGATACCTATCATTTGTTGAAAGTTGTGATATGTCCTTCCTTATGGCAAAAATAGTTGCTGAAATTATTTACAATGATAGAGATTCAACTTCACCTATTCACTGCCAGGTTGACAACAAAAGTTTGTTTGAGGCGGCAAAAATAATTGAGGTAATAAAAGACATCAGACTACGTGTAGAGATGTCAATTGTTCGGGAAATGATAGAGAGGAAGTGACATTGTCATGGATACGAAGTGATGAACAATTGGCAGATACCCTTACAAAGGATGGATCATCAAGTGCAACTCTCTTAAAAGTACTTGATGAAGCACATCTATTTATTTGAAGCTCCATTTCAGCTATTTGGATTTTTTTTTTTTTTAAATTGTTGGAGAGTTTAATATGCAATGTGGGTTTGTCCTGAATTGGTCACTAGTTTTTTTTTTTTTAGTGATCATAATCCAACAAAAGTGTGAGAAGTAGGAAAGAAGAATATGGAGAAATTGTTAATGCCGTATGGGTTACTGCCCTTGGTTTAAGGAATGTCCACCAGGGCTAGAATCTATAAGAGTCTCGTAGCCATGTTGGATTTGGAGGAGTGAAGTAACAATTGGACCGGCAGGACTGTAAAAGGAATTGAATTACCAGTGGAAGGTATCAGGATATTTAACACAAAGTACATTGCAAAATTACACACACATATATACATACATACATTTTTACACGCACCATAATAACAAAATAAAAACAGGCATGATAAAAAGGTTTTTTCCCTGTGCATTTAGAATTTATGGCCCACAATATCTAAAAGAAGTTCAAATACATTACAAATTCACTCAAAACATTGAAATAACCCACATATTTCACAATAAATGTAAGGAAATAATCTCTACAAATTTTTTCCACATATTTCACAATAAATGTAAGGAAATAATGTCTACAAATTTTTTCCACATATTTCACAATAAATGTAAGGAAATAATCTCTACAAATTTTTTCCACATATTTCACAATAAATGTAAGGAAATAATGTCTACAAATTTTTTCCACATATTTCACAATAAATGTAAGGAAATAATCTCTACAAATTTTTTCCAGCAGCTATAAACAAAAATCATATACCGAACACTTCTCTTATAAACAGATATCTTTTACCTACTCATGATAATGATATAATAATTTACAACACTTTAAGCTAGGAATTCCAACAACAGTAAATACATCACAAACAATAAAACAAACACTAAAAACAAAGTATTTTCCTAAATCACCCACAGCTAAAGCAGGAATATATAGGGTGCCATGCAATAATTGCAATCAAATATATATCGGTAAAACTTAATGCGAACTTAAATGTGACCAAAAAGTAGATTTTGTTTTCTTTTTTTTTTTAATCACTTCAAGGCCTAAAAATATTTTGAAAGCTAGGAATGGACATGCTTCATGGCAGTATTACAAGTGACTTATTGTATATCAAATAACTCACAAAATGGCTGATATGCTGTAAAAGAAAATGAACTAAATCAAAGTTATAATCGTCAATTCCTCACCAGCTATGGGTTAAATAGTTGTCCGTCTTCAATAATATTGTGTGCACATAAAAAGGTTTTCTATGGTCATTCTTTTTCAGCTTGTGGCGTAATGTTGGGAATGAATCCAACTTGAGTAGCACACTATTCCACTGATTGAAATGAGCAAATTTTGAGATTGAAATCGATTTATCTTCAAATCTAAGTGGTAAAACAATTGCATTAAAAATGAAATCTTCAAAGAAATAATGCAAAAAATTTCAGTTTCAATACTTAAATTAATTTCTGTGAAGCTTTGAAATTAGATGCATCTCGTAGATAATAGGATTAACATGTTTTCGTTATGAGTCATTTATTTCCTAATGATTTCTAAAGATATTGCAAACTTTGAAGATGCAAATAATCGCTAAGTTTATTTGCATGTAAAACATGGAAATGCCAGAGATGCTGTTCATTCAACTGAAGTTATTTTGACAGTTTATTCATAGTTTTTTAATTCTAGGTTTGCTGGAGCTCCTGTCGATTTTGATGAAGTGATCATCAATGCTTCTACCTCAAATGCTGCATCCATGGACAAAGCTTTACTCTCTGTCAAAAGAAATGGAGTCGCACTTAAAGGTTAGTCTTAGATGCAAAATTCTTCAACAACCTAGTTCTTAGTCTTTCTCTGCTCGATCATTATTTCCATGGAAGGTGCTCAGCTGAGTTTCAATCTCTGATTCCTTTTAAGACATTCACAGCAAGAACGCGCTCTTCTACCACAACTGCAAAGAACTTTCCTTTTTTCCTTCATGTGCCTAATGTCAAACAGAATTTTCATAAACAGTTTCTTTCCAAGAACTTCTCATCTGTTGAACACATTACCATGGGAGTGCTTCCCTGCAGGCTACAACATGGCCGCTTCTAATCCAATGTCAACAAATACTTGTCATAAACCATCCTCATAAGTAATCAAACTTTGTTCATTCCATTCATCTCATAATATTCATCATCAATCAACTGTCAATCTATCAATCTCATTAACTCCTATCCTCAAGTGGCTTTTTAGCCTTAAGTGTTGACTCATTAGCAAGTCCATTTGGCATAATGCCTAGAGAATTTGCTAATGGGCTGGGATACCGGGATTCCATCGTTTGAGTCATAACAAAGACTCAAAAAATGGTACTTTATGCCCCCTTGCTAGACACTCAACAGTATAAGGTGAAGTGATCCTGAGAAAGGGGAGGCGCCCTCCCCTACACATTGGTATAGTAGCCAATGAAATGAGAACCATCGAGTTGCCCTCTCTATGGTCAACCGCTTAAAACTACTGTAAGACAAATATCTCTTTTGTTATATATATTTTTTTTGTTATATATATTTTTTTTGTTATATATATTTCTTTTGTTATATATATTTCTTTTGTTATATATATTTCTTTTGTTATATATATTTCTTTTGTTATATAGATAGAATTGGAACAAAGTGTAATTTATTAACTCTTAATTTTCAAAGCAGAAACTTTGAACTTTTCTGTTTCCATTTTCCTGAATTCGTTTATTCTTCAAGATGACATCGAACCTTGTTGATCAATATGGTCTGCTGTGCAATAGGCAATCCAAGTGCCAGCTTTCGAATTCATTTTCATTTATAAGCTTACAAAAGCATATGAACAGATAGATTCATTAGATACGGGTGAGGTAAGAGAATAGACAAGATCCTCAAATCTGTGGAGATCAGCTAGTTTCAGAGGTGGAAAATGCTGATGTAACACACATCCTAAATGAAAATCTGGAGCTGGGGGTCTATGAGGCAATTTGCAAAACAGATCTGGTTGTAGTTCAACAGGCCTAACAAACTGGCAGAGATTTTTTTTTAATATACCATGAACAAAGTAGAACTAGTCAGGCTGGCCATCAAAGTATTTGCATCATTCACTGATCACCAATTGTTTCTAACTAGAACATCTGAAAGGGAAAGATAGAACAATGAACCAGTATTGAACAGTTTTAAGAATTGGGTTAGCTTTGCTTCCCTGAACTTGGATTCATTGAAGCTGTGACGTCTAGCAACTGACCTACAAAATTATTAATCATCTCAACAACTCAGAGTACTTTTTTGATTTCCATGTATCTAACACATGTGGACATGCTTACAAAGTCAGAAAACAGCACGGCTTTCAGAAATATTTTTTCACGCTTAAAATTGCTGAAGCATGGAACAAATTGCCTGTATCAGTTGATGGATGCCAAAGCAAAACCTTCACGTTGCTACAATTTGCAAAATCTACACCTGATCTTTGCTTCCATACACATACAGACATGTACATGCACTTTTGATGAGTTGTGATATACCTGCTGATCGCAATGATTTCATTATTTTTTAGCGCAGCCATTTTGAAAATCTTACCTTCTCAGCAACCAAATTCTGCTCAACTTTTCACATATCATGCCTCATCTTTTAAAAATATTAATACATATCATGTCTCATCTTGTAAAAATATTAATACATATCATGCCTCATCTTTTAAAAATATTAATACATATCATGCCTCATCTTGTAAAAATATTAATACATATCATGCCTCATCTTTTAAAAATATTAATACATATCATGTCTCATCTTTTAAAAATATTAATACATATCATGCCTCATCTTTTAAAAATATTAATACATATCATGCCTCATCTTTTAAAAATATTAATACATATCATGTCTCATCTTTTAAAAATATTAATACATATCATGTCTCATCTTTTAAAAATATTAATACATATCATGCCTCATCTTTTAAAAATATTAATACATATCATGTCTCATCTTTTAAAAATATTAATACATATCATGCCTCATCTTTTAAAAATCTCTCATACTTTAAAAAAATGTTGAGAAACGTAAGATAAATAATAATGGTTGATGAAGTGACGACAACCTTCATCCGATCCTGCGGATCAATTTACAATGTCACAATGACTGGAGAGCCTTTCAAACTGGGATGGATAGAGGAATGGTTTGCCAGTCTCATAATAATGAGCTATCATAAGTAAAAGATTATTCAGAAAAATCTAACCTGCTTCTTTTTATATCCAAATTTTACGCTTTCTTGATTGAATGCACTTTCTATCATTTTCCTCTCTGATTTTGTTCCTTTACAGGAAACATTGAAACCCGAATGAGTGATCCCAGCCAAAGGTCTATGAATGTTTCACTCAGGTAATCGTCATTGTTATTTTCCTTCGCAAAAAAGAAAAGCAGAAAATGTTATCAATATTGCTGAGAATGTGTAATAACATCAATTCATGTCTGTATTGTAAAAATGGATCAAATGTATTTTTACCACTTCAATTATTCTAGCAGGTGAAAGGAACAGGTTTAGCATGCCACTGTATCTGATGTCACCCATACCCCTACACATCTTTCAAACATAAACAAAAAAACTTACTTTCAAATTGATTTGATTGCAGTATAACATTATTTACCTCCTTGCCAGGAGGTTAGAAAAAAGGTCAGGTGTGGTTTTGAAAAGTCAGCGCACTCTGGCCTGCAAAAAATGCCTGAGCAACCCCCTCAGGATTTCCCAGTAGAGGCACCTCAGAGGATTAGCAATAAACTAACCACTTCTCAATAAGAAGATAAAGCTTGGGATGGACCTCCTAAGACTGAACAGAACCATATCTTAACCCGACAGCAACAAAGCCACTGTCAGGCTGATTGCAGTATAACATTTAATAAAATTCAAAACTATTTCTATTTAGTTAGAAAAGTAACTAGTATTCATTTTTTAACTTCTTAACGCCTATTTGACTGTGGCATATCAAAGGACATTAAGCATACCTTGATGCATTTAAGTTGGTCAAATTTCTTTGAGGTGAAGATATTTGATGACAATTCAATGCTTAATTCTTTCCATTTTCAACAAATCACTGAACTTTAAAAATCTGCAAAAGTGAAAACAAGAGTTAGGCACATGAAATCGCTAAGTTATTATAGTGATATGGGTTAGAGTTGGTTTACTATTCATATTCTGGCTAAGGTTGGAAAATCTTTCAGTTATCCCCCCACCCCCGTATGTTTATAGTTATACTCATGTGCACACATTTTAGACAGTTCGTAATTATAAATCTGAACTCATTTAGCTCTTGTTAAGCATCCAAGTGGTTACACAACATACGCACCCACATTTATTGCTGTGTTGAGGGTACATTAATAATATTGTTTATGATATTATATTAAAAATAGTCATGAAATAATAATCATAATGGTTGACATCTTTTTTTTTTTCTTTTTAGACTTTAAAACTGAAAATCTACTCAGAAATAAAATTCAAAATGTTCAACATTTTATGTCCTATTACTCATTGTCCACTCGATATTCTGATGGGTCATGGGGCTTTTGTTTAAAAAAAACAAACTTACAATTCATCTATCAAAAAAAAGATGAAGTTTAAAAAATTTACTTTCTTTTTCTTCCAGAACCACCCTCAATTTGTGGGCGAGTATTGTGCACTGTAAAACTATTCCTGGTATAGAAAGCCGACATGGTAACATCGACATTGCGATCATTCGTGAAAACACTGAAGGAGAATATTCCAATCTTGAACATGAGGTAAAAGGCCATCAAAAAATGAAACGTTAACTATAAATTGATGGAACAACAAATGAATTTATGCAAAGCTGAATGAAACTCTAAGATACTTTATTTTAAACATTGCATACAACTTCAGACAGAAAAGTTATTAACAGTTAAAGAAGGAGAATAACAACTTTACAGCCAAAATTATTTTGGGTCGTCTAATATGATTATTCTCTTTTATATTTGTACTTATTTTCACTAAACCCCCAAATTATTTTGGTGCCAGATTGATAAAAATTACAACTCGTGTTAAAATGTTATTCTAGTGGATGATCACCTGAGTTCTGATAAAGTTCTTTCCCGTTATTTTGTCTTACTTTCTTTACTCTCTTTCTGGAAATGTTCACTTGAATGATTCATGATTGGGAGGGCAGGGGTGGTAGAAGACTTTTCATTCATCAAAGAATAACTTCCTGTATCCCCCCTCCCCCCTCATTTGGGGTCTTTCTCTTGCTAACAGCAATGTTTTTTTCTTTGTTTATTTCTTGGACCAAAAACATTAATGTTTTAAACTTTTATTACGCACAAAAATAAATTAGAACATTCTTTTTACATAAAAAGCTAATTTTCACAGAATTTAACGAATTTAAAAGCAAGAATGGAGTTAAAGCATATCAGTCTTTCAGTATGAAAGAAAGTTTTGTAGATTAACACCCTTCACCCCATCTCCCAAATGAGATCTTACTTTTTTAGGCAATGTGTGAACCCCCTGAAAAACTTGAAGGAAAAATAAACAATTATTTTAGAATTTAGAGTGAGGGATACAATTTTGCATCTAAATTTAACATAAAATAATCCCCCATTTCCGGCCAATTCTAGCGTTTTAACCAATTTTTTTTTTTTTATACTATGGGAGATAAACTCGGTGCATTTTTTTTTTTTTTTGTGGGAGGATCTACTTTTGTAGAGGATTATGCGTGGTTTTACAAGGTTTTTTGTTTGGGGGGTGGGCTTGCCACTCTGACTCAAAGTTAGTAATAGGGTTAAGGGAGTTTCTGAGGAGGGGGGCTTGCCTCTCGAACTAAGGGTTAGTGGTAGGGTTAAGAAAAGAGTTTTTTGAAGGGCTTACCACTCAGACCTAGGGTGTATGTTAGGGTAAGTAATTTTTTTTTTTTTCAACATAAAAAAAATGCCCCACCAAAAAAATCTGCATAGAATTTATCTCTCATAGAAAAACATTTTTTTTTGTTAACTACCCTAAAAAGCTAGAATGGCCCGGAAATGTGGAATCATTCTATGTTAAATTTTCCTTGGCAATGGGTTGATGGGCCATCCATACCCCCCCCCCCCTCCAAGGTTGGGAAATTCATCTCAATTTCAAATTTTTTTGCTATTGGTTATTCACATCCCTGTTACTGAGATATTTAAGTATTAATCTATTGTGAAAAACTTTATTTCATCAACACAAGGGATAGATGACAAATTTTTCAATCTCTTTATGGCCTTAAAAAGAAATTGGTCAAGTTTACATTGTAATGTTTATTCCTTCAAATTTATTCTTCAGAATGTATCTGGTGTTGTTGAAAGTCTAAAAATCATAACAGCCCAAAAGTCTACCAAAATTGCTGAATATGCCTTTGAGTATGCTGTCCGTCATGGCCGCAAAAAGGTCACTGCTATCCACAAAGCCAATATCATGTAAGTAGAAAAGGATTGACATTTTCTATTTTAATTAGTCTACTGACGGTTTCTAATTTTGGTGGCAGATGGGCAGGAAATACAGAAATGTCGACAACTTGAAAATTCTTGTATTGATTCTAAGGTGATACATAGAAAGAGAATTAAATAGTTGAATCCGTCCAATGCACCTCAAGGACCAAATTTTCAACTTTGCTGAGGTACCTTCTTAAGAGCAGCAACCCAGAGAGTCTCATCTCCCATATAACATTTGCAAGCAACATCTGTATATTCCAGAAAAAAACAAAGCCAATACTTTACATTTGTCACCGAATATATTGTAAGAGTTTTCAGAATTAGGTTGTGTACAACGGATCCTCAGCTTTTAATTTGTCTACTGGTTTTATTCCTGAAGCCTTTTATGTTCACAAGGCAGTCAATATTTTAAAATCAGTTTTTTTTTTCTTCTTTGTGAATTGACCACAATTACAATCTCCATTGATCCACCCAAGGATCATTTGTTTTACATCAGAGTTTGTTTTTTTTCCTAGATTAAATCGTCAATTTAGTCTACCCTATAGCAAGGAGATTGATTCATGCCTCTTTCTCAAGTATATTAGTGCCAGTGAACTTAACAGCATCGATCAAACCTGAACTCACAATAAACCATGTTGATAATCATTTTCCTATTTTTATAAGAAAAGAGAATCCAATAACACGAAATGCTTATTAATTCTTTCAGAAGACCAAACTGGAAATCTAACATTTTCCCCTGAAAATATTTGTAGAAATTCTTCTAAAAATCTATAGAAATCAACTTTGGTCTGATCTGTACAAAAGGTTGGCAACTTTTTAAAGAGCCATAGTTGGGATTTTTAATAGAATCCTTTTTATAAGTGAACCTGAAGAAATGTTCATACATTAGATTTATCTTGACAAAAAATCATCTTTAACCCATAAATAAAGAGAAATGTACTGCATGGAGTTCACAAGATGTGTGAAACCTTTTTTTCTATGGCTTTTCCTTTTTTCTATCAATGCATGTTTTCAACTCTCTTAAAATGTTGAAAACGATTCCGAACTCATACACTAATAATTGTTATTCTTCATCTTTTTGTCCGCACGATTTCAAGAATTTCTACACATTTTCAACGATGCTCAAGATTATGATTTTTCTTTTATGTATGGATGGCATTTTTTTAACTTTAATTCAAAATGTCTAGTTACTATAAAATCTGATATATTTTAGAAATGTAAAAAGAAAATTAATATTTAAAAATAAACATGTTAAATATATGTTGTATTTATGTATTGAATATATTTCCAGGAAACTTGCTGATGGCCTGTTCTTAGAATGCTGCCAAAAGGTGTCTGAACGCTACCCAGATATCGAGTTTAATAACATGATTGTGGACAATGCTTGCATGCAGGTAAGTGTTGTCATACTCTCTAACTTTTTGAGAACTTCGAACTGAAACTTTTCTTTACTCTGATGTCAACTGATCTCATTCCACTCTCTATTCTGAGGAATATCTTGTAATTGTTACGTCTCAAGTTGTTAAATATTATGTGTGTGTCAGATAGTACTCATTTGGAGATTTAAATTCGTAGAAGAAATGTTAGTACATAGGCAGGATACACGGTTAGACAGAATTCAGGTGTTTGGCTTTTGGGGGGGTCATCATTCTTTTGTGGGAAAAATAGCGAGAGGAAGTGATGTCAAATAAGATTGGAAGAGCAGAATTAAGATTCAATGGTAAACGAAAAGTCAGGGGCGAGGCCCCAAATCTGATGCTCCAATCTGTCTTTTCCCCACCGCTAGCAATATGTAGGCAATATTAACAGCCTAAATAAAATCCAATCTTCCATCCAATCCTGTTTGCTTGGGCTCGACTTTGATTCCAGAGTGAGAAGTCCTCAGTTCAGGAGGACCGCTGTGGATGAACATTTAAAGATACAAGGTATGGGTTTATTTTACACAGAATTATTGTACTGTTTGTGACATGCAAAGTGTTACCCCCCCCCCTAATTAAGGAGGGGGGGGGGGTAACATATTTAGCAAACCAGCGATTAAACTTATGATCAGCAGGTGATTTAAGAAAAAGCATTCATCTATTTTGCTACAAAGAATTTCACTGGTGGAATTCTATCACGCAATGGTTTTATCAATACTTGTATATAAATAAATTTATAAAAACTAAAATTAAATATGACGTCACGCCAAAGCTATAATTATTTTGTAATGTTTTAAGCTCTATTTATAAGAAAGTCCAAATAGGTCAACAACACATCGGCTGGTCTTCTCAAGGATACAGCCCACGACGGCATCACAGAGAATGACCTCCCGCCGTTACCAGAACTCTAAAACTGATAAGTTCTCACGAACCACATTTTTGCACACCATCCTCTCTACGATTTACCAATGCCAAATGGACTTTTTTGAAACTGTAAATACTCAATCCAACTTTCTCTTTCTTACTAAATTGATATGAAATTACACCCTTGTGTTTTGTGTTCCTTCTTCAGACTTCCGTCCTATACATATCTTTGATGATTTTATCTGCACATGGTTACCCCATTCTCACGTGGGAGAATTGAACTTTATTTCAGGATTATTTTAATCCCAACAAATGAAACCCTTAAGGAATTTCGAACTGGCACCTTTTATTTAATCTGGTGGAGTGAGGGTGGGAATATAGTAAGATTGTTCTTATTCCATATAAATATTTCATGTTTATTAAACAAATTATTGTCCAATAGGCACCTGAAATGGGTCACAAAGTACATTGAGACAATAACGAAAATGAGACACCACTCTCTGATTGTTTTCATTGAGACAATAACGAAAATGAGACACCACTCTCTGATTGTTTTCATTGAGGCAATAACGAAAATGAGACACCACTCTCTGATTGTTTTCATTGAGACAATAACGAAAATGAGACACCACTCTCTGATTGTTTTCATTGAGACAATAACGAAAATGAGACACCACTCTCTGATTGTTTTCATTGAGACAATAACGAAAATGAGACACCACTCTCTGATTGTTTTCATTGAGACAATAACGAAAATGAGACACCACTCTCTGATTGTTTTCATTGAGGCAATAACGAAAATGAGACACCACTCTCTGATTGTTTTCATTGAGGCAATAACGAAAATAAGACACCACTCTCTGATTGTTTTCATTGAGGCAATAACGAAAATAAGACACCACTCTCTGATTGTTTTCATTGAGGCAATAACGAAAATAAGACACCACTCTCTGATTGTTTTCATTGAGGCAATAACGAAAATGAGACACCACTCTCTGATTGTTTTCATTGAGGCAATAACGAAAATGAGAACACCACTCTCTGATTGTTTTCATTGAGACAATAATGAAAATGAGACACCACTCTCTGATTGTTTTCATTGAGACAATAACGAAAATGAGACACAACTCTCTGATCATTTTCATTGAGGCAATAACAAAAATGAGACACCACTCTCTGATTGTTTTCATTGAGACAATAACGAAAATGAGACACCACTCTTTGATTGTTTTCATTGAGACAATAACGAAAATGAGACACCACTCTTTGATTGTTTTCATTGAGACAATAATGAAAATGAGACACCACTCTTTGATTGTTTTCATTGAGACAATAACGAAAATGAGACACCACTCTTTGATTGTTTTCATTGAGACAATAACGAAAATGAGACACCACTCTCTGATTGTTTTCATTGAGACAATAATGAAAATGAGACACCACTCTCTGATTGTTTTCATTGAGACAATAACGAAAATGAGACACAACTCTCTGATCATTTTCATTGAGGCAATAACAAAAATGAGACACCACTCTCTGATTGTTTTCATTGAGACAATAACGAAAATGAGACACCACTCTTTGATTGTTTTCATTGAGACAATAACGAAAATGAGACACCACTCTTTGATTGTTTTCATTGAGACAATAATGAAAATGAGACACCACTCTTTGATTGTTTTCATTGAGACAATAACGAAAATGAGACACCACTCTTTGATTGTTTTCATTGAGACAATAACGAAAATGAGACACCACTCTCTGATTGTTTTCATTGAGGCAATAACGAAAATGAGACACCACTCTCTGATTGTTTTCATTGAGGCAATAACGAAAATGAGACACCACTCTCTGATTGTTTTCATTGAGACAATAATGAAAATGAGACACCACTCTCTGATTGTTTTCATTGAGACAATAATGAAAATGAGACACCACTCTCTGATTGTTTTCATTGAGACAATAATGAAAATGAGACACAACTCTCTGATCATTTTCATTGAGGCAATAACAAAAATGAGACACCACTCTCTGATTGTTTTCATTGAGGCAACAACGAAAATGAGACCACTCTCTGATTGTTTTCATTGAGACAATAATGAAAATGAGACACCACTCTCTGATTGTTTTCATTGAGACAATAACGAAAATGAGACACAACTCTCTGATCATTTTCATTGAGGCAATAACAAAAATGAGACACCACTCTCTGATTGTTTTCATTGAGACAATAACGAAAATGAGACACCACTCTTTGATTGTTTTCATTGAGACAATAACGAAAATGAGACACCACTCTTTGATTGTTTTCATTGAGACAATAATGAAAATGAGACACCACTCTTTGATTGTTTTCATTGAGACAATAACGAAAATGAGACACCACTCTTTGATTGTTTTCATTGAGACAATAACGAAAATGAGACACCACTCTCTGATTGTTTTCATTGAGGCAATAACGAAAATGAGACACCACTCTCTGATTGTTTTCATTGAGGCAATAACGAAAATGAGACACCACTCTCTGATTGTTTTCATTGAGACAATAATGAAAATGAGACACCACTCTCTGATTGTTTTCATTGAGACAATAATGAAAATGAGACACCACTCTCTGATTGTTTTCATTGAGACAATAACGAAAATGAGACACAACTCTCTGATCATTTTCATTGAGGCAATAACAAAAATGAGACACCACTCTCTGATTGTTTTCATTGAGACAATAACGAAAATGAGACACCACTCTTTGATTGTTTTCATTGAGACAATAACGAAAATGAGACACCACTCTTTGATTGTTTTCATTGAGACAATAATGAAAATGAGACACCACTCTTTGATTGTTTTCATTGAGACAATAACGAAAATGAGACACCACTCTTTGATTGTTTTCATTGAGACAATAACGAAAATGAGACACCACTCTCTGATTGTTTTCATTGAGGCAATAACGAAAATGAGACACCACTCTCTGATTGTTTTCATTGAGGCAATAACGAAAATGAGACACCACTCTCTGATTGTTTTCATTGAGACAATAATGAAAATGAGACACCACTCTCTGATTGTTTTCATTGAGGCAATAATGAAAATGAGACACCACTCTCTGATTGTTTTCATTGAGACAATAATGAAAATGAGACACCACTCTCTGATTGTTTTCATTGAGACAATAACGAAAATGAGACACCACTCTTTGATTGTTTTCATTGAGACAATAACGAAAATGAGACACCACTCTCTGATTGTTTTCATTGAGACAATAACGAAAATGAGACACCACTCTCTGATTGTTTTCATTGAGGCAATAACGAAAATGAGACACCACTCTCTGATTGTTTTCATTGAGACAATAATGAAAATGAGACACCACTCTCTGATTGTTTTCATTGAGGCAATAATGAAAATGAGACACCACTCTCTGATTGTTTTCATTGAGACAATAATGAAAATGAGACACCACTCTCTGATTGTTTTCATTGAGACAATAACGAAAATGAGACACCACTCTTTGATTGTTTTCATTGAGACAATAACGAAAATGAGACACCACTCTCTGATTGTTTTCATTGAGACAATAACGAAAATGAGACACCACTCTCTGATTGTTTTCATTGAGACAATAACGAAAATGAGACACCACTCTCTGATTGTTTTCATTGAGGCAACAACGAAAATGAGACCACTCTCTGATTGTTTTCATTGAGACAATAACGAAAATGAGACACCACTCTCTGAGTAAATAACAAATCGGTGCCGCTTTAGATTTACGCTGTACGTTACTCATTTTTTTCAATATACAAATCTTCACATCAAGCCATGATGTTTCAATTTCTTGTGTATGTTATCTAGTGTTGGGGTCGACAAAATTTTGCTGATGATTTACAGAAAAATGACAAAAACTGAGTTGGTTTAAATTAACGTAAGCTCTCCATTCATTGGAATAGATTGCCGAGTCTTCAGCGACTTCTTGTTGAATAATTGGCTGAAGTGTAGATATCATACCAAAGTAGATTCATTACACATATAACAAGCGAAAGCGGCACCCATAAATCTTTCTTATCAGAGAAACAAATATGAAAGGACACTCGAAATTTTTTAATTTCTATAAATTCCAGAGTGAGTAACCGAGATGAATGAAAAAAGGCATCCTCAAATACACAAAGTACGATTAAAACACAAGACTGTAAAAATCCAGTTCTTCATATTTCTGTATAATCTGCCCTGTTTTCCTTCAATTTGATGCCATTTTCTCCAATTCTTTTCTGCCAGATGGTGTCTAATCCGCAGCAGTTTGATGTTCTTGTTCTGCCAAATCTTTATGGCAATATCCTTAGCAATGTTGCTGCCGGAATGGTCGGTGGAGCTGGTCTGGCCTCTGGAATGAATGTTGGTGATAATTATGCTATTTTTGAAACGGTAAGTAACATTCCCCATGCCTTATCGGTGTTTCCAAAGTTTACCTTTTAAAACACTCATTTACAAAGAAGCTTTAGAGACCCAAGAATTTTGAATCCAAGTAACTGTATAATCTCTCTAGTAATAAAATTGTTACAACTTCGTGTGCATTTCTAACTTTGATAAATATGCATTCATTTTATTATTTGAATATTTATTGAAATCAAAAATTTAATAGCATAAAAAAAACAATGCCAGTTAAATCGTCAACTATGAGCCAGAGTCTAATAAACAGATCAGTGGGTTGCAATAGGGTCTATTTTGTTTTTGTTCTTAAGCTTATATACAGGATCATGTGTAGAAAATCAAAATTAAAAAATACATCTTTAACCAAACCGGACATACCACACAGCTGCATTGAAAAAAGCAGTTGGAACCAGATTATTTTAGGAGCATGTACAGAATATTTTTTAACTGACGTTCGCACTTGTGGTGACCATATCAGATTCTGACTAGCTTGCATTTCATGATTGAAAAAAGAAAAAGGTTATCCAAAAATTCTCATCAACTTTAATTTCAAAATGAAAAGAACAAAAAATATTTTTAAAAGATATTAAAAAAACAAAAAAACAATGCCCATCCCTAAGCAGGAATCTAAACAGGGCAGTGGATTATACCCCAGTATATCTCGTTTTTTGTGGTTTTTATTTCTCAAAGACTTAATTTCACATATGCATATATATATAATATAGTCAACCATTTTGAAATTAATGATTTTCGGCTGCTCAAAGCCAAAAAAACATATACTTACATGTTTTTAAATAGGAATAAAATTTCAACCAAGTCTCCATGTTGTTGTTGTTGTTGCTTTTTAAAAAACTTCTTTTTCTTTTTTTAAGTAATAATAACAACGTGGAAACAGGGTTGAAATTTCACTCCTCTTTAAAAACGAGGAAGTACATGTTTTCTTGGCTTTGAACGGCCTCAAATCGTTAATTTTGTGACGTTTAAAAAAAAAATAAATAAAATAACGTGATTGAAATTTCACTTTTATTTAAAAACAAGGAAGTGAGTATTTAATATATAGAAGCTCTGGGTAGGGGTAGCACCTTTGGTTGCTGGCAGCTGCATCCATCTGTCGGTGGCCAAGCATCTTTTTTCCTCACTTATCCCCTAAATCTCTCATGTGTGACTCAAAGTGCCATACTCCAATACACCACTTCAGCTAGTGGTTCGAGCCACGTGAGAGGGTGGTGTTGATACGGCACCACTATGCGTACAAGTTTTATGACGAAACCACCGACTGAAACCCTCATTCGAGGACTTGAAGCTGACCCACATCTTAATTTGTAGCAATCGATCTGCAACTCGACCAGAGACTTCTTCACTTACAGTCTCCTTAAATGTTAGGTGTTTGGCTTCAAACTAGCGACCTCTCCTTGTAAAATATTTTTGCTACAAAGACAGTCAAAAGTATGCCAAATTCAAGTCAGTGAGATTTGCAAGCAACAGGCAGAAGCTGGAGGGACGCTGCGAATCTGGCTACAGACGAATGCAATTGATCACTTTGACTTTCTCATGCGTCGCAGGATGTTGACGTTCCTAAGTCTACGTAAGTCTATCATCCATTTTGTATATGACGCATTAGCGTGGCTAGATGCAGAAAGTACATCCATGTCCAGATTTGAAACCCAAACGGTCGTTCATATCCAAATGTGATCAATAGTCAAATACTCAATCCACTATGCCAACAGACTCACCACTGGCTGTAGAAGAAATCATAGGTCTATACTTTCTTTGTTTATATATATTCTTACCATGCTATTGGTAATCTGTGGAATCTATACCATGCTATTGGTAATCTGTGGAATCTATACCTTGCTATTGGTAATCTGTGGAATCTATACCTTGCTATTGGTAATCTGTGGAATCTATACCTTGCTATTGGTAATCTGTGGAATCTATACCATGCTATTGGTAATCTGTGGAATCTATACCATGCTATTGGTAATCTGTGGAATCTATACCATGCTATTGGTAATCTGTGGAATCTATACCTTGCTATTGGTAATCTGTGGAATCTATACCATGCTATTGGTAATCTGTGGAATCTATACCTTGCTATTGGTAATCTGTGGAATCTATACCTTGCTATTGGTAATCTGTGGAATCTATACCATGCTATTGGTAATCTGTGGAATCTATACCATGCTATTGGTAATCTGTGGAATCTATACCATGCTATTGGTAATCTGTGGAATCTATACCATGCTATTGGTAATCTGTGGAATCTATACCATGCTATTGGTAATCTGTGGAATCTATACCTTGCTATTGGTAATCTGTGGAATCTATACCTTGCTATTGGTAATCTGTGGAATCTATACCTTGCTATTGGTAATCTGTGGAATCTATACCATGCTATTGGTAATCTGTGGAATCTATACCATGCTATTGGTAATCTGTGGAATCTATACCATGCTATTGGTAATCTGTGGAATCTATACCATGCTATTGGTAATCTGTGGAATCTATACCATGCTATTGGTAATCTGTGGAATCTATACCATGCTATTGGTAATCTGTGGAATCTATACCTTGCTATTGGTAATCTGTGGAATCTATACCATGCTATTGGTAATCTGTGGAATCTATACCATGCTATTGGTAATCTGTGGAATCTATACCATGCTATTGGTAATCTGTGGAATCTATACCTTGCTATTGGTAATCTGTGGAATCTATACCATGCTATTGGTAATCTGTGGAATCTATACCATGCTATTGGTAATCTGTGGAATCTATACCATGCTATTGGTAATCTGTGGAATCTATACCATGCTATTGGTAATCTGTGGAATCTATACCATGCTATTGGTAATCTGTGGAATCTATACCATGCTATTGGTAATCTGTGGAATCTATACCATGCTATTGGTAATCTGTGGAATCTATACCATGCTATTGGTAATCTGTGGAATCTATACCATGCTATTGGTAATCTGTGGAATCTATACCATGCTATTGGTAATCTGTGGAATCTATACCTTGCTATTGGTAATCTGTGGAATCTATACCATGCTATTGGTAATCTGTGGAATCTATACCTTGCTATTGGTAATCTGTGGAATCTATACCATGCTATTGGTAATCTGTGGAATCTATACCATGCTATTGGTAATCTGTGGAATCTATACCATGCTATTGGTAATCTGTGGAATCTATACCATGCTATTGGTAATCCGTGGAATCTATACCATGCTATTGGTAATCCGTGGAATCTATACCATGCTATTGGTAATCTGTGGAATCTATACCATGCTATTGGTAATCCGTGGAATCTATACCATGCTATTGGTAATCTGTGGAATCTATTCTTCACAAAAGTGGAAATTGTTATTTCCTCTCTATCTTTTTAATACATATTTTGCTGATCCAAAAATAATTCATAGCATTTTATAGAGTGGCCCAAATTTATTCTTCAGACCAGTAAGCTAAAGTAAATTAGAAATTCTCACAGATTGATCTAGATTGCTGGAGAAAATTGTCAAGCAGACATTTGCATATATTTGTAAAATATTATAGATTTATTTATTTCTCGGATTTGTAGCCTGATTAACCAGTGTTTAGTCCCAAAACATTAATGGAGTATGCAATTCTTTTAGTACTTTCTTATTTCCCATATTTTCATAAAAGGAGTTTTTAAAATCTGCAGTTGCAAAATAAAAGAATTGGTTTCACAAATAGTGCAGTTGAGGGCGACAATTTAATTTTCACTTTTTTTTACAGATCGATTGCAATATTAAAAGGATGCTTGTTGCTGAATTGGAAATGTTTACAAATAACAAATTTGGGATCACAAATTTCTTATCAGTTTCAAATCAATTAATGCTTTTAATCAAGGAAAAAATCCCATTTTAAAGTTGCAACATCCTCGGTATGACATTAATCTCCGTCTGGTGGTGAGAGCCCCAATTTGGGAGCTTTGGGGAGTGTGAAGTCACTCCTTAGTTACAATTACTCCCAAGTTCATTTTGACCCGGAGTGTTAGCATATGTGAAGGTTCCAGCTATGATTTAAATAGAATTTGTCCTGGGTATGAAATGAAACGGCATTCAGTTGTTTACACATGCATTTACACAATGGAAAACCAGTTAAAGCAAACACCATAAATATTAGAAGACATTAAGAACTTGAAGCATAAACACTTTTACCAAAATGACTGGATTCAGCTTTAATTAAAGGGTTTAAAAAAGGGTTGATATGCCAGAGAACAAACTAAAGTTACAACAACTAAAGTGTATTGTTCTCGAACTAAAACATGATTTTGAAAAGCTTTTTTTGTGATTTACAATGCATTCATTAAACACGGTCAATAATTTTATGCATCTTTAAAAAAGATAAATGAAAAATCTTTAATCCATTTCATTAATTTTTCTTATTCTCATGTCCAGTACTACATTGCTGCTTTTAATAACTTTAAACTTGTTAATAAAAATGTTGGGATTATTTGCATCAGGGTTTTTATGAATCCATGAACTTATCATTATTTTTTTATAGCCTTCCAAAAGGGAAAGGGTGATTTTATGGCAAACATTCATGTCTAACATATTTTCTCACATAAGGATGACTAAACTCTTTATTATTTTTTTATTTTTACACAGGGAACTCGCAACTCTGGTCGTTCAATTCAAGGGAAAGATGTTGCTAACCCTACAGGAATGTTGTTTGCTAGTTGTGATATGTTGGATTACCTTGGGTAAGGACTTCATCTTGGCTTTTTCCCTCCACTTTTTAATAAAAGATATTTTTTCGTAATTGTCCTTTGTTAGAACTTTAAATCTACAAAATAATTTGTTAACTGAATTTGTACTTTCATTTTGTGAGGTTTGAATGGCTACTATTTCTAAGGCATCATTCATTAATTTGAAAAGGAAAAACATAAAAAAAGGGAGTTCAGATTTTTTTTCTATGATCCTAAAAATGTGTTCTCTATTCACAAAATCAAAAATATTTTCTAGTTTCGATTAAACAATCTTTTACTGGTGGGCCCCGTGGAAATTTCATGGTTGCTTTCTTCAATTATAAAATACCATCATTATTTCTTCAATTATAGATATAATTATAAAATACCATCATTATTTCTTCAATTATAGATATAATTATAAAATACCATCATTATTTCTTCAATTATAGATATAATTATAAAATACCATCATTATTTCTTTAATTATAGATATAATTATAAAATACCATCATTATTTCTTTAATTATAGATATAATTATAAAATACCATCATTATTTCTTCAATTATAGATATAATTATAAAATACCATCATTAGTTCTTCAATTATAGATATAATTATAAAATACCATCATTAGTTCTTCAATTATAGATATAATTATAAAATACCATCATTAGTTCTTCAATTATAGATATAATTATAAAATACCATCATTATTTCTTCAATTATAGATATAATTATAAAATACCATCATTATTTCTTCAATTATAGATATAATTATAAAATACCATCATTATTTCTTTAATTATAGATATAATTATAAAATACCATCATTATTTCTTTAATTATAGATATAATTATAAAATACCATCATTATTTCTTCAATTATAGATATAATTATAAAATACCATCATTATTTCTTCAATTATAGATATAATTATAAAATACCATCATTATTTCTTTAATTATAGATATAATTATAAAATACCATCATTATTTCTTCAATTATAGATATAATTATAAAATACCATCATTATTTCTTTAATTATAGATATAATTATAAAATACCATCATTATTTCTTCAATTATAGATATAATTATAAAATACCATCATTATTTCTTCAATTATAGATATAATTATAAAATACCATCATTATTTCTTTAATTATAGATATAATTATAAAATACCATCATTATTTCTTCAATTATAGATATAATTATAAAATACCATCATTATTTCTTCAATTATAGATATAATTATAAAATACCATCATTAGTTCTTCAATTATAGATATAATTATAAAATACCATCATTATTTCTTCAATTATAGATATAATTATAAAATACCATCATTAGTTCTTCAATTATAGATATAATTATAAAATACCATCATTATTTCTTCAATTATAGATATAATTATAAAATACCATCATTATTTCTTCAATTATAGATATAATTATAAAATACCATCATTATTTCTTCAATTATAGATATAATTATAAAATACCATCATTATTTCTTCAATTATAGATATAATTATAAAATACCATCATTAGTTCTTCAATTATAGATATAATTATAAAATACCATCATTAGTTCTTCAATTATAGATATAATTATAAAATACCATCATTATTTCTTTAATTATAGATATAATTATAAAATACCATCATTAGTTCTTCAATTATAGATATAATTATAAAATACCATCATTATTTCTTCAATTATAGATATAATTATAAAATACCATCATTATTTCTTCAATTATAGATATAATTATAAAATACCATCATTAGTTCTTCAATTATAGATATAATTATAAAATACCATCATTATTTCTTCAATTATAGATATAATTATAAAATACCATCATTATTTCTTCAATTATAGATATAATTATAAAATACCATCATTATTTCTTCAATTATAGATATAATTATAAAATACCATCATTATTTCTTTAATTATAGATATAATTATAAAATACCATCATTATTTCTTTAATTATAGATATAATTATAAAATACCATCATTATTTCTTCAATTATAGATATAATTATAAAATACCATCATTATTTCTCTTTAAATAATAAACGTGTGTAAGGTTTAATAATAATTAGAAAAAAAATGTCCATTTCTTCTGTAAAAATAATTGTCAGTGTCAGCCAAATATTTTTTTAAATAAATAAAACTAATGTCTTTTTTATTGTATTTTAAAATTGTAATATTTAGATATGTATTCAAATAAAAAAGATGCAAGAATTCTATTTGGGAATAATTCATTTTTAAATGGGTGCAGTTAAAAAAATTTAACCTCAACAACACCAGTTAATTTTCAATTACTTCATTGGCGATCAGACAATCTCATTTTTTAAATGAGCATGGAAGTTTGATAATGTGCATACAAATGTGAATAAGCATATTATTATACAGATCAGACATGTTTCTTTTTATAACAGGATAACAATAAAAAGACTTGTTTACATTAAGAAAATTAATAACCTGTAAAAAATTTTTTTTTTTAAATCTTCAAATATAAAATTATTAGCAAAATAAAGAAAAAATTAATATTAGTTTTGTATTTTCCAATATCAGGGTTGACTGAAGATCACTTTTACTTCCATTTTCTAAAGGGTTTTAACAGTTGGAATGACATTCGGCCAAAACATTAGGAGACAAGTTCTCTGGCCATCCTTAATTTTGCAACTAATTCATCAAAACTGTTTCTTTTTGCCGCCTCTCAGATTTCGATGCAGATTCTGAACCTTTGTATTCTACTATAGATTTCTGGACTAAAAAAAATGGTAGAAATTGTTTCCATTATTTTTACTGTTTCAATGTTCTCAAGTCTTCAAAATGGCTATTAAATTTTGTATAATTACTTTTTGTTTTAAATTTCATAACTTGATAAATTTAAATTCTTTTTTTAATCAGATTTTAAGAATGGTCTATGATTGTCATGAAAAATAAAATTTAAAAAAAAGGAAACAGATTATGAGATAATTCTATTATGTTTGCTTTTGTTTTACAATGGTGTCATCAACATGTAACTCTTTTATAAGAAGCGCATCTACTTTGCAGTGTAATTTTCCCATTTTGATTGTCGTCATGAAGAAAATGTTACAAAATACATCAACTGTTATTGCACAAATATGGTTAATCTGTTTGATTCCATTTTCTGTGTCATGCTAATTTTGAATTGAAACTACTTCTCAGGCCTACATGTTTATCTTGATTTTTTTAAGACTAAGGGTTAATGGAATGATTGGTGGTCAAAGATGAGGAACACTATGGGAGTACTAACATTGATCAGTGGTATGAACTGCGTTTGATGTCAACAAATTCTTGTCATAAACCATCCCATAAGTATATCAGGTTAGGGTTTATGACAGGAATTTGTTGACATTGGATTTGAAGACGACCCAGTTGTAATCAGCAGGGAAGCAGTTCCATGGTAATGTGTTCCGCAGATGGGAAGCCTTACAAAGAAATAATGACTCTTAATAAATGCAAATTTTAAATAAATGGTCATATGAGAGTTTTATTGGGTGGGGTGGGTTTGTAGGCCAAGTTGATGATGGCTCTGACTACCACTAAATCATTACCGAATTGCGATTCCTGACTGAGATTTGTCTCTTTAATTTTCAGCCATGAACAACATGCCACTTTGATCCGAGAGTCTGTGATGAATGTTTTATCAAGTAAAAAAGTAAGTAAAATACTTTCTTTGAACCTCTTTTTCATCTGATCATTTAATTCTGCTTGTTTTTTTTTTTTATTATTCTTTCACACATACATTACAAAAAAAGCCAATATATGTTGTATGTCTGTTGTATTTGAAGAACATATCTACATTGTACAACTATTACATCAAAACAATAAAAATTTACATAATTTGTATTCTGTTGATGGATTGATATTCAAAGTATTTTCTCCTTATTTAAATTTCTACAAAGTTCCACAAGAGCCTCGCTCCTTAGTTGTAATCCTCCATCTAACTGTCCTTTCTTTCTTTTCACCTGAACCTTCTTAGTCATTGCTTGACAGGGACTGAAAAGAGGGTGTTAAATTTTCCCAATTTTTTAACACAATCTTACCGTTTTTTACCACAAATCCTTGTTGGGGATTTTGCCATACCATCTGACTGTAAAAATGTGTTTAAAAAAAAAAAAATTCTATTGGAAAACATTATTCCTCTTTCTTTTTCAGCATTTCAGATCATGATTGATGTTTAAGGTGCATCTTTGATTTTTGTCAGACCAGATTTTCTTCAGTTTTAACAAAGGTTTTGAACTTATTAAAAAATCATTTTTATGATTGATAAGTTATTAAAAGTAAATTTGTAATCATTTCCCATAAAAAAGAAAAAGAAGCCTCTTCATACATTTCTACTTCCTTCTCTTTCCTATTCCAATTTACCTTCCTCCAATTTACCTTCCTCGACCATGTTCGACTGAATTAGCTGATCACCCTACTTTCCTCTGGACCATATAAACTCAGACCCAGTATGGAAAAGCAAAATAACAAACATAATCTAAAGTAACTAACTTTACTATTGATAGACATCAATCTACTAACCCTAACTTCTCGTTGATACTTTTGCCTTTTAAGCCTAAAACACCTGTAGCTCACACTTAACTCTTCATATATTTTGTGTATGTTTTCTCAACAGGTACACACTCCGGACATTGGAGGCACGGCTACTTCAAGTGAAATTATCACGGCCATTATTGATGATCTGAAACCCAAAGCCAAAAGCTGGTAAGAAACAAACTTACACCCACCCCCCCACATTTTGTTCCATCTTTGAAATATTGTATTGCAGACAAAAGCTTTTTTTATCTATTATTTATATCTTCTGATGTAAGTGTAATGCTAATGTCTCTATAATGTTGATATTTATTTAGTTACACGTGTGGGAAACATTAAAGATGCAACCAGAAAGAACCCAAACATAAAGTGGGAAATTGTTAAGAAAGCATCATTTTTACAAAGGAAAAGGCAAAATATGCAAATTGTTAAGAAATTGTTAAGAAAGCACCATTTTTACAAAGGCAAAGGCAAGATATGCAAATTGTGCCTGGAAGAAAAGCTTGCCATGTTGCAATACCCTGATACCAATAATTTATTTAACAAAACGACCAAACTCTTATCAAAGTGCATAATTTCCTACGCTGTAGTTTAGTACCAAATTAATTTATAGAAAAACAAACAATTATTTCGAAACGAACAGGATATAGAAATATTACATTGCCCCCTTATACATGGAGTTATGAATTGCTGCGTTGTAATAATTGCATTCAAATAAGAACTGAATTGGAACAGAAGTCACATCTGACAATTGACTCTTGTAGGCATGAAACCCGGTGTAATGTTAGATCTCTAGAGTTAAAAAAAAAATTAATTTTTTTAACTTAGTTCATCCCAACCAAGGCAAGTTGCCACTGTAGATGTGTAGGGTGAAAATTCTGGGGGTCATCCTAGATTGGGAGCTGTGCAGCGAAATGCTTGTTCACATTAGTTTTAAATTTCTGCATGTCGGTACAGTTGGGGAAGCAGGGAGGGAGTTCCAAAGGCCGGCAGCTCAAGGAAAAAAACTATTGGAGTAGAAGGCTCTCTGGCATCTGGGGACTTCCACAGTAAATGGATGGGATTTAACTGATTGTCAGGTTGGTTGAGTGTATTTTCACCGAGGAGACACCAGACCAGCAAGTTCATTGAAGCACATTCCATTGAGGTACGTGTAAAACAAGCACAAGGGTACAACATTGCAGCGATGGGACAAGAGCTGAAGCTTGGTAGATAAGAGGGAACTATTAGATTAGAGACTCTTTTATTGGACCTTGTCTAAGAGGGAGAGACTGGTGGATGGTGAACCAACCCAAATGTGACAATACTCCATGCATGGGCGGATGGTGGCTTTGTAGAGATATAGGATACTGTCAGGTGTGAGAAGTTTTCTAGCATGGTAGAGGGAGCCCACTTTCTTTGCAGTAGTCTTGACAATGTCTTCTATGTATTTGTTCCAATTCATGTTACCTGTGAATGTTAGGCCAAGGAGTTTGAACGTTGGACTCTCAGGTAGGGTGTTATTTATCATGGCAATCTGGTTGAAGAGGTTTCTTGTAGTTGTTGAAGGAAAGGAGCTTTGTCTTAGCAGCATTAAATGTTACCATCCATTTATGACTCCATTCCACTACAGACTGGAGGTTACTTTCTAAGGATTCAGCCATTGCTTCAGATATGAGCAAAGTAAAATTGCCTCGGATATGTGCGCTTCCGTTTTACTCATATGAGGAGAGTAGAGCATCGTGTCGTCAGCAAATACACCCATCTCAGACACAATGTCATCAGGGAGGTCATTTATGAAAATCAGGAAGAATAAAGGTCCAAGGATCAATCCCTGGGGTACACCTACATTTATGTCATGTTGTTTAAATGAACAGCCATCAAGGACAACCTAGATCCTTCTTTTGGATAGAAAGGATCTAATTATATTAAATATTCATCCAGTAATACCATATGAATTAATTTTTATGAGAAGACCTTTATGCCAGACCCTGTAAAAGGTCTTGGATATATCAAGCGCTACTGCCCTAGCTTCACCTGACATGTCCAGTATATGATATATGCGTTCACAGATGACCATTAGGATATCCACAGTAGACCGTGCTTGCCTAAATCCATATTGATGGTCAGAAAGAAGTTTAGCATTAACTAAGTGCTGGACTATCGCTAGAGTGATTAAGGATTCAAAGATTTTAGCGAAGAGCGGGAGTAGACTGATGGGGCGATAATTCTGAGGGTCAGTTCTATCTCCACAATTCTTGAAGACTGGTACCACAGAGGCAATTTTCCAGCTATCAGGGAAGCAAGATTCGCCAAGGCATTTGTTGTAGAGGACAGGGGCCAGTTCAGCAGAGCATTTCTTTATTACTGGTATAAAATCAGGTCCACGTGCTTTGTAGGTGTCAAGGTTTTTTATAATGTCCCGGGCATGAGATAGGATGATGGTCAGGTCATCAAGTGTGGCTTCAGTTCAGAAATGGAAATTTGAGAGAGAATGGTTTGCGAAGTCCAAAGAGTTTAAGGCGAAACGCTGAACAAGTAGTTCAGCCTTATCAGTTGTTGTGCAAACGATATCATTGTGGTTGGATAGCGGGCAAATTGTTTATTGCCCATAGTACAACACACTATTGAAGATTTTCCAGAAATTACGAGTACTTAGTTTCTGTGACTGAATGCGTTTTCTGGTCATCTCTGTATACCTTCTCTTTGCTTCATCTATCACAGCCTTACAATGATTTCTTGATGCTATAAGTTTCTGTCTATTTGTAGTTGACTTATGGCGGTCGAATTGTCGGAGTGTTGGCTACTTCTGAGCAATAGCAGCTGCAGAGTTTGAGATGAACCATTGCGAAGAGTGGGGCTTTGCTGTAGAATTTTCGAATGGAGACATGTGTTTCAATGCCTACTTTTACTCATTCGGTTACCTCATTTGCATACTGATCAGCAGGGAGAGAAGTTTCACTCCATGGGGCGTCTCTGATGGATTCCCAATCAGCCCGCTTGTATCTCATTTTGAGCAATGGCTCATTAGCTTTGGGACGAGGCTTTAGGGTGATATCAATCATTACCACAAGGTGATCAGCATTCCCGAGCAGGCTATGGGCATTCGTCACACAAGCCTTGGGCAGTGAGGTCAAGAACAGGTCGAGACGTGAGACTTGCTACTCCACACGATCAGGGAGGCACATCAGGAAAGTGACCCTCTGTTAGAGGGAGTGCGCTATGGAGAAACTATACGTGGAGTTATGAGCTGCGTCTGTATAGCTAGAGAATCCAAGCCAGTCACGGTGATGTACATTGAAATCCCCAAATACATGTATTTAGGCACTCAGGTCAAGTGAGAGTGCTGTGTCTATAATTTCAGAGACAAAGTTAAGTAAGGTTCAGTCCTGGGCCGAAGGAGAACGCTATACTATAAGAAACCTAAGTAACTAACACTGTGTTGTAAAGTGAATCTAGGCTTGATCATCTGATTCTAGTCTATGTTCTCTAGTCAAGGGGAGGGTGTTCTGAACATAAACTCCTAGCCCGTGCATGTTTGTCAGAGTTTTATGGTAGAGTGGGATGTATTCAGTCATGTTAAAATGGTGTGAGAAAATTGAGGATTGTAGGTTTGTTTCACTTTGTGCTAGGATATCCGGGGAGTTTACTAGGAGAAAGGTTTCTACGTCACTGATGTTGGTTCTAAGCCCCCGAATATTTGTGAATGCTACCCTCAACGGTGGGTGTCTGGTTTAGGTTTATTTCTTATTCTTTGAATTGTCATTTTGATTTTAGATAGAGTGGGGAGGGGGCAAGTTTGTTTGGTGCCAATAAGCTCACACAACCAGACCATTAATCGAGACTTAGTCCATAAGGGTTGTGTGCCTCAAGAAATCCCACCGGGGATAACTGTAGCGTCCCTTTCCATGGGCAACATGGCACGTACCGTTACCCACAATATTATGCAACTGTTGATAAAGCAACCACTCTTAGAACTACCTAAAAGTTAGGGTTCCTGCACTACCAGTCGGA
Source organism: Sepiola atlantica (assembly GCA_963556195.1). Taxonomy (NCBI): domain Eukaryota; kingdom Metazoa; phylum Mollusca; class Cephalopoda; order Sepiida; family Sepiolidae; genus Sepiola; species Sepiola atlantica. The sequence goes on along the minus strand of OY744543.1, from coordinate 55,390,883 downwards.
AACAGCAACCAGACAAGTTGTCTAATCTGTACCTTCAACCTGTCGGAAAAAAACGACCCAGACTAGTCATGGGAGACTTAGTGACAAAAATTTTCCCAAAGTTGCCCAGATAGAGAGCAATACTACTAGCAGCAATTCTTGACTTTCTTCGTAAAAGGGACAATATTTTTTCAGATAGAGTAATTCAAAATTACTACTACCAAAAGACAAAACAACATAGAATTATAATTTTAATGCATAAAAAAAGATAAAAGATTGATTTATTTACTAGTTGGAGTATGAAAAGTTATTTTTTATGACTTGTTTTGCTGAAAAAAAGATTATTATTTATTAATGCATATGAAAGGATATTAATTTTTGAACAAAATGGTGGTATTTTGATGACTTAAAGTTCTTTGGTTTTTAAAATATGACTATTTTAGTAGAACTATCTTGAAATCTGTGATTATCCAAACCGTTTTATGGTCTGTGGGTATTGCTATAATAAATATCGGTTTATCATAAACTAACCCACAAAAGATGTTGATATGCCATAAGAATTGACAGAATGAACAGACATTGAGGATGAGAAATCCTTTTAGCAGAAGGTTGCTTTTTTTTTATGTAATTTGCTTTCATCTGAAATGAATGAATTATCTTTTGTGATTTTTGTTTCAAGTGAAAATCTGGATTCCTTTATTTCTATTCATCTTCTAATTTTCATGTATTCATGCGAATGTATGTTTATCAGTGAACTGTTCGTCTATCATTTATGTTTTCTGTGTGCGTATGTGTGTCTCTCTAGTTCGCTCATCAATCTAATTCTTCCTCTTCTACTAACGATTCTTAGATTCATCCACACATAAGAGACTTTCTTAGTCAATCTATCATTCATGCTTAAGTTTGGCTACACTTAAATGTTAAATAGTTTTTTCATCGCTCGCTATACACACAGATTGAACGTACTCTTCTTGCTACACGATTTCTATTTGTACAGAACATCTTTTCATTCAATCGATTTGCCTTCTTTGTTTCATTAAAATTCCCGCATCTTTCAAACACCATTCTTCCAGGAAAATTGAACAGGACATCTCAAAAGAAAATAATAAAAAATAATTAATGTACTCTGAAATATTTAATAATCTATCTAGGCTTGGATCAAAGTGTAGTATCTGTTCTGTCAGAGGAGGCGAAATCCTTCTGGACTGGGACAAGTTTTTTTTCATCCCATCCGTGCGTCCTTTTGGGGAGAGCTGGATATCCTCCACATTAAAAAAAAAAACACAATTCGATATTTACAAAAAGATTTTTTCAAAAACAACACAATGGGTATTAAATTAAAAATTATAAAATTAATTTTTAGCAAAACTTTTTTTAATCTAGTTTTAATCTTTTTTAGTTTTGTTTCTGATTCTCTTTTAATTCTTTGTAAAAGTTTCTATTATTTTTGAAAATTCTTTGTTCAATTTTTGTGTTTTGCCTTTCCTCTTTCTCTCATCTTTATTTTTCACTTTATGTAGAAACAGGCTGTTTTTTTTGTTTTTCTTAACATAGTTCACCCCAAACAAGGCAGACCGCCACTGTAGACGTAAGGGATCTGCGCAGCTAGATGTGTGTTTACATTAGTTTTAAATTTCTGCATGTCAGTACTGTCTGGGAAACAGGGGGCAGGGAGGGAGTTCCAGAGGCCAGCAGCACGAGGAAAGAAGCATCTGGGGACCTCCACAGTGAATGGATGGGATTTAGTTGATTGTCGAGTTGGTCTAGTGAATTTACGTCGAGGGGGCACCAGAGTAGCCAATTCATCGGAGCATAATCCATTGAAGTATTTGTAAAACAAGCACAAGGATGCTACATTGCGGCGATGGGACGGGGACTGGAGCTTGGTTGACAGTGAGGGACCTATTAGGTTGGCGACTCTTTTTTGGACTTTGTCAGGTGACATGTCGTCGACAAAGTTCTCTTCCAGCCAGGCTCCCTTATTTGTCTTTTTGGCACAATATAATATATATATATATATATATATATAATATATATATATATATGATTATTTTTATTTACACAGACATGTACAAAATCTGTGACACTGGCATGTCGATGTTATCGATCAACAGTTATTATAAACTGAGATCTCATCAGGCATGATCTCAGTTTATAATAACTGTTGATCGATAACATCGACATGCCAGTGTCGCATATTTTGTACATGTCTGTGTAAATAAAAGTAATCATATATAAAAGCTCTATTTGATATTGAGCACTTTTTATAAACCCGGTTTAAATTCTTTGGATTACTACCCTGTGGATGTTTACCTGGATTATTATGTGTGTGTGTATATATATATATATATATATATATATATATATAAACAAGTAAAGAATGAGAATAAAAATTGTACAAAATACAATATTAAGTCATCAGTTGTTCAAGATACAGAGTTTTAAATAAAATACATTTTATTATTCCTTCCTTAAGCCATTGACTTTTGGTAATTTCCCCTTACCAACTTATCTGTTTGCTCCTCTGACGATTAGATATTCTTTGAAAAGCCATGGCTTAAGGAAAGAATAATCAAATCTCTTTTATTTAAAAGCTCTTGTCTTGAACAACTGATGACTTAATAGACATTGTATTTTGTACAATTTTTATTCTCATCCTTTACTTGTTTATATAATTGCTCTATCTCGTATATTGAGCATCAGTTTTTCATGATAGGTTCTACTTTAAAGATATATATCATATCTTTATTCTCCTGTTCCTTTTATTATATATGAGTTGATGTGTGCATATATGTAAGTATTTTTATTGTTAGTGTTAAAAAAGGTGATACACAGCATTTCTATCTTTCTATTTCATATATCGTGATGGAATATTTTAAAATTTTGTTCGTAACATTGAGAATCTTTTAGAACTAGCAGGACTACCCAGCATTGCCTGGGAAGAAGTAAACAATTTATTTTTATCAATAACAATTGATTTCCTGCTGTTGTCACATGCTGTAAAAACCAAGGAATCGAGGTAAAACTTACCCTCTAAAAAATCGAGGTAAAACTTACCCTCTAAAAAATACAAATATGTGAGTTTAACCTTACTTAAAGAACAAATATGTGAGTAAAGTTTTACAAAAAAAATGTTTAATATGCAAGATAACTTTTACTTAAAAAAATAAACTAATCTTCTCTCTCTCCATCATCTGTGTGTCTGTAGGTTAATTCCTATTTTAGTCAGAAAAATATTAAGAACCAGGAAATATTGTTTTGTATTTATTAAAAGTGAAAGAAATTCTTTTCTTTTATTTTTATTATCCTTCTTTGTTCATAAAAATTAGATGTGCATATATGATTCTTGAAGGAAGCCGGACACACATACATTCACATTATCAATTATTAAGAATACGCCTCCTCGTTTTTGCTCATGAAGATTAAATTTGCATACGTGATTATTCTTTCCTTTCTTTATTATTATCAGTTGTTATTAAGATTAAGCTCCCTTCCTCTGTTCATAAAAATAAATTTGCATACGTGATTATTCTTTCCTTTCTTTATTATTATCAGTTGTTATTAAGATTAAGCTCCCTTCCTCTGCTCATAAAAATAAATTTGCATACGTGATTATTCTTTCCTTTCTTTATTATTATCAGTTGTTATTAAGATTAAGCTCCCTTCCTCTGCTCATAAAAATAAATTTGCATACGTGATTATTCTTTCCTTTCTTTATTATTATCAGTTGTTATTAAGATTAAGCTCCCTTCCTCTGCTCATAAAAATAAATTTGCATACATGATTATTGAAGTGAGCTAGACACATGTATGTTCACTTTTATTATATAGATGACGTGAGAAAGAGAAATGCTTTGTGGCAAATCTTGTTCAACGCTAAATGTGCAGCCATGCACAAATATACATTTTATACTTTTAAATTTAATGAATCATATTAAACAAACAATAGAAACTTTTAGCAAAAGGTTTTATTTAAAAGATTTCATCTCTGCTATTCAGAGATGAAACACTTTGGATACATTTTTATATTAATAAGTTTGTAAATTATTAAATAAACTTTTAAAATTGCTGACACAGATGTTCAACTGTATATTTTTGTTTTACTGTGTCTTCTACTTTTCAGCATTGTAGATCCAAGTGTGTGAATAGCAGGTCAGCTCAATTCCTATTTGTTATTTTGATTCTGTTGTTTTTTCTGATGATTCCATTTCGTTGGTATTGGTTCTCATGATTTTTCTCACATTTCTTTGTCTGATCATATATATTTCTCTTGCAATAGAATATCTTTTGAACTTGGAGAGTGGCCTTTTTTATGTTAAGTTTGATTAACTCCAATTAATTAGGTCTGACTTCTTTGGTGATGATGTGAAAACTTAGACCTGGTAGAGATTCATCATCTGTGGCTGGATCATCATTAGCACCAGTGATATAACAAAGCATTTGTACAGAAAATATATTGAATTTCAGGATACATGCTTCAGGCAGAGAGAGAGAGAGACTAGACTATTTGCCTTTGAAAATATTATGTCTCTAGTAGCCTGTTTCTTACAACGCTGTCTAATTTCTTCCTTGTTTAAACTACCATTAAAAACCCTAACTCCCAGCATGACAATGGAGCTATGTGGTTCCCCTCTTCCAATATCCGCCCACATATGAAAACCATTAATTTTCTATTTCCTATGCATCTGACATTTTACTGGTGTCTCATGTCACAGCTAAATCCAGTCTCGGCTGCCTGATTCACCACATTTGGCTGGGCCTGGCTCAAAGAACATTCACAATACAACATTTGCAATATGGCTTTTTTTTAGCTCCTTTCCCAAGGCGATTATATATTTACCAGTATTTATTTGCCTGGCTGTTAACAACCTCACATAACAACTGAATCGAATTTTCATAAATATTTTGCCAGATATTTTCATCTTTACCTAAGATTTTGCCAGTAAACTTTGAAAATCATCTGTATCTAGATTTGAATCTAGAAATTATTTCAAGGATTCTTTAACATTGCAAAATGAAAGATTATTTTTCTGCGATTTGTCTCCTACCTCTGAAACAATGTAAAACACAGAAAAAGATTTTTTTAATTTTATTTATTTGTTCAAATCTATGATAAGCTAATATAAGTAAACTCATCAAATTAGTTTGTCTATTGTTCAACTTGAATAGATGTTTGCCATTCTAAAAAAAAGTTTTGTAAATAAAACTATGTACTTTTAAAATTTTATTTTATTATGTTTGTAAATGTTTGTTTATACATTTTGTTTAAAAACAAGTTTGTAACTTTTTCTTAATTAAAAATTTATTTTATTATTAATCTGAAGTTTACAAACCGCTGCTTCATAAAAATATCTGTGATGGCAAGTGTGTTATTTATAATTAAACCAGAAGTAAAACAAACCAATGTCAAGCCAAAATGTGTCCTTTTGGTCGTTTCTGATTCTGGGGTGCCTCAAGTGTTACCTCCTATTGTTCCAGTTAGACTCTCTCTCTCTCTCTCTCTCTCTCTCTCTCTGATACAATATCGTTCTTTTGTCTTGTGATTATTCAGGTGGTTTCTAAGGCTGTTTCATGTTTTATCAAACTTTATTTTCTGTTTTGTTTTTTAATTCTTTATATATTCTTTTTTCTTCTTTTTCTTGGAAACTTTAGTTCTTTCCTTAACAAAACTGTTATTATCAAAGTTTCTCTCGGTTTTCTTCTTCACACGGCTCTGGAGTGTTTAACCCTTACTGTAACTTTAAAAAGTCTAACTTCAACTTGAGAAATCTTCTTCTACGCTTATAAAGAACAAAAATACTGAAATATCAAGAACTCCAGAAAGAAGATACACTTAACTGTGATTAATTAAGTTATAAATTATTCATAGTGATTTGATTTTAAAGAAGACCGGCATATTTTTCAAGGATCTGTGAATTCAACCTTTTTTTTTTTTTAACAAAGTTCACCCCAAACAAGGCAGGTTGCCACTGTAGACGTAAATGGCTACTGAGAATTAGGGTGTAAGTTTTGGGGGTCATCCTAAGTTGGGAGCTGTGCAGCTAGATGTCTGTTTACATTAGTTTAAAATTTCTGCATGTCAGTACAGTCTTTTTTGTTCTTTTACTTTTTGTTGTTTTTTGTTTGTTTCTTTTTTTGTTTTTTCCTGAACAAAATCTAAAAAATTAAAAATCTTTTTAAATAGTGATGCAAGGCTGTGAATTTGTTAATCCAAATGATTGATTCCCGACTTTTAAGTTTTAAAGAGTCTATCACTGACCCCTAAAGCAATAAATTATCTCTCACTTTGATTCTAAAGTCCTTGTTTCTCATTTGCAAAACGGATTTTTCTTAACAATTTGATCAAAGTTCACTGTTATATTTTGAAATTAAAAAAAATAATAATTATCAAAACATTATCTCAATCTCTTCAGTCAAGTTAACATTTTGTTCAATTTCTAATATCTTAAGTTAATCATTCAACACTTGGGTAATTTTTAAATATTAAAGAAAACATTAGAAATTGATAAAACAAAAAGATAACTTTACTAAAAAAATTGAGATGGATTATATTTCTATAAACATAAATCGAGTTATAAAACAAGATGAAGATATAATTAGGTAAAAGATTGCATTTAAAGTGGAATCCCTTTGACTGTTATACAAAAATTGTTCAAATTAATTTAGTTATATTGCATTACTGGCACATCAAAGATTGACTAAGGAGCCCCACCCCCAGCTTCAGTGCAATGGTGGAACAACAGTCTCTGAGAGGCTCAGGGTCTGGTTTAATTTCTCTTTCCCCACAAATGACAATTCCTCCTCAGCAGACGAAAGCTGTCTACAAGTTCTTTGGTTTACATCAATGTATAGGTTTCAATCAATACAATCTCATTCGAACCAATATTTTTCATAACTAAACCAGTAATGTTTGTATAAAAATAAATGTTTTTACTTCTGATGAATTTGGGATGGGAATAGTTATTGGAGGAGGCAGTTATCTCGTGGTTATTCACACATAAGTGAGATCAAAGTTCTTTTAGCAGTGTAGTAAATTGATGAAAAAATCTTTCATCCCAATTTAAGATTAAATGATCCTGACTTTTCTGAAGTGATGATGAAATTTTTATTATTATAATACCTTAAATTTTGATCCAAAAGATCTAAATCCTCTCTTCATGAGTAAGTAGAGTATCAATTTTCAATATCTGATTATTTTAAGTAGATCAGGTTTTTTTAAATATGCTTCAAACATTAATGTAAACAAAAATTCATAAATTTATGTCTGGTAGTTTTCATGTAATGTCGTGTTAGACACAGATTTGGCTCAATTTTATTATAAGATACTTCCATAAATGTTTCTTAAAAAGTGATTGCTAAACAAAGTTTTTTTTTCTTTTAACAACTAAATTAATTTTATTTGAATAAGTGGACAGTAAAAATTCAACTAAAAAAAATTAGATGTTAATTCATCTAATTTTTTTTTAGTTGAATTTTTACTGTCTACTTATTCAAAGAAAATTAATTTAGTTGTTAAAAGAAAAAAAAAAACTTAAACCTTCGAAAATACAAGAAGAAAATCTATTGGAAAAAAAACTCAAGAAAACAACATTTAAAGTTGGGCTTCTTTTCAACAAAAGCAGCTTTCTTTTTGTCATGTCCTTCTTTCCCAAACGGAACCCCCGCTTTTTTTTTCTAATTTGTGCATCTGCTTTCTTCACAGGTTGTTTTCATAAAAGCAGATTTGGTGAGTGGCGTAGGTTTCACGAGCAACCTCTTTTACATTTATATCCATTTCTATTTTGATTTGATCGACTTTCGAGTTCGTCAATCATTCTTAATCTTCCATCCAAGTTGTCTCACCCTGGAAATCATTTCAAAATGTATCATCTACACCCATTTTCAACTGTTTTATCTCTTGCTAACTTTTGCACGGCTTGATGTCATCTTTCCAAAAATGCTCTTCCATAATCCATCTATTTTCTCTTATTTACCTTAATTTCTTCCTCAACTAACATCTCCCTGCTTTAATTTCCCATCATATATCTCTTAAAACTATAATCATCTAAAAATGTCTTGTGTAATCCCCATCCATTATCTTGTTCTGTATTGCACCAAAAGCTCACACTTAAATTTGAGGTATAAGAACAATTATTAACCTCTTTGAAAATGGTTGGCATTCAAAACAATCTCAACTTCTATTTTGATAGGATTTTTTTTAATAAAAATCACATTTTTCTTGGTTGTCTTATTCAACCAAACTCCTAGTAACAGTGCCCCTATATATATAGTCTCGGAAGTTTCTCAACCATTAAAGTCCCAAGCCGTTCAGTGGAAAATCACTCATGTAAGTCAATTTAATTTTTACAGTTATTATATTAGTTTGCTTCTAACATTATTTAAGGGATCATCAGTTGTTTACCATGAAAAACTGTTTCGGGAATTTAATGTGATGGTGATTTTTCCATCTCTCCTGAGACCGTCTTCTGGACTGAATGAATTGTTATATTACTAATTTTACCTATATCGTTTACTTACTAGATTTTCCTGCCAGTTTATCTGCTTTACTATAAACTCTATAGAATTATTTACGATTCTCACAACCCATAAGATGGTCTCTCAACGATTGAAAGTACACCCCAACCGCTACGACTTTCTTAACAAGTTCCAATCTGTCATTAAGAATCATATTCAGTGACTTAAAAGAATCTACAAGAGATTGAATTGACTTATATCTATGCACTTTAATGGTACTTGGATAAATAAAAATGTGTGGGTGATATATATATATATATATATGTGTGTGTGTGTGTGTATTTCCCAGGTTGTTACTATTAGTCTCATCAGCTGTTTAAATATCCTAAATGATCATCAAAGAGCCTCTGACAATCAAATCTTGCTCCTGGCTTCCTGTGACAGAAATGATTGAAAGAGACAAGAGAATGGGTGAAATGTGCGTTATTGGCACCTTAAAACAAGTTTGCTCAAGGCTGATAGGGCTCGTTTATCTTGGGTGACTGTCTAGAAAAAGGATCACTTTGATTAATACAAGAAAGCTGGTCGAAAAATAGACAAAAGAAAAGATGAATAGACAACGTTTGTGAATGGACGAACATGAACATAAACCAAGTAACACCTTGGCTCAAGATCGTAAGGCTTGGAGGACACTCAGTCATGTTAGTGCATAGTCTGCAGCTAGCGGAGAAACATTTAATATTAAATAAAAAAAATTGCAGAAACCCAGAGGAGTTTTAGAGGTGCAAGGGGGATACTTGATATGGTATTTGCCACAAGACAGATACAAGAGAAGTGCATCGAACAATGTATGCTTTTGTATCCAGTGTTTGCTGACTAAAGCAAGACACAGTCGACATAAATGCACTCTGGAAAATAGTTGAAAAAGTAGGGTGTCTGCTTAAACTTGGGAGTATGTCCAAGCAGCTGTATAGAGATATGAACGCCAAAGTTTCCTTCGGTGCCCAGCTGTTTGTTGAAATCCGTATTGACAATGGTGTAGAAATCAGGGTGATATTCTCGCTTCCACGCTTTTCTCTATCTTTGTTGCCTTGCTTGCACACACTTTCTAGGACTGTTTGCAATTTAGAACTGCTGGAGGTTTTTTCAACTTGATGTTTTTTTGCCAATTCAAAAACTTTCTAGGCACTGGTCAGAGGGCTTCTCTATGCAGACAATGCTGACTTCTTAGCGCACACAACGTTTGGTCATACAATCAGCCTCACAAAGACCAAAGCAATGTTTACCGCTGCACCTGGGGAAGTGTACACTGAGTTCAATATCTTGGTTTATGGAATAAGATTTGGAGTGGTTGACATGTTCGTTGGGCAGTACATGATCAAGAGATCTCTCGTTGGGTGCTGAGATACATCTATGTGGGAAATTGTTAAGAGAGCACTAGTTTACAAAGGAAAAGGCAGATATGCAAATTGTGCACAGAAGAAAAGCTTGCCATATTGCAATACCCTGATAAATATAATTTACTTACTTAAATAGCCAAACACATATCAAAATGTTTAGCAAGTGTGGCTTTCAGAAGACTGAAAAAGAGATTATAGGCAGCTTGTGACATTACCAACTGGACCAAAGTTTGTGTGTATGTATAGGATGTGTGTTCTGATCACTCTTCTATACGCCTTAAAATGCTTCATCAAGTGACAGAGCAGAACTGACACCAAGATCTTTGTCAGAGAAAAATGACCAACTATTGAGTCTTATAAGATGCTTTCAAATGCATAGGGTAGGACACATTCGCATGCGAAATGATATATTCCCGAACCAACTATTTTATTGTGAGCTACATATTGGAAAGCGTTCTCAGCATAAGCTGAAGAAGAGGTGCAATGGCAGCATTCGAAACAATCTCAAACTCATGAGACTCGATGTGAGCAACTTGTGGAGATAGCGTTAAGTAGACTGAGTAGAGAGGGCATTTCAGCGACAGTTATAAGACTTTCGTGAAATATCGTCTGGAGCAACTCGAACATCAAAAGCTGGAAGTGTGAATTCTATCTCTGGGTATTTCTATTAAAGGTGGTTATGTGAATCGTCTGAAGAAGCATGAAATAACCACCACTCAAAATATTTCTCAAGATGAGACGACCGGCGGGATGTGTAATAAGGTCTGTAAATCCATTTCGGGACTTAAAAGACGCATGGTTGTACACAGAAAATAGATCTCGAAAGACTGCCTAATATATGCGATGGAAAGTATGGCGTTTGTCTGTCACGTTTGCTACAGGCCATACAGATCTGCAGATGGTCTAAAAAGCCACCTACATCACAGATAAGAGATAGCAAACTGATGAGACTGCAATTATTTGTTTTAATTAGGACTTTTGTGAAATTTAAATAAATTTTATGAAGATATATTTTTGTGTCATTAAATTAATTGAATAAAAATTTTTAACATTAAAAATGTTTACGCCTCAATTCGTACAGTCAGAGAAGATCTTGTCTACAATTTTATTATGTAGATATTTATAAATTATTTTTTATAAATAAATATTTATTATCCGCAGACGTTTCACGTTCACTAACAATCATCGGTGTGGCTATATATATAACTGTACTGCAGTCAACGATTTCAACCTTGGACCCGAGTCACTATTAACTCCAATCCAACATTCTTATTTATTCGGCCACTGTGACATCCAAATTAAATGTGAAAAACATAAACCCTAAATTTATTTACGACTATAGTAAGTCTCAGAGTGTTCGATCTGCTATAAAAGAAGAGACCTTTCACAATATTGCTTTATTAGAAACTTTGCATATTTCTCTCAAAGTGCTCGACTTTAAGGGATCTTTAATAATTAATTTTTATAAATAAATATTTATTATCCACAAACATGTTTCAATCATCAGTGTGGCTATATATAACTGTACTGCCGGTCGAATGATTGGAACCCTACTTTATTTCACTTGTTGGTGGATGATGAAGCTTTGTTGCTCTTGCTTTCAACCTTTGTTGCTTTTCCTTTCAGCCGTGCCTTTGAAACTGCTTGTCAGACTGACAGCAAAATGCTCCATGTTTGACAAAACTTCTTCCCAGATATTGACAACCATTCCTAAAAGGCGTCTTTCTTTAAAGTTGTTAACATTTTGACCAGATTATTATGATTATTTAAAAGAGTTTTAGCTGGTGTAATGGTTACTAGTGCAGATTGGCTGTTTAGCAGGCAGCCATTAAGTTTCTTTGCTGTTAACAGTAATATGAAAGCTTAAACGGGTGACAGTGGGGAACTCCCTTTTCTTTTTATATCCAATTTGGCTTTTGCCTTTCTTGCATGTTTTTAATTTTTATTATTTTTAACTCTGTCTCAACTTGAACCCATCATCCTCTACACCAATCTATCTTGTTTCATATACTCGGCTTTCAAGGATTCCTTCAAGCTTTTCATATGGGAAGATTGTGTGTGCACGGATGTGGTTGTCTATTTGGATGTATCATATGGTCATTGTACAATCGACGACATGCTGTTTGTCCTTTTCATTCCATTACAAAATTCTGTCATTTTCGGACATTGTTATAGATGCATTATTTTTCCTTTTTTTTTCTTGGAAATTCGGCTTAAAAATGTTTCATTAAATGATCTATAATTTTGTGATACGTAGAACATGAAATTCACACAAAATTGGTGCAACGAATATTACTTACTTTTGCCCCACAAAACAACAAACCCCAAATTTAAATTGATTTTTCTCACTAAAAAGTTTTCTTATATTCCAAAGGTTCTACCAATTTTGTGAAAATCTCTTGTTATCTTCAGGTCATAAAATACCAATTTTTTTAGAAATCCACTGAAAATCTGGGCACCATATAAAGCCAATTCTGTAGAAATTTCTCTATCACTTACCTTCACAACTTTTTACATTTAAAATCTACTTTATGTGTCCAGAGTTGATGATATGCATTTGATGGGAATCTCCATCTTTGTAGCAGCCGATTTTAAATCATAAAATTTATCTGATTTTATTTTTTATCAACAAACTAAGCAGATGAGAATAAAAAAAATGTTCCCTTTTCAGCTCGGATTTCCAAGTGGTCATCTTTTTCAAATAGAGATCAATCTCTAATATTTATTTTTCTTTTCTTTTACAGAAAACCTTGAAGATATCGAGCAATAACTTTCAAATGTTATTCTTTCTGTTTATAGTGTTGTTGTAGTGGATTTTGATAGAATTTATATCAATGATAAAAAAAAGCCAAATTTAGTGAAATATTCTTTATAACTAATAAACATAAAGGAAAATTAATTTCTTTAATGTTTTGAAATGAAAACCATTGGTTTCAAATTGAAAAGAAAATGTTATATTGTTTTGAATAAAAATGTTTTCAACAAAGTTTCCATCAATCTTTTTGTTGCCAAACGTGTTTATTGGCAATTTTAGCAAAAAGCGAATTAACTATATTGCATCAAAATCCAGAACAATCACACTATTCAAGATACTATATTGAATTTCATTTCTTTATTGTTGTTGTTTGGTAAGATTTTTAATCATGATTTTTAACTTTATTTTTTATTTTTTTCCCCACCATTAATTTCCTTGGCAATTTATATTCATTTATAACATTAGAATAGACTTATTTTTAGGTTTTTCTTTGTGTTTTCTTTGGTTTTAAGATGAATTGCCTCATTTATGTTCTTCTATTTTATTGAATTTTGTCCATGTACTATCAAGCCTCATTCTGGATTGATTAAACTTATGGCATAGGGTGTGTGTTAAAAGCTGTATAAAATACAAGTACAATTGTATTTTTAAAAAAACAATGAATAATAGATGGGGAGGTGGGGATAATGAAACTAAATTCTTGTAAAATGGAAAATTTATTATGTTTAAAAATGTTTGATTTGTCCATGAACTTGGTCGGTTAAATATCACCATTAATTATTGTAACATGTTTAAAGCATTTTTTGTAATTTTTAGATCAATTCGAGTGAAATCTGTTGAATTCACTCGAAATAATGTATGAATCCATGAATGAATGGCAAGTTGTCTAGAAGGAAATCTATAGCATCACAGCTGCACTGAATATCTCTTGGGTTTATCACTGGAAATATGAATTCAGATGTCATCATGTGAGGGGGAAAAGACTGGCTTCAGTCATGCTGTACTTTCCCTCATATACCCTGACTAGGAGACAGACCACCTAGAACATCTAATACAACCTGGGGGTAACACGACTTCAGGTTAACTGATTAATTTCAAATGTTGCATGCTTTAGGGCGTTGTTTTTATTTTGTTTTTCAATGAAGGGATTCTGATTATTTAATGAATTTGAAAATATTTTCATCTTGTTTACATACTCATTGTTTTTCCTCTTTCCAGGTAAACAAGTTGAGGTATGTATCATCATTCATATAATGATCTACTTTTGTTTGATTCATATAGAATTTGATTCACATAAAATTCATTGTTTTTTAAACATTTTGGTTAATGTTAAATTCTTAATAACTGACAGATATACAAATATTACTTAGTTTCAATATTATGATGGTGAAAAAAAAATTACTAATGGAGATTTCGTATCTGTGTCTGAAACCGAAACTCTACTATTACTTCTATTAATTTTACTATTATCTGTTAATGCTCAATTTAGTTTACTATACTATTTCAGGCTAAATATACTACCTTTCAGTGCTCAATTTAGGGGTGGAGGGGGGGGGGGGTAGTGTAGTATCCGTTCTGTTGTCATCAGACCATCATTTCAGGCACATTACCTCCTCCTGGGGGAAGGGGGGGGATAACATGCCAACAAGAAATTGTCACAATCATCTGTTCATTAAGAAACTCAACACTTACATTATATAGACTAGCAAAAATATGCTTCCTCCGGAGTAAGTATATTTTTACTAGTTGATGTTATTTTTATTGAATGATTTTTTCCAATCAACATCCCATAAATAATGATGGCCGAGGCAACCAAACTTAGAACTGGTCTGCTGTAAAACTCAAATGTACACCTAAGAAAAGCAGAGTCACTGCATCCGTTGTTATTCTAATTAGCTAAACTAATAAAAGGCAAATAAATTTCAGCTGCTTTCCACGTCTCGATTGTCTTTCACTTTCCATGCGTACATGTATTTGTTGCCATCAACAGCAACATTCAGGTGTTTTGCTTTCTTAAATGATGGAAATTATAACCGAGAAAAACGTGTGTGCTGTTTAGTTTTGAGAGCAGACAAATTGTCCATGCTTAATTGAGGGGCATGCCACTAGGACAGTGCAGAGTTAGACGACACAAGGTCGGTTTTTAATGTGGGGAAAATCCAGATCCCCTAAAAAGGAGCACTCTAGATTAGGACAAAAAAGAAAATTGCCTCAGTCTGGAAGGATCTCATCCCTCACTGACCAAGGACAGCACAGATGAAGTGTAATATAAGAATAGATACTTTGAATTATTTATTTGCAGAAAATGTAAAAAAAATTACATTTAAAACAAATTAGGCACAAGGCCATCACCACAATACCACATTTAGATTAGGAGGCTGTCCTACTTCAGATAACCCCAAATTTGTTGATCCTAGCCAAAAGGCCAAAGATTCAAGCATATCTCTCAAAGGTTGACCTGGCAACCAAAGTAGACATGCTAACCCAAATACCTGGGAATTATCATAAATCCTGTATCACCTTCAGATTACAGTACATGTCACTTGACAGACCCCTAGAATGATTTGAGAAACTTCTTATTGAATTGTGTGTGTGCGTGCTTCATTTATTTATTTTCATATTTGTAAAATATATTGCATTTTTGAAAGATAACTTTGTTTTACTCTTAACAGATTATGGCAGCTTCAGTGAGTTCCTTGCAGGAGGATTTGATCCGTTGTAATCTAGATTGCATCCAGTTTTGAAAGAATCTTTGGTTGCAACTAAAAGCCCCAAACTTCTTCATTTTTCGTTTTTGTTATTATTGTTTGTAATATTATAATAAACAATTCTACATTTTGTGTCTTGTTCTCTTTTATTTGTCAAACAATTTATTATTCACTTTAAGATCATCCATCAGAGAAATAAGCTCTGTAATTGTATCAGTTTGCATAATGAGCCAAAAATTTTGTCCTGTTTAGAAGAAGTAGATTTGGGGCAAAAGTTGTGCCTCTTCGTAAAAAATAAATACACCTAAATTTTGTCCTTTCTCTCTCACTTTGTTTAAACCCTTTTGATTCTCTCTCTTTTCATATATGTCAACTTCAATGAAAATCTTAACTTGCAATTATTGTCAGCCGGTTGGTTTCTGTTTTACTGCATATAATTAAGGTTACTTAATACTGAAATAATACTTATTGTATATGATTTATTAACTTTAAAAAAAAATGCCATTCTACCCATATCTAGAAGGTGTTTAGGGCTTCATTTTCACTGAACTGACTTTGAACATTTCCTCATACACATAAGTAACCATTAGACTGCTTTCATACAAATAACCTTACGGGCCAGAAGAGAAGTCCGTGGAAATCTGATATATTTTTTGAATCACTGCCTGTATGTTACTTGGACTTACATTTTGGCTGTACAATTGATTGATGCCTCTCTCTGTCCAGGGATGCAATTCAAAACAAAGCCCTGTACCAAGATAAAACTGTTCTTCAGTAAAATTCTATGAGGAATCCAATTTTGTATTAAGGGATTTAAAATAACATTTGTGGGGTCTTCATGTTCATGCTGGATAAAGAGCAAAGACGATATTTTGCTTTATCTTATTTATAACTCGAAAATTGTAGAAATTACAAAACAATAAAAATGATATAAGTTCAGAGTAAGTGTAAACGGGTCCTCATTTATTCTCGAGCAATGCCAGACGTGCCTCCTCGTTATCTGTGTGTGCTATAAACCAACTGCGTCTAACAGAAACATCATTAACAATTACAACCTTAAAAGTACATTTTTAATATTTATAAATATTAAAAATTGGCCAGGTTGGCCGATGTATACTCTACTTGAATGCTCTTAGTCCAGGATTTAGAATCAGCTCGATATTTAAGGATAATATTATTCTTAAATATCTAAAATAAAAATGAAACTCCATGCCATTGTTTAATGTGTTAGTTTTTTTTTTTAATTCAAAATATTGTCAATGAAACAGGATACATTTGAAAATCGATACTTAACAGCAAAATACAAAATTTCTCACTTCTACAAAATGAACCTTTCTTCCCAATCCAGAATGCCCTTTTGTTGTATGGCAGGGATCTGGAGTCCTATCATAAACTGACCGTGTTTCTAATTTGATTGCGGGGCATGGGAACAGCTAAACAAATTTGGTCTGTACTCGGTCATATTTTTTTTTTTTTTTTTTAAATCAATAAAGAAAGGGCTTTTTTGGGGAGCTCGATTTTCCTCCACATTAAAAACCAATATTTTGTCCAACTTAGCCCTTGTGACACGTAAGATAACGAAGGGTGGCAAAAATGAATCGTGGACGAGTTCATTGTGGGTGGGACGTCGAGAAAGAAAAAAAAAAAAAGCGACTTGATAACTGTTAAAAAGGAGAAGGTTCCGCAGTGCAAGCGAGACTTGAAAGGCGGCGGTTAACGAAACGTGAAGAGCCGGAGCGCTTGGTGATCAGAATATCGAAGTACTAGAAGAATGGGAGTTTACCGATGTTTATGGCACCGATGAAGCTTTATTGGCTATGATACCCAAGCCCATCTTGCTGTTAGGCTTTCGTGTCCGCTGACTAAAAATGCTACTGGTAAGCAAGTTGGTACTGTGAAGGAATCCCCCTGACTTGTATTTCATCAAACATAATTGGAAGTGCTTGTGGAACAATTGCTTCAGTTCACGCCCGGATAGACAATGCAGAGCAAATTGCTTTCCAATCGGATGTATATATGAACAAATTTCTAGCGGAAACCAAGTCTGTGACCTCAGCAAGAAAAAGACTTTCATGAGACAAAAGTATGTCAAAAGATTATATGTGTGTGCGTAGCCGGCGTAAACCATCCGATGATAGGGAAATAAAGAAAACCAAAGTTTTTCCATATACGTTCTGTTCTTTGTCATTATGGGTGGATCTTACCGGGTACCCCGAAAGAACGAGTAATGCAACATATGGCCAATAAATAATGACTTAAAAGCAGTTTTTTGGGTTTTTTTTTTTTTATCATGCTTTTGAACTGGGAATAAAGTTTAGTAGCTATTCAGTCTGATGACGGGTTGATTCGATCTAGGGAGGAGTCTTCCTAGACTGAGGTAATTTATATTTTTGTTCACAATAAATCAAGATAGGTATTTTCTAGGGGAAGTTTAATCCCCCCCCCCCCATTTGTGTCTTCATTTGACCTTGTGTGCCGGCCAGTAAATAAAACGTACAGATTTGTTTTATGCAAAAAAAATGAAACAAGATGTTAACATTTTTTATTAAAGTACAGTGTACGTCACTTTTGAAATGAAAACATACGATGCCGTAGTCAGAATGTAATAAGACACAACTCCCAAGATTCACCAGTGAATAGTGTATTAGCTTCATTCACATGGATCTACCACCGACTTAAGTATAAAATATTCCCAGCAAATCTTTTTTTTCGTAAAAATAACTTAAAAAATCATACTTTAAAACAAACAACTGACTCGAACTTGCTGACGACAAATTTCTGACTTTTTACACAACAAAAAATAAATATGCTTAAAGTAACAATGTATGTGACTTTCACATTTTAATCGATATTTAAAAAATCAAAACATACGTTGCGAAAGTGTAAAAGACGCAAATTCTGAGAATCATCGGAAAATAGTCAAGTTCACATGCTTCATTCACGTGCTTCATTTATTCACTTGCTTCATTCATTCACTTGCTTCATTCATTCACGTGCTTCATCCATTCACTTGCTTCATTCATTCACTTGCTTCATTCATTCACGTGCTTCATCCATTCACTTGCTTCATTCATTCACTTGCTTCATTCATTCACGTGCTTCATCCATTCACGTGCTTCATTCATTCACTTGCTTCATTCATTCACTTGCTTCATTCATTCATTCACTTGCTTCATTCATTCATTCACTTGCTTCATCCATTCACGTGCTTCATTCATTCACTTGCTTCATGCATTCACGTGCTTCATCCATTCACGTGCTTCATCCATTCACGTGCTTCATTCATTCACTTGCTTCATCCATTCACGTGCTTCATCCATTCACTTGCTTCATTCATTCACGTGCTTCATCCATTCACGTGCTTCATCCATTCACGTGCTTCATTCATTCACTTGCTTCATTCATCCATTCACGTGCTTCATTCACGTGCTTCATTCATTCACATGCTTCATTCATTCACGTGTTTCATTCATTCACTTGCTTCATTCATTCACGTGTTTTATTCATTCACATGCTTCATTCATTCACGTGCTTCATTCATTCACATGCTTCATTCATTCATTCACGTGTTTCATTCATTCACTTGCTTCATTCACTTGCTTCATTCATTCACATGCTTCATTCTGCCGACTTGAGTATAAAATACTTTGCACAAATCAAATTTTTTTCCTATTAAAGTAACTTAAATTATACTTCAAAATCGAACAATGACTCAAACCTGTTGACCGCAGCAATGACATCGATGACTGGCAAATGTCTGTCTTTTTACACAACCAAAAGTTAAATACGATTAAAATAAAAGTGTATGTGACTTTCACATTTGTCTTATTTATTATTATTAATCAATACTTTTTAAATCAAAACATGCAATACCGTTGTCACAATGTAATATGACACAAATTCTAATAATCACCGGAAAATAGTGTTTCACTCGTCCGACTTAAGTGTAAAATATTTCAATAGAAATTCAATTTATTTTTACCGTTAAATAAACCTTCAAAACAAATAAGTTTTGTACAATAAAAACAAACACAATTTCAGCCAATAAAAACATGCGATGTTATTTGTGGCTATCAAACACAACACAAAAACTTGCTAAAATCGGTACACCGACGGTGATGACTGCAAATGACTGTCTTTTTAAAAAAATAGTCAGAATGTTTTAATACTGCTAATAATAGTTTATTTTCTCGACTATACATTACTAATAAGTACATATTGAATTATGTATTATCCTTTCGTATAAAATAAATATTTATTGAAATCTGAATTAAAAGAAAAGGGAAATGTGTTTTTTTTTCTCTAAGCCATCAACCAGGCAATATGTCTTAACCACCCGGGCAACGCGTGGTACATACAGCTATTAAAGCTAAAAATATAAACATTGCAACATTTCTTATCACTGAACGATTGACGAAAATATCATTTAGTATAAATAATTTTGAGATTGTTCCTGGTTTCAATTAGAATAAAATATGAACATTTGTTTTCTTATTGTTTCAAAAACGATTTCTTAGAGTTTTGTGCTGTTTATTAGTTTTAAAAGTTAATTTTTGTTTATAAATTTGTATAATATTAATTATTAGTGTGTGTTGTATTGTTTGTTTTTTGTAAGCTGAAGTATTTATAGCCATCAAATACAATATAAAGGCACCTGTAATTTACATCTATGTATAAAAAGTGGATGTTTGTGTATTATAGAAATCTATGTTAACAGAACATTCAAATAAGTTTCAATAAGTATTACATTTTTCAAGGAATCTAAAGACACCATTGCAATTTTCCTTTGATTCCATCTGGGGTGACTAGGGACAATTATCAGTTAGGTCCATAAAATAATTGAAATATATTAGAATGTAAAGAAAAGAAATTCATTTTTTAAATAGATTTTCTTCATTTCATAACAAAATAAAATTAAACAAATATCTCTGAAGAATGTATTTAAAAACTGTTTAAACCTTTAATTATAGTTATTGGTATTCTTTTCGATTTAAAATATTTTTTTATTTTTTTAATAATATAAATTTGTTTCAACATCAGCCATTTTACAGCTGTCTGTAAGAAATATAGTTTTTTTGTTTTAGTAATACCACCAGCACTAACAGTTTTTTTTGTTTTAGTAATACCACCAGCATTAACAGTTTTTTTTGTTTTAGTAATACCACCAGCATTAACAGTTTTTTTTTGTTTTAGTAATACCACCAGCACTAACAGTTTTTTTTGTTTTAGTAATACCACCAGCATTAACAGTTTTTTTTGTTTTAGTAATACCACCAGCATTAACAGTTTTTTTTTGTTTTAGTAATACCACCAGCACTAACAGTTTTTTTTGTTTTAGTAATACCACCAGCATTAACAGTTTTTGTTTTTTTTAGTAATACCACCAGAATTAACAGTTTTTTTTATTACTTGACATTATATTACAAATCTTGTTTTAAACTTTTCTTTCGAGGCAAAAACTGTAGACATGACAATATTTTAAATTATTTTTGCCAAAAAAAACTTTCCGACCAGACAACGCCGGGTGAATACCGCTAGTATTTGATAAAAAGGAAATTCCTAAAAAAGTAACAGAAAACATTTGATACGCCAGGGACGCATGAGAAAGTGCATGTTTTTCTTTGGTTTAGGAGCACATAGTAGCCATCATTTATTGTGAAACTAATTTTGAAGCCATTGACAAATAGAAAGTAGGAAAATAGCATGGAAAATGAGAACAAAATGTAGTCCGTGTCATATTTATGACTGAAAAATGTCACAAAATGGCAAATTTATTTCTTATTTTAATGCATATCTCTAGTAGAACATTCTCTTTTCTGTTCCAACCTTGATTTTATATATATATATATATATATATATATATATTTAAATATACATGCACAAGAGTTACTTGGGTGATTTGTTACATTTTTTACCCCATTGAAAAAAACTTATGTAACGAAATGTAACGATACACAAAAATTCCAGCATTACTGGAAAAAATTTATGGCATGGGGAAAACTGATCTTGTAAGAATGTATTTTCAATGGATTAATTGTTCGCCTGTTGCCCCCCCCCCAACTCTCACCTTTGAGCACAAAGATTAAGGGTGTGATCACCTCCAAGTGCCCTGATGCATCTATTATATACACGTAATATTAATAATTGATACTTGAAGATCATGCTAGTTAATTTTGTTTTTACTGTAAGCATCTAAACATTTTGGGTTGTAAAATAAGATTGAAAAAAATCAGATCTTTTTAAAAAGACAAATGTTTGCAACATTCACAGCAAGAACTAGTCTTTTGCGAAAATT
Organism: Sepiola atlantica; assembly: GCA_963556195.1. Lineage (NCBI taxonomy): Eukaryota > Metazoa > Mollusca > Cephalopoda > Sepiida > Sepiolidae > Sepiola > Sepiola atlantica. The sequence goes on along the minus strand of OY744543.1, from coordinate 55,369,293 downwards.
GAAAAGAACTTTCTTTTATTCTTCTGTGCTAAGCATCAAGCAGAATTTCAATGAACAGCGTTTCTTTCCAAAATCTTCCCATTTGTGGAACACAATACCACGGTACTGATTCCCTGCAAGCTCCAACATGATCATCTTTAAATCAAATGTCAATAAACACTTGCCATAAACCATCCTCATAAGTCATTAAATTTTGTTCATTCCATTCATCATTGTCAATCCTTTCATAATATTCTTCATCATTGTTAATCCTTTCATAATATTCAACTGACAATCTAGCCATCTCATTAACACTTATCCTCAAGTGGATTTTGGCCTTCATAAGTGGTGACCCATTAAGAAAAAGCGCAAAATAAATGTAACAATTAGCAAATTGTTGGTTTATCATAAATCTAAATGTGTGTAGCACCTCTACGATTTATATTTGTCCCTCACAAGATTCAAAGTTAAGATTGAGGATTTTATCACAAAAGTATCATTTATTTAACAGCATGGTTCAAGAGAATGAGCCAGGGTCGAGAATGCCTTATCACAAAATGGGAGGAAAGTGAAGAAAAATAGTGAAGGTCCCTTTAAAAAGAGAGCAAAAAATATAAGTGAGCGCAGATTCATTCACTCAGTCTTCAAACACGTTGGCTGGTGCCTTGTAACTAATTGCAATTTTTAGCTGCAACACCACTTGTTACAAAAAAGTTCAAAATGACATCTAAAGAATGAATTGAAATGTCCACACAGAAGACATTATGCATATAAACAGGCTTATTTACAGGCATAAATAAACATTCTTAGGCATAAACATGTGAAAATTAAAAACCAAAGTTGGTGAAATTTCGAAAAACAAATCGTCAATGTGAGAATGAGCTAAAATGACATTCTCGGAAAACAACTTCATTTACGTTTTAAATACAAAAAAGTTGTGTTAACAAACGTCCAATAGCGACGAGTGGACAGTGGATCATCAATTATGTTCCTCATCAGTGGGTCATCAATTATGTTCCTCATCAGTTTTGCTGCTATTTTTACCCATTGTTACATTTGGATTCACCTTACGCTAATTTATGATTTGAATTAAAATTAAATCTTAACAGTAAAAGTCAAGTATGATGGTTCATTTGTGTCCCAAACAAAAGGAAAAAATCTGCATTTTCTCGTGCGCCCCTGTTGTATTAAAGAACCAAAGTTCTGTTGTGAAACCCCTTGAGTTCGTGGGTAATGAACTTTTCTTTCGGTGATAAAATAAGGTGATTCTGGAGAAGAAGCAACAACAAACTTTAATCGTTAAAGCTTTCGTCATTTTGCTCGCTAATCAGTTTCCTTTCTTTGTCTTCTGAATCAGTTTCCTGGTCAGAATCTGATTCACCGCTCGTCTCATTTGAATCAACCCAATCGCTGCTTTCTTCGTCGTCCTCAATAAAATCGACTTGACTACTACTTTCTACAAGTTTGTCAGAATCTAATATTTGAAGGTCCGAATGTTGGATGTTCTTCTTCTCCAAATCCTTTTCCTCGATTTCCTCTTCTTTTTCATGTTTCTCTTCATTAACATCATTTTCGTCTCTACCTCCTACTCCTTTTTGTTCACTCCCTCTCTCTGTTGCTTCAGTGCTTTCATTTTTTACCTTTTCACTGTGTCCCACTTCCCCTATTCCTACTTTTACGTTTTTGTTCTTTTCTTCTGTTTCTCCTTCTTTGTCTCTTATTTTTCCCCCCACTTTTCCACCCACTGGTTTTACTCTTCCTTTCTCGTTTTCTTCTTCTGTTTCCGAAACCTTCTCTACCTCCTCATCATTCTCTTCGATGATGACTTGTTTTCTTCCTGGCTCTTCCCCTTCTCCTCCTCTTCCTTCCTTATCTCCTTTCACTTCAACTCTTTCCAACTTCTCTTTTTTCTCATTCTTTATTACAAAGTCCTTTGCGCTCCCTTCCACAATTTCAATAAAACTTTCTTCTTCTTCGTATTTTTCCCTAGTTTCTTCCTCCTCCTCCTCCTCCTCTTCTTCTGTCTCTTCTTCTTCTTCATCTTTCTCTTCTTCTATCTCATCTTCTTCTATATCCTTATTTCCTCCATTGTCCATTTCGATCTCTTCACTTTTAAACTTAATTTCTTCTATGTATTCTTGTTTGTCTTCACTATTTCCTGATGTTGGCTTCATCGACCATGGGGCTTTCTTGAATTCCTCTCGGCTGATTTCACCATCGGCTGCAAAGAAATAAAAAAGAAAACAAGGTCATAACACCAATAAATAAGCGTCCAGTTAAAAAGTAGAATGAAAAATATAATTGAAAAAAAATATTGAATTAAACTCAATGCTTAGTAATGGTAGAATTTATTTTGATTGAGAAAATGAATTTAATTCAATAAAATAGAGTTTTGTAATGTTAATGATGCTTATTGGCACTTAAATTCCAGAGGAAACCATTGGTCATTATCAGTGATAAAAATATCTGGTGCAAGAACATCAAGTGAGTTGAGCAGTGATTACTGAAAATCTGGAATGTTACCGGTTTTATCAGTGAGAAGTTGCTGATAATGACGGGTGTGAGAATTAGTTAGAAATAATAAACTGACCAACAACAGGGTTAGGGTTAGGGCATATGGAGATAGCTGACACTATTTGGATAAAGTCTGTCAATATGTAAGAAAAGATTCACGCACCTTCCGAATAAACAGTGTCGCTAAAATCTGCTGGTATCGCAGAAAGCCGTTGGTTTCTATTAGCGAAAAACCACTGGTAAGGACTGGCATGAAAACTTTAATTGAGAAATAATAATATATCTCAACAGATAATATCACAGAACTTAACAAATTCATATATTGAAAGAGGGAAAATATGGCTGATAAAGAAGAAGAAAGATTAAACAAGAAACATGAAGAACTAAAACAAAAGAGGGAAGATTGAGGCAATACATAATCGGAACAGCACAAATAAAACAGCACCTTTAAAAACAATGAAAGCCAGTTTTACCAAAACGTAAACAGAGGAAGAGCAAGAACAGAAAAACTTCACCTGACAGAAACAAAACAAAAACTTCTGGTGCAATATGTAGGAAAAGTGGCAAGGCCACAATAGAAATTCCAAATGGATGGAAAACATGAAAGAAGACCTTAAGGAAATTGAAGAAGGAACAGAAACTGAAATTAATGAAAAAACACTCAAGGCAACCCTAACAAAAATGGCAAACTGTAAAACATCAGACCATAATGGAATAGATGCATATTGGTTTAAAAATACACAATCTTACTTGAAAGGTTAATGCAAAACCTAAGAAGATGTACACACAAAACAGAGATATCAGATTGTAAGACCAAAGGAAGAACTACGTTATACAAAAATACACGGAAGAAGGGGCGATCCAAAACAACTGCAGACCAATAACCTACCTACCAACCATGTGGAAAATCCTAACAGCACACCTTTAATAATCATAGACTACTCCCCGAGGAAGAAAAAGAATGCCAGAAAGCGAAAAGAGGGACACATGACCTGTTATACATAGATCAAAAGATCCTAAAGGAGGTAAAAAAAATAACAGAAAAGAGAACATAGCCATGGCATGGATTGATTACAAGAATCCATACGACAGAGTACCCCAAGAATAGATAATTAAGTGCTTAAGGATGTACAAGATATCAAACAAAATTATAAATTTTATAAATAAAGCAATAAAAGCATGAAGACTGGAACTGACAGATGGAGGACAACACCTGACTGAGATAAGAATACAGAGATGTATTTTCGAGGAAGACTATGATCACTACTGTTTATCATAGTCATGATGTCACTTTGCATACTCAGGAAGTGTATTGCTGGGTATAAATTCACAGAATAAAGAATAAACCACCTCATGTATATGGACGACCTGAAGTAATTCATGAAAGGAATTGGAAAAGCTGATAAACACAATCAGAATCTTCAGCCAAGATATTCGAATAGAATTCGGAATGAAAAAGTGTACTCCTAGAGATGGAAAGGGAGAAGCTCGAGACAGTGGAGGATCCGAAACTACCAAACCATCATGAAATGAGGGCACTCAGCGAACATGATACATACAAGTATCTGGGAATTTTATAAGCAGGTGCCATCAAATCAAGAGAAATGAATGAGAAGATTGGAAAAAATACTTAAGGAGAACAAAAAAAATTCTTGGAAAGTTTGCTATGTAGTAGAACCCTGATAAAAGGAATAAATACCTGAGCAGTTTTTCTAGCAAGATATTCTGGACCATTCATAGGCTGGACAAAAGAAGAACTTAGGGACTAGAAAACTGTTATGGTGCCATACCTGTATGAAAAACAAATTGACTCGTCCATCCATAATAACATGCAAGAAGCATTTCAACTCACAGACTTCTTCCACCCCAGTTCTATACTGGCAGTCCAGAATACCACTTCTTGTATATATATTCTTTTTCTTTAATAATATATCTTTCTTACTGTGACCCCGTGTTTCTGTGTCTTTATTTCGGCCCCTAACAGGGTCACAACAGAAACTAATGACCATGCACAATGCACTGAACCCTAAGGATGTTATTGATCGACTACACAAGGTTTCTTTTTTTTTTTGCACAATGCATTTCTATGAGATGTCTATGTGAATCCAGAATTTAATGGGAACTTCCCTGGACTAAGACACAGCTTCGGTAAAAAGTCATTGAAAGTTGGTGATTATTGTGTGGCATGCAGTTGCTAACACTCAGACAAATAAACTGACAAACAAATACATAAACGATGATTAAAACATGACCTCCTTGTTCAGGGTAATTGATAATATATTCATTATTATTTTTCTAATTGAAAAATTATCATGTAGAAATATATCTAATAAGATAATTCCATAAAATATTTTTTTAAATTTCTTTAATGCATGAAAAAATATTTATTTAAAAAAAAAAAAAATGTCTTAAAACTTAAGATTTACTTTAAAAGACATTTTATATAAGTTAAATTGTTAACTTATCGCATGTTAAAATAGAGACCTTATAGAAATGCATAGTGCCAAAAAATATTGATTTTGACCTTTTCTAAAAATGAAGGCTTATTACTAGACTGGACTAGAATGTGTGTTTGATATAAGTCACTTACCATCTTCATCGGCGGCTTGAAATGCATTTTTTGCATTACGCTCAGCACCAGTAGTTCGAATCAGTTCATTAAGGCTGATCTGACCGTCATGATCAATGCTGTCATATTTGGAAAACTGGTCCGGAATTAGAACTTGAATGAATCTGAACTTCTTTTTTGCAGGTTGGGACATTAATAATTTCACTTTCGCTGGGTCTGTAATTGTTTCCACCTGTTTTGAACAGAGAAAGAAATTCGAAAGAATAACATTCATGGCCGGTGATAAAAAAAGAATGAATTCTAATAAAAATGAATTTCATTGTAGAAATTATTTGTTGACCGTAGTTGAATGAGAAAAGAGGGTTATAATAACGAAAATATTAAAATTGTCCGATGGCAGTGTCTGGGGCAGAGCTAATGGAAAATGGTTGACCACTGTCCTATAAGACAACTAATGCTCTTTAATATGGACTAGTTCAGCAACCCTTATAGTCTGGCACTCAATTAGTCAGGAATTTTCTTTTTTTTTTTGTTAGTTTTTTTCTTTTTGTTGGCTTTTAATCTGCAACCATTATGGTGTGCATTTTAAGATTGTTAGGAACGATTCAAAAACAACTGTTAGTCTTAGGGTTCTGTATTTCGTCTCCCCTCCCCCCTCCCACATATGCACCTACGAACTCGCACTTCTCATCATTTGGCAACTTCGACAACCCAAATTTGAAGTTGGTTTGGTGACATACTATTATTATTTTCAGTATTCCAATGATTGTTTAGTCATTAGCCTGTCGTATAATGAGGTAGATAGGTAACATTTTTTAGGTTTTTTATGAAAGAAAAGCATGTAAACTTTCTAAATGGGTTTGTTTTTTTGTTTGTTTGTTTTTTTGTTTGTGTTTAACGACTTTTCAATCATCTTAAGGTCATCCCAGGTTAAACAATTCTTTTATCCAGATCAGACAGTTTTTACAATGTTGTTTTTTTGTGAAGGTTTTTTCGAGTGTGGAATTTGACTATTTATAATATGTGAATGCTTTTGTTTGATTTTTAGATTTTATTAATTTTATTTTTCAGTGGTACACTAGACGACTGCCCATCTTCAATCTATGCTGCCGTATAATGTCATATATGAGCCAAAGTAGAATGTTGTAGATAAATTTTATAATAGATAGCTTATAAATATATTCTATAATAGATAGCTTATAAATAAATTCTATAACAGATAGCTTATAAATAAATTCTATAATAGATAACTTATAAATAAATTCTGTAACAGATAGCTTATAAATAAATTCTATAATAGATAACTTATAAATAAATTCTATAATAGATTACTTATAAATAAATTCTATAATAGATAGCTTATAAATAAATTCTATACTAGATAGCTTATAAATAAATTCTATAATATATAGCTTATAAATAAATTCTATAATAGATGGCTTATAAATAAATTCTATAACAGATAGCTTATCAATAAATTCTATAATAGATAACTTATAAATACATTCTGTAATAGATAGCTTATAAATAAATTATATAATAGATAACTTATAAATAAATTCTATAATAGATAGCTTATAAATATATTCTATAATAGATAGCTTATAAATAAATTCTATAATAGATAGCTTATAAATAAATACTATAATAGATAGCTTATAAATAAATTCTATAATATATAGCTTATAAATAAATTCTATAATAGATAGCTTATAAATAAATTCTATAATAAATAACTTATAAATAAATTCTATAATAAGTAGCTTATCAATAAATTCGATAATAGATAGCTTATAAATAAATTCTATAATAAATAACATAATAAGTAGCTTATAAATAAATTCTATAATAGATAACTTATAAATAAATTCTATAATATATAGCTTATAAATAAATTCTATAGCAGATAGCTTATAAATAAATTCTATAATATATAGCTTATAAATAAATTCTATAATATATAGCTTATAAATAAATTCTATAATATATAGCTTATAAATAAATTCTATAATAGATAGCTTATAAATAAATTCTATAATAGATAGCTTATAAATAAATTCTATAATAGATAGCTTATAAATAAATTCTATAATAGATTACTTATAAATAAATTCTATAATAGATAGCTAATAAATAAATTCTATAATAGATAGCTTATAAATAAATTCTATAATAGATAGCTTATAAATAAATTCTATAATAGATAGCTTATAAATATATTCTATAATAGATAGCTTATAAATAAATTCTATAATAGATAGCTTATAAATAAATACTATAATAGATAGCTTATAAATAAATTCTATAATATATAGCTTATAAATAAATTCTATAATAGATAACTTATAAATAAAATCTATAATAGATAACTTATAAATAAATTCTATAATAGATAACTTATAAATAAATTCTATAATAGATAGCTTATAAATAAATTCTATAATAGATAGCTTATAAATAAATTCTATAATAGATAACTTATAAATAAATTCTATAATAGATAGCTTATGAATAAATTCTATAATAGATGACTTATAAATACATTCTATAATATATAGCTTATAAATACATCCTATAATAGATAGCTTATAAATAAATTCTATAATAGATTACTTATGAATAAATTCTATAATAGATAGCTTATAAATACATTCTATAATAGATAGCTTATAAATAAATTCTATAATAGATAGCTTATAAATAAATTCTATAATAGATAGCTTATAGATAAATTCTATAATAGATAGCTTATAAATATATTCTATAATAGATAGCTTATAAATAAATTCTATAATAGATAGCTTATAAATAAATACTATAATAGATAGCTTATAAATAAATTCTATAATATATAGCTTATAAATAAATTCTATAATAGATAACTTATAAATAAAATCTATAATAGATAACTTATAAATAAATTCTATAATAGATAACTTATAAGCTAATTCTATAATAGATGGCTTATAAATAAATTCTATAATAGATAGCTTATAAATAAATTCTATAATAGATAACTTATAAATAAATTCTATAATAGATAGCTTATAAATACATTCTATAATAGATAGCTTATAAATAAATTCTATAATAGATAGCTTATAAATAAATTCTATAATAGATAGCTTATAAATATATTCTATAATAGATAGCTTATAAATAAATTCTATAATAGATAGCTTATAAATAAATACTATAATAGATAGCTTATAAATAAATTCTATAATATATAGCTTATAAATAAATTCTATAATAGATAACTTATAAATAAAATCTATAATAGATAACTTATAAATAAATTCTATAATAGATAACTTATAAATAAATTCTATAATAGATAGCTTATAAATAAATTCTATAATAGATAACTTATAAGCTAATACTATAATAGATAGCTTATAAATAAATTCTATAATAGATAGCTTATCAATAAATTCTATAATAGATAACTTATAAATAAATTCTATAATAGATAGCTTATGAATACATTCTATAATAGATAGCTTATAAATAAATTCTATAATAGATAGCTTATAAATAAATTCTATAATAGATAACTTATAAATAAATTCTATAATAGATAGCTATTAAATAAATTATATAATATATAGCTTATAAATAAATTCTATAATAGATTACTTATAAATAAATTCTATAATAGATAGCTTATAAATAAATTCTATAATAGATAGCTTATAAATAAATTCTATAATAGATAGCTTATAAATAAATTCTATAATAGATAGCTTATAAATAAATTCTATAATAGATAGCTTATAAATATATTCTATAATAGATAGCTTATAAATAAATTCTATAATAGATAGCTTATAAATAAATACTATAATAGATAGCTTATAAATAAATTCTATAATATATAGCTTATAAATTAATTCTATAATAGATAACTTTAAAATAAAATCTATAATAGATAACTTATAAATAAATTCTATAATAGATAACTTATAAATAAATTCTATAATAGATAGCTTATAAATAAATTCTATAATAGATAGCTTATAAATAAATTCTATAATAGATAACTTATACATAAATTCTATAATAGATAGCTTATAAATAAATTCTATAATAGATAGCTTATAAATAAATTCTATAATAGATTACTTATAAATAAATTCTATAATAGATAGCTTATAAATAAATTCTATAATAGATAGCTTATAAATAAATTCTATAATAGATAGCTCATAAATAAATTCTATAATAGATAGCTTATAAATATATTCTATAATAGATAGCTTATAAATAAATTCTATAATAGATAGCTTATAAATAAATACTATAATAGATAGCTTATAAATAAATTCTATAATATATAGCTTATAAATAAATTCTATAATAGATAACTTATAAATAAAATCTATAATAGATAACTTATAAATAAATTCTATAATAGATAACTTATAAATAAATTCTATAATAGATAGCTTATAAATAAATTCTATAATAGATAGCTTATAAATAAATTCTATAATAGATAACTTATAAATAAATTCTATAATAGATAGCTTATGAATAAATTCTATAATAGATGACTTATAAATACATTCTATAATATATAGCTTATAAATACATCCTATAATAGATAGCTTATAAATAAATTCTATAATAGATTACTTATAAATAAATTCTATAATAGATAGCTTATAAATACATTCTATAATAGATAGCTTATAAATAAATTCTATAATAGATAGCTTATAAATAAATTCTATAATAGATAGCTTATAGATAAATTCTATAATAGATAGCTTATAAATATATTCTATAATAGATAGCTTATAAATAAATTCTATAATAGATAGCTTATAAATAAATACTATAATAGATAGCTTACAAATAAATTCTATAATATATAGCTTATAAATAAATTCTATAATAGATAACTTATAAATAAAATCTATAATAGATAACTTATAAATAAATTCTATAATAGATAACTTATAAATAAATTCTATAATAGATAGCTTATAAATAAATTCTATAATAGATAGCTTATAAATAAATTCTATAATAGAAAACTTATAAATAAATTCTATAATAGATAGCTTATAAATAAATTCTATAATAGATGACTTATAAATACATTCTATAATATATAGCTTATAAATACATTCTATAATAGATAGGTTATAAATAAATTCTATAATAGATTACTTATAAATAAATTCTATAATAGATAGCTTATAAATAAATTCTATAATAGATAGCTTATAAATAAATTCTATAATAGATAGCTTATAAATAAATTCTATAATAGATAGCTTATAGATAAATTCTATAATAGATAGCTTATAAATATATTCTATAATAGATAGCTTATAAATAAATTCTATAATAGATAGCTTATAAATAAATACTATAATAGATAGCTTATAAATAAATTCTATAATATATAGCTTATAAATAAATTCTATAATAGATAACTTATAAATAAAATCTATAATAGATAACTTATAAATAAATTCTATAATAGATAACTTATAAGCTAATTCTATAATAGATAGCTTATAAATAAATTCTATAATAGATAGCTTATAAATAAATTCTATAATAGATAACTTATAAATAAATTCTATAATAGATAGCTTATGAATACATTCTATAATAGATAGCTTATAAATAAATTCTATAATAGATAGCTTATAAATAAATTCTATAATAGATAACTTATAAATAAATTCTATAATAGATAGCTTTTAAATAAATTATATAATATATAGCTTATAAATAAATTCTATAATAGATTACTTATAAATAAATTCTATAATAGATAGCTTATAAATAAATTGTATAATAGATAGCTTATAAATAAATTCTATAATAGATAGCTTATAAATAAATTCTATAATAGATAGCTTATAAATAAATTCTATAATAGATAGCTTATAAATATATTCTATAATAGATAGCTTATAAATAAATTCTATAATAGATAGCTTATAAATAAATACTATAATAGATAGCTTATAAATAAATTCTATAATATATAGCTTATAAATTAATTCTATAATAGATAACTTATAAATAAAATCTATAATAGATAACTTATAAATAAATTCTATAATAGATAACTTATAAATAAATTCTATAATAGATAGCTTATAAATAAATTCTATAATAGATAGCTTATAAATAAATTCTATAATAGATAACTTATAAATAAATTCTATAATAGATAGCTTATGAATAAATTCTATAATAGATAGCTTATAAATAAATTCTATAATAGATAGCTTATAAATAAATTCTATAATAGATAACTTATAAATAAATTCTATAATACATAGCTTTTAAATAAATTATATAATATATAGCTTATAAATAAATTCTATATTAGATAACTTATAAATAAATTCTATAATAGATAGCTTATAAATAAATTCTATAATATATAGCTTATTAATAAAGTATATAATAGATGGCTTATGAATAAATTCTATAATAGATAACTTATAAATAAATTCTGTAATAGATAGCTTATGAATAAATTCTATAATAAATAACTTATGAATAAATTCTATAATAGATAGCTTATCAATAAATTCGATAATAGACAGCTTATAAATAAATTCTATAATAAATAACTTATAAATAAATAATATAATAAGTAGCGTATAAATAAATTCTATAATAGATAGCTTATAAATAAATTCTATAATAAATAACTTATAAATAAATTCGATAATAGATAGCTTATAAATAAATTCTATAATAAATAACATAATAAGTAGCTTATAAATAAATTCTATAATAGATAGCTTATAAATAAATTCTATAATATATAGCTTATAAATAAATTCTATAATAGATAACTTATAAATAAATTCTATAATAGATAGCTTATAAATAAATTCTATAATAGATAGCTTATAAATAAATTCTATAGCAGATAGCTTATGAATAAATTGTATAATATATAGCTCATAAATAAATTCTATAATATATAGCTTATCAATAAATTCTATAATAGATAGCTTATAAATATATTCTATAATAGATAGCTTATTAATAAATTCTATAATAGATAGCTTATAAATTAATTCTATAACAGATAGCTTATAAATAAATTATATAATAGATAACTTATAAATATATTCTATAATAGATAGCTTATAAATAAATTCTATAATAGATAGCTTATAAATAAATTCTATAATAAGTAGCTTATAAATAAATTCTATAATAGATAGCTTATGAATAAATTTTATAATAGACAGCTTATAAAAAATGCTATAATATATAGCTTATAAATAAATTCTATAATAGATAGCTTATAAATAAATTCTATAATATATAGCTTATAAATAAATTCTATAATATATAGCTTATAAATAAATTCTATAATATATAGCTTATAAATAAATTCTATAATAGATAACTTATGAATAAATTCTATAATACATAGCTTATAAATGAATTCTATAATAGATAGCTTATAAATAAATTCTATAATAGATAACTTATCAATAAATTCTATAATACATAGCTTATAAATAAATTCTATAATATATAGCTTATCAATAAATTCTATAATATGTAGCTTATAAATAAATTCTATAATAGATAACTTATAAATAAATTCTATAATATATAGCTTATAAATAAATTCTATCATAGATAGCTTATGAATAAATTCTATAATAGATAGCTTATGAATAAATTCAATAATATATAGCTTATAAATAAATTATATAATAGATAACTTATAAATAAATTCTATAATAGATAGCTTATGAATAAATTCTATAATAGATGACTTATAAATACATTCTATAATATATAGCTTATAAATAAATTCTATAATAGATAACTTATAAATAAATTCTATAATAGATAGCTTATAAATAAATTCTATAATAGATAGCTTATAAATAAATTCTATAATAGATAGCTTATAAATAAATTCTATAATAGATAGCTTATAAATAAATTCTATAATAGATAGCTTATAAATAAATTCTATAATAGATTACTTATAAATAAATTCTATAATAGATAGCTTATAAATCAATTCTATAATAGATAGCTTATAAATAAATTCTATAATATATAGCTTATAAATAAATTCTATAATAGATGGCTTATAAATAAATTCTATAATAGATAGCTTTGAAATAAATTCTATAATATATAGCTTATGAATAAATTCTATAATATGTAGCTTATAAATAAATTCTATAATAGATAGCTTATAAATAAATTCTATAATAGATAGCTTATAAATAAATTCTATAATAAGTAGCTTATAAATAAATTCTATAATAGATAGCTTATTAATAAATTCTATAATAGATAGCTTATAAATAAATTCTATAATAGATAGCTTATAAATAAATTCTATAATAGATAGCTTATAAATAAATTCTATAATAGATTACTTATAAATAAATTCTATAATAGATAGCTTATAAATAAATTCTATAATAGATAGCTTATAAATAAATTCTATAATAGATAGCTTATAAATAAATTCTATAATAGATAGCTTATAAATATATTCTATAATAGATAGCTTATAAATAAATTCTATAATAGATAGCTTATAAATAAATACTATAATAGATAGCTTATAAATAAATTCTATAATAGATAGCTTATAAATAAATTCTATAATATATAGCTTATAAATAAATTCTATAATAGATGGCTTATAAATAAATTCTATAATATATAGCTTATGAAAAAATTCTATAATATGTAGCTTATAAATAAATTCTATAATAGATAGCTTATAAATAAATTCTATAATAGATAGCTTATAAATAAATTCTATAATAGATAACTTATAAATAAATTCTATAATAGATAGCTTATGAATACATTCTATAATAGATAGCTTATAAATAAATTCTATAATAGATAGCTTATAAATAAATTCTATAATAGATAACTTATAAATAAATTCTATAATAGATAGCTTTTAAATAAATTATATAATATATAGCTTATAAATAAATTCTATAATAGATAACTTATAAATAAATTCTATAATAGATAGCTTATAAATAAATTCTATAATAGATAGCTTATAAATAAATTCTATAATAGATAACTTATAAATAAATTCTATAATAGATAGCTTATAAATAAATTCTATAATAGATAGCTTATAAATAAATTCTATAATAGATTACTTATAAATAAATTCTATAATAGATAGCTTATAAATAAATTCTATAATAGATAGCTTATAAATAAATTCTATAATAGATAGCTTATAAATAAATTCTATAATAGATAGCTTATAAATATATTTTATAATAGATAGCTTATAAATAAATTCTATAATAGATAGCTTATAAATAAATACTATAATAGATAGCTTATAAATAAATTCTATAATATATAGCTTATAAATAAATTCTATAATAGATAACTTATAAATAAAATCTATAATAGATAACTTATAAATAAATTCTATAATAGATAACTTATAAATAAATTCTATAATAGATAGCTTATAAATAAATTCTATAATAGATAGCTTATAAATAAATTCTATAATAGATAACTTATAAATAAATTCTATAATAGATAGCTTATGAATAAATTCTATAATAGATGACTTATAAATACATTCTATAATATATAGCTTATAAATACATCCTATAATAGATAGCTTATAAATAAATTCTATAATAGATTACTTATAAATAAATTCTATAATAGATAGCTTATAAATACATTCTATAATAGATAGCTTATAAATAAATTCTATAATAGATAGCTTATAAATAAATTCTATAATAGATAGCTTATAGATAAATTCTATAATAGATAGCTTATAAATATATTCTATAATAGATAGCTTATAAATAAATTCTATAATAGATAGCTTATAAATAAATACTATAATAGATAGCTTATAAATAAATTCTATAATATATAGCTTATAAATAAATTCTATAATAGATAACTTATAAATAAAATCTATAATAGATAACTTATAAATAAATTCTATAATAGATAACTTATAAATAAATTTTATAATAGATAGCTTATAAATAAATTCTATAATAGATAGCTTATAAATAAATTCTATAATAGAAAACTTATAAATAAATTCTATAATAGATAGCTTATAAATAAATTCTATAATAGATGACTTATAAATACATTCTATAATATATAGCTTATAAATACATTCTATAATAGATAGCTTATAAATAAATTCTATAATAGATTACTTATAAATAAATTCTATAATAGATAGCTTATAAATAAATTCTATAATAGATAGCTTATAAATAAATTCTATAATAGATAGCTTATAAATAAATTCTATAATAGATAGCTTATAGATAAATTCTATAATAGATAGCTTATAAATATATTCTATAATAGATAGCTTAATAATAAATTCTATAATAGATAGCTTATAAATAAATACTATAATAGATAGCTTATAAATAAATTCTATAATATATAGCTTATAAATAAATTCTATAATAGATAACTTATAAATAAAATCTATAATAGATAACTTATAAATAAATTCTATAATAGATAACTTATAAGCTAATTCTATAATAGATAGCTTATAAATAAATTCTATAATAGATAGCTTATAAATAAATTCTATAATAGATAACTTATAAATAAATTCTATAATAGATAGCTTATGAATACATTCTATAATAGATAGCTTATAAATAAATTCTATAATAGATAGCTTATAAATAAATTCTATAATAGATAACTTATAAATAAATTCTATAATACATAGCTTTTAAATAAATTATATAATATATAGCTTATAAATAAATTCTATATTAGATAACTTATAAATAAATTCTATAATAGATAGCTTATAAATAAATTCTATAATATATAGCTTATAAATAAATTCTATAATAGATAACTTATTAATAAATTCTATAATAGATAGCTTATGAATAAATTCTATAATAGATGACTTATAAATACATTCTATAATATATAGCTTATAAATAAATTCTATAATAGATAACTTATAAATAAATTCTATAATAGATAGCTTATAAATAAATTCTATAATAGATAGCTTATAAATAAATTCTATAATAGATAGCTTATAAATAAATTCTATAATAGATAGCTTATAAATAAATTCTATAATAGATAGCTTATAAATAAATTCTATAATAGATTACTTATAAATAAATTCTATAATAGATAGCTTATAAATCAATTCTATAATAGATAGCTTATAAATAAATTCTATAATATATAGCTTATAAATAAATTCTATAATAGATGGCTTATAAATAAATTCTATAATAGATAGCTTTGAAATAAATTCTATAATAAGTAGCTTATAAATAAATTCTATAATATATAGCTTATGAATAAATTCTATAATATGTAGCTTATAAATAAATTCTATAATAGATAGCTTATAAATAAATTCTATAATAAGTAGCTTATAAATAAATTCTATAATAGATAGCTTATTAATAAATTCTATAATAGATAGCTTATTAATAAATTCTATAATAGATAGCTTATTAATAAATTCTATAATAGATAGCTTATTAATAAATTCTATAATAGATAGCTTATAAATAAATTCTATAATAGATAGCTTATAAATAAATTCTATAATAGATAGCTTATAAATAAATTCTATAATAGATAGCTTATAAATAAATTCTATAATAGATAGCTTATAAATAAATTCTATAATAGATAGCTTATAAATAAATTCTATAATAGATTACTTATAAATAAATTCTATAATAGATAGCTTATAAATAAATTCTATAATAGATAGCTTATAAATAAATTCTATAATATATAGCTTATAAATAAATTCTATAATAGATGGCTTATAAATAAATTCTATAATATATAGCTTATGAAAAAATTCTATAATATGTAGCTTATAAATAAATTCTATAATAGATAGCTTATAAATAAATTCTATAATAAGTAGCTTATAAATAAATTCTATAATAGATAGCTTATTAATAAATTCTATAATAGATAGCTTATTAATAAATTCTATAATAGATAGCTTATAAATAAATTCTATAATAGATAACTTATAAATAAATTCTATAATAGATGGCTTATAAATGAATTCTATAATAGATAGCTTATAAATAAATTCTATAATAGATAACTTATAAATAAATTCTATAATAGATAGCTTATAAATAAATTCTATAATATATAGCTTATAAATAAATTCTATAATATATAGCTTATAAATAAATTCTATAATAGATAGCTTATAAATAAATTCTATAATAGATAGCTTATAAATAAATTCTATAATAGATAGCTTATAAATAAATTCTATAATAGATAGCTTATAAATAAATTCTATAATAGATAGCTTATAAATAAATTCTTTAATAGATTACTTATAAATACATTCTGTAATAGATAGCTTATAAATAAATTCTATAATAGATAGCTTATAAATAAATTCTATAATATATAGCTTATAAATAAATTCTATTATAGATAGCTTATAAATAAATTCTATAATAGATAACTTATAAATAAATTCTATAATATATAGCTTATAAATAAATTCTATCATAGATAGCTTATGAATAAATTCTATAATAGATAGCTTATGAATAAATTCTATAATATATAGCTTATAAATAAATTCTATAATAGATAACTTATAAATAAATTCTATAATAGATAGCTTATGAATAAATTCTATAATAGATGACTTATAAATACATTCTATAATATATAGCTTATAAATAAATTCTATAATAGATAACTTATAAATAAATTCTATAATAGATAGCTTATAAATAAATTCTATAATAGATAGCTTATAAATAAATTCTATAATAGATAGCTTATAAATAAATTCTATAATAGATAACTTATAAATAAATTCTATAATAGATAGCTTATAAATAAATTCTATAATAGATTACTTATAAATAAATTCTATAATAGATAGCTTATAAATCAATTCTATAATAGATAGCTTATAAATAAATTCTATAATATATAGCTTATAAATAAATTCTATAATAGATGGCTTATAAATAAATTCTATAATAGATAGCTTTGAAATAAATTCTATAATAAGTAGCTTATAAATAAATTCTATAATATATAGCTTATGAATAAATTCTATAATATGTAGCTTATAAATAAATTCTATAATAGATAGCTTATAAATAAATTCTATAATAAGTAGCTTATAAATAAATTCTATAATAGATAGCTTATTAATAAATTCTATAATAGATAGCTTATTAATAAATTCTATAATAGATAGCTTATTAATAAATTCTATAATAGATAGCTTATTAATAAATTCTATAATAGATAGCTTATAAATAAATTCTATAATAGATAGCTTATAAATAAATTCTATAATAGATAGCTTATAAATAAATTCTATAATAGATAGCTTATAAATAAATTCTATAATAGATAGCTTATAAATAAATTCTATAATAGATAGCTTATAAATAAATTCTATAATAGATTACTTATAAATAAATTCTATAATAGATAGCTTATAAATAAATTCTATAATAGATAGCTTATAAATAAATTCTATAATATATAGCTTATAAATAAATTCTATAATAGATGGCTTATAAATAAATTCTATAATATATAGCTTATGAAAAAATTCTATAATATGTAGCTTATAAATAAATTCTATAATAGATAGCTTATAAATAAATTCTATAATAAGTAGCTTATAAATAAATTCTATAATAGATAGCTTATTAATAAATTCTATAATAGATAGCTTATTAATAAATTCTATAATAGATAGCTTATAAATAAATTCTATAATAGATAACTTATAAATAAATTCTATAATAGATGGCTTATAAATGAATTCTATAATAGATAGCTTATAAATAAATTCTATAATAGATAACTTATAAATAAATTCTATAATAGATAGCTTATAAATAAATTCTATAATATATAGCTTATAAATAAATTCTATAATATATAGCTTATAAATAAATTCTATAATAGATAGCTTATAAATAAATTCTATAATAGATAGCTTATAAATAAATTCTATAATAGATAGCTTATAAATAAATTCTATAATAGATAGCTTATAAATAAATTCTATAATAGATAGCTTATAAATAAATTCTTTAATAGATTACTTATAAATACATTCTGTAATAGATAGCTTATAAATAAATTCTATAATAGATAGCTTATAAATAAATTCTATAATATATAGCTTATAAATAAATTCTATTATAGATAGCTTATAAATAAATTCTATAATAGATAACTTATAAATAAATTCTATAATATATAGCTTATAAATAAATTCTATCATAGATAGCTTATGAATAAATTCTATAATAGATAGCTTATGAATAAATTCTATAATATATAGCTTATAAATAAATTCTATAATAGATAACTTATAAATAAATTCTATAATAGATAGCTTATGAATAAATTCTATAATAGATGACTTATAAATACATTCTATAATATATAGCTTATAAATAAATTCTATAATAGATAACTTATAAATAAATTCTATAATAGATAGCTTATAAATAAATTCTATAATAGATAGCTTATAAATAAATTCTATAATAGATAGCTTATAAATAAATTCTATAATAGATAGCTTATAAATAAATTCTATAATAGATAGCTTATAAATAAATTCTATAATAGATTACTTATAAATAAATTCTATAATAGATAGCTTATAAATCAATTCTATAATAGATAGCTTATAAATAAATTCTATAATATATAGCTTATAAATAAATTCTATAATAGATGGCTTATAAATAAATTCTATAATAGATAGCTTTGAAATAAATTCTATAATAAGTAGCTTATAAATAAATTCTATAATATATAGCTTATGAATAAATTCTATAATATGTAGCTTATAAATAAATTCTATAATAGATAGCTTATAAATAAATTCTATAATAAGTAGCTTATAAATAAATTCTATAATAGATAGCTTATTAATAAATTCTATAATAGATAGCTTATTAATAAATTCTATAATAGATAGCTTATTAATAAATTCTATAATAGATAGCTTATTAATAAATTCTATAATAGATAGCTTATAAATAAATTCTATAATAGATACCTTATAAATAAATTCTATAATAGATAGCTTATAAATAAATTCTATAATAGATAGCTTATAAATAAATTCTATAATAGATAGCTTATAAATAAATTCTATAATAGATAGCTTATAAATAAATTCTATAAGAGATTACTTATAAATAAATTCTATAATAGATAGCTTATAAATAAATTCTATAATAGATAGCTTATAAATAAATTCTATAATATATAGCTTATAAATAAATTCTATAATAGATGGCTTATAAATAAATTCTATAATATATAGCTTATGAAAAAATTCTATAATATGTAGCTTATAAATAAATTCTATAATAGATAGCTTATAAATAAATTCTATAATAAGTAGCTTATAAATAAATTCTATAATAGATAGCTTATTAATAAATTCTATAATAGATAGCTTATTAATAAATTCTATAATAGATAGCTTATAAATTAATTCTATAATAGATAACTTATAAATAAATTCTATAATAGATGGCTTATAAATGAATTCTATAATAGATAGCTTATAAATAAATTCTATAATAGATAACTTATAAATAAATTCTATAATAGATAGCTTATAAATAAATTCTATAATATATAGCTTATAAATAAATTCTATCATAGATAGCTTATGAATAAATTCTATAATAGATAGCTTATAAATAAATTCTATAATATATAGCTTATAAATAAATTCTATAATAGATAACTTATAAATAAATTCTATAATAGATAGCTTATGAATAAATGCTATAATAGATGACTTATAAATACATTCTATAATATATAGCTTATAAATAAATTCTATAATAGATAACTTATAAATAAATTCTATAATAGATAGCTTATAAATAAATTCTATAATAGATAGCTTATAAATAAATTCTATAATAGATAGCTTATAAATTAATTCTATAATAGATAGCTTATAAATAAATTCTATAATAGATAGCTTATAAATAAATTCTATAATAGATTACTTATAAATAAATTCTATAATAGATAGCTTATAAATCAATTCTATAATAGATAGCTTATAAATAAATTCTATAATATATAGCTTATAAATAAATTCTATAATAGATGGCTTATAAATAAATTCTATAATAGATAGCTTTGAAATAAATTCTATAATAAGTAGCTTATAAATAAATTCTATAATATATAGCTTATGAATAAATTCTATAATATGTAGCTTATAAATAAATTCTATAATAGATAGCTTATAAATAAATTCTATAATAAGTAGCTTATAAATAAATTCTATAATAGATAGCTTATTAATAAATTCTATAATAGATAGCTTATTAATAAATTCTATAATAGATAGCTTATTAATAAATTCTATAATAGATAGCTTATTAATAAATTCTATAATAGATAGCTTGTAAATAAATTCTATAATAGATAGCTTATAAATAAATTCTATAATAGATAGCTTATAAATAAATTCTATAATAGATAGCTTATAAATAAATTCTATAATAGATAGCTTATAAATAAATTCTATAATAGATAGCTTATAAATAAATTCTATAATAGATTACTTATAAATAAATTCTATAATAGATAGCTTATAAATAAATTCTATAATAGATAGCTTATAAATAAATTCTATAATATATAGCTTATAAATAAATTCTATAATAGATGGCTTATAAATAAATTCTATAATATATAGCTTATGAAAAAATTCTATAATATGTAGCTTATAAATAAATTCTATAATAGATAGCTTATAAATAAATTCTATAATAAGTAGCTTATAAATAAATTCTATAATAGATAGCTTATTAATAAATTCTATAATAGATAGCTTATTAATAAATTCTATAATAGATAGCTTATAAATAAATTCTATAATAGATAACTTATAAATAAATTCTATAATAGATGGCTTATAAATGAATTCTATAATAGATAGCTTATAAATAAATTCTATAATAGATAACTTATAAATAAATTCTATAATAGATAGCTTATAAATAAATTCTATAATATATAGCTTATAAATAAATTCTATAATATATAGCTTATAAATAAATTCTATAATAGATAGCTTATAAATAAATTCTATAATAGATAGCTTATAAATAAATTCTATAATAGATAGCTTATAAATAAATTCTATAATAGATAGCTTATAAATAAATTCTATAATAGATAGCTTATAAATAAATTCTTTAATAGATTACTTATAAATACATTCTGTAATAGATAGCTTATAAATAAATTCTATAATAGATAGCTTATAAATAAATTCTATAATATATAGCTTATAAATAAATTCTATTATAGATAGCTTATAAATAAATTCTATAATAGATAACTTATAAATAAATTCTATAATATATAGCTTATAAATAAATTCTATCATAGATAGCTTATGAATAAATTCTATAATATATAGCTTATAAATAAATTCTATAATAGATAACTTATAAATAAATTCTATAATAGATAGCTTATGAATAAATTCTATAATAGATGACTTATAAATACATTCTATAATATATAGCTTATAAATAAATTCTATAATAGATAACTTATAAATAAATTCTATAATAGATAGCTTATAAATAAATTCTATAATAGATAGCTTATAAATAAATTCTATAATAGATAGCTTATAAATAAATTCTATAATAGATAGCTTATAAATAAATTCTATAATAGATAGCTTATAAATAAATTCTATAATAGATTACTTATAAATAAATTCTATAATAGATAGCTTATAAATCAATTCTATAATAGATAGCTTATAAATAAATTCTATAATATATAGCTTATAAATAAATTCTATAATAGATGGCTTATAAATAAATTCTATAATAGATAGCTTTGAAATAAATTCTATAATAAGTAGCTTATAAATAAATTCTATAATATATAGCTTATGAATAAATTCTATAATATGTAGCTTATAAATAAATTCTATAATAGATAGCTTATAAATAAATTCTATAATAAGTAGCTTATAAATAAATTCTATAATAGATAGCTTATTAATAAATTCTATAATAGATAGCTTATTAATAAATTCTATAATAGATAGCTTATTAATAAATTCTATAATAGATAGCTTATTAATAAATTCTATAATAGATAGCTTATAAATAAATTCTATAATAGATACCTTATAAATAAATTCTATAATAGATAGCTTATAAATAAATTCTATAATAGATAGCTTATAAATAAATTCTATAATAGATAGCTTATAAATAAATTCTATAATAGATAGCTTATAAATAAATTCTATAATAGATTACTTATAAATAAATTCTATAATAGATAGCTTATAAATAAATTCTATAATAGATAGCTTATAAATAAATTCTATAATATATAGCTTATAAATAAATTCTATAATAGATGGCTTATAAATAAATTCTATAATATATAGCTTATGAAAAAATTCTATAATATGTAGCTTATAAATAAATTCTATAATAGATAGCTTATAAATAAATTCTATAATAAGTAGCTTATAAATAAATTCTATAATAGATAGCTTATTAATAAATTCTATAATAGATAGCTTATTAATAAATTCTATAATAGATAGCTTATAAATTAATTCTATAATAGATAACTTATAAATAAATTCTATAATAGATGGCTTATTAATGAATTCTATAATAACTAGCTTATAAATAAATTCTATAATAGATAACTTATAAATAAATTCTATAATAGATAGCTTATAAATAAATTCTATAATATATATCTTATAAATAAATTCTATCATAGATAGCTTATGAATAAATTCTATAATAGATAGCTTATAAATAAATTCTATAATATATAGCTTATAAATAAATTCTATAATAGATAACTTATAAATAAATTCTATAATAGATAGCTTATGAATAAATTCTATAATAGATGACTTATAAATACATTCTATAATATATAGCTTATAAATAAATTCTATAATAGATAACTTATAAATAAATTCTATAATAGATAGCTTATAAATAAATTCTATAATAGATAGCTTATAAATAAATTCTATAATAGATAGCTTATAAATAAATTCTATAATAGATAGCTTATAAATAAATTCTATAATAGATAGCTTATAAATAAATTCTATAATAGATTACTTATAAATAAATTCTATAATAGATAGCTTATAAATCAATTCTATAATAGATAGCTTATAAATAAATTCTATAATATATAGCTTATAAATAAATTCTATAATAGATGGCTTATAAATAAATTCTATAATAGATAGCTTTGAAATAAATTCTATAATAGATAGCTTATAAATAAATTCTATAATAGATAGCTTATAAATAAATTCTATAATATATAGCTTATTAATAAATTCTATAATAGATAGCTTATTAATAAATTCTATAATAGATAGCTTATTAATAAATTCTATAATAGATAGCTTATAAATAAATTCTATAATAGATAGCTTATAAATAAATTCTATAATAGATAGCTTATAAATAAATTCTATAATAGATAGCTTATAAATAAATTCTATAATAGATAGCTTATAAATAAATTCTATAATAGATAGCTTATAAATAAATTCTATAATATATAGCTTATAAATAAATTCTATAATAGATGGCTTATAAATAAATTCTATAATAGATAGCTTATAAATAAATTCTATAATAGATAGCTTATAAATAAATTCTATAATAGATTACTTATAAATAAATTCTATAATAGATAGCTTATAAATCAATTCTATAATAGATAGCTTATAAATAAATTCTATAATATATAGCTTATAAATAAATTCTATAATAGATGGCTTATAAATAAATTCTATAATAGATAGCTTTGAAATAAATTCTATAATAGATAGCTTATAAATAAATTCTATAATAGATAGCTTATAAATAAATTCTATAATATATAGCTTATTAATAAATTCTATAATAGATAGCTTATTAATAAATTCTATAATAGATAGCTTATTAATAAATTCTATAATAGATAGCTTATAAATAAATTCTATAATAGATAGCTTATAAATAAATTCTATAATAGATAGCTTATAAATAAATTCTATAATAGATAGCTTATAAATAAATTCTATAATAGATAGCTTATAAATAAATTCTATAATAGATAGCTTATAAATAAATTCTATAATATATAGCTTATAAATAAATTCTATAATAGATGGCTTATAAATAAATTCTATAATAGATAGCTTATAAATAAATTCTATAATAGATAGCTTATAAATAAATTCTATAATAGATTACTTATAAATAAATTCTATAATAGATAGCTTATAAATCAATTCTATAATAGATAGCTTATAAATAAATTCTATAATATATAGCTTATAAATAAATTCTATAATATATAGCTTATGAATAAATTCTATAATATGTAGCTTATAAATAAATTCTATAATAGATAGCTTATAAATAAATTCTATAATAAGTAGCTTATAAATAAATTCTATAATAGATAGCTTATTAATAAATTCTATAATAGATAGCTTATTAATAAATTCTATAATAGATAGCTTATTAATAAATTCTATAATAGATAGCTTATAAATAAATTCTATAATAGATAGCTTATAAATAAATTCTATAATAGATAGCTTATAAATAAATTCTATAATAGATAGCTTATAAATAAATTCTATAATAGATAGCTTATAAATAAATTCTATAATAGATAGCTTATAAATAAATTCTATAATATATAGCTTATAAATAAATTCTATAATAGATGGCTTATAAATAAATTCTATAATATATAGCTTATGAAAAAATTCTATAATATGTAGCTTATAAATAAATTCTATAATAGATAGCTTATAAATAAATTCTATAATAAGTAGCTTATAAATAAATTCTATAATAGATAGCTTATTAATAAATTCTATAATAGATAGCTTATTAATAAATTCTATAATAGATAGCTTATAAATAAATTCTATAATAGATAACTTATAAATAAATTCTATAATAGATGGCTTATAAATGAATTCTATAATAGATAGCTTATAAATAAATTCTATAATAGATAACTTATAAATAAATTCTATAATAGATAGCTTATAAATAAATTCTATAATATATAGCTTATAAATAAATTCTATAATATATAGCTTATAAATAAATTCTATAATATATAGCTTATAAATAAATTCTATAATAGATAGCTTATAAATAAATTCTATAATAGATAGCTTATAAATAAATTCTATAATAGATAGCTTATAAATAAATTCTTTAATAGATTACTTATAAATACATTCTGTAATAG
Organism: Sepiola atlantica; assembly: GCA_963556195.1. Lineage (NCBI taxonomy): Eukaryota > Metazoa > Mollusca > Cephalopoda > Sepiida > Sepiolidae > Sepiola > Sepiola atlantica. The sequence continues at coordinate 55,342,874 of OY744543.1, read as the reverse complement.
ATAGCTTATAAATAAATTCTATAATAGATAGCTTATAAATATATTCTATAATATATAGCTTATAAATAAATTCTATTATAGATAGCTTATAAATAAATTCTATAATAGATAACTTATAAATAAATTCTATAATAGATGGCTTATAAATGAATTCTATAATAGATAGCTTATAAATAAATTCTATAATAGATAACTTATAAATAAATTCTATAATACATAGCTTATAAATAAATTCTATAATATATAGCTCATAAATAAATTCTATAATATATAGCTTATAAATAAAATCTATAATAGATAGCTTATAAATAAATTCTATAATAGATAGCTTATTAATAAATTCTATAATAGATAACTTATAAATAAATTCTATAACAGATAGCTCATAAATTAATTCTATAACAGATAGCTTATAAATAAATTATATAATAGATAACTTATAAATAAATTCTATAATAGATAGCTTATAAATAAATTCTATAATAAGTAGCTTATAAATAAATTCTATAATAAATAACTTATAAATAAATTCTATAATAGATAGCTTATAAATAAATTCTTTAATAAATAACTTACAAATAAATTATGTAATATATAGCTGATAAATAAATTCTATAATAAATAACTGTAGTGTTACTGCACCGGAGATTCATCGGTAAGGGGACGAGTTACGGCCCCTGGCGCTGACTCAGTTCTAGTGAATTCAGGAACTTTTCAAATGTTTTTGACTTCCTGCACTTCACAAGTAGCCCCCATCATTTGCAAGGAAACGGAGAAGCAGAACGTGCAGTCCAGACAATAAAAAACTTATTGAAGAAAGCAAGTGACCTATACATAGCACTGCTGAATTATCGCAGCACTCCTCTGCAACACGGCAAGAGTCCTGCAGAGCTGTTAATGAATAGAAAACTAAGAACACGGATCCCTACCATTCCTCAAAGAAATTCATTTGATAAGCAAAACATCGAGGAACATAGAAGGGCAGACACCCGGCTCAAAGCCAGACAAAAGCAAAACTATGACAAACGTCATCGGGCTAAAGATCGTCATGCCTTTGAAAAAGGACAACCAGTCTGGGTCAAGATACCTAAGACCAGTACAGCTATAGTAAGTAAAACTCTGTCACCAAGGTCAGTCCTAGTTAAGACAGATTCAGGACTACACCGACGCAACAAAAGTAATCTGCGCCTAAGGAATGGAGAAACCAGCTTCTCTCAGGTGGCTACCCCACAGGAAGCAAACACCTTACCACGTTCCCCTCGATATGGATATATGTATAGCTGTGATGTTTATTTACTCCTCGCGGAGTTAGGCACAAGGCCAGTTTTATCTTACTCCCACAAGTAAGATGTGACCCAAGATCGGGTCGAGCAAGTGGGGTTAAAAGCCAGCGCTCGAGAGGTGAGCACTCTGGCCATTTAAAAATTGCCTGGGCAGCCCCGTCGGCATTCCCCGGTAGGGGCGCCTCAGACAGTAAGCAATAAACTTACTCCTCCCCAAAGAGGGGAGGCGAAGCCTGGGAGGGTGGACCTCCTAGAACTGCACAGGACAGGCGTGCAGTATCCATCGGAACAGATACTACACTTTGATCTTGTGATGATAACTCAACAGATCTTCCCAGTAACCAAAGAAACATCCCACTAGAGAGTTCCAGAGGTCCTGACCAAGGGAAATATACAAGATGCGGTCGAAGGTTCGACCACCTAAGACTGTCCTTGTAAAGAACTTTACAACCGAAAGGGGGGTGTAGTGTTACTGCACCGGGGATTCACCGGTAAGGGGACGAGTTACGGCCCCTGGCGATGACACAGTGAGAATGTAATTTGACCGCCAATAAACCTTGTTACTATACTTCTCTCTGTCTTACTACTCATTTAACCCAGCCGATAACATTACAATAAATTCTATAATAAATAACTTATAAATAAATTCTATAATATATAGCTTATAAATAAATTCTATAATATATAGCTTATAAATACATTCTATAATAAATAACTTATAAATAAATTCTATAATAGATAACTTATAAATAAATTCTATAATAAATAACTTATAAATAAATTCTATAATAGATAGCTTATAAATAAATTCTATAATATATAGCTTATAAATGAATTCTATAATAGATAGCGTATAAATAAATTCTATAATAGATAGCTTATAAATAAATTCTATAATAGATAGCTTATAAATAAATTCTATAATACATATCTTATAAATAAATTCTATAATAGATAACTTATAAATAAATTCTATAATAGATAGCTTATAAATAAATTCTATAATAGATAACTTATAAATAAATTCTATAATAGATAGCTTATAAATAAATTCTATAATAGATAGCTTATAAATAAATTCTATAATAGATAGCTTATAAATAAATTCTATAATAGATAACTTATAAATAAATTCTATCATAGATAGTGTTCGGATCGAGGGTCATGTTCCCCCGATTATAGACGTGTTCAGTAAATCAAGTAATGTTGCATGCAAAGACAGAGTAATAATTAATAAACAAAATGAAGTAGTTCAAATAAGGTTTATTGAACGTGTGTGTACGTGGAATGATGAAGTGTGTGATGTATGCATGTGTGTCGATGGAAAAACAGTTCTTGAAAAGGTATAAGAAGAAATGAATCCGGCGTACACAAAGAAAATGAGTTGTTAACTCTTACCGTTGTTTGACCACGTGTGTTGGTAGTTGTTATGCCGATTGAAGAGAAAAGCGTGAGACGAAACGCTAGTGTATTAGCGTCGTTCTGTCGAGGCCAATTGACCAGAAGAAAAAAAAGTGAAACGGAACGCTGGTGTCAGCGTACTCCTGTCGAGGCTGGTGAAGAAGAGAGATGGATTTTCCGTTTGCAACGGTTTTTATAGTCAGAAGGGCAGATAACTCTGGTGTCGCTTTACAGTGCCACCTGTCGCATGTGGATCTGCGTGTTGTTTGGGTCTGCATTAAGTTTGAGCGCAAGTGAGTCTGCGGTCGAAAAATGCTGAGTGCAAGCGAATTTGCACTTGTTGGTGGCGTTGTTCATGTTGATTAGTCTGCGTGATGCAGAGCTGATGAACAAACGTTGAATTGTCAGTGTTGTCCGGGAATGTTTGGTGCTTGGGTCTGCGCGGTTGTTGATGAGTGAGCACAAGTGAATCTGTGCGGTATTGATGAGTGAGCACAAGTGAGTCTGTGCAGTTGTTGATGAATGAGCACAAGTGAATCTGTGCAGTCGTTGATGAATGAGCACAAGTGAGTCTGTGCAGTTGTTGATGAATGAGCACAAGTGAGTCTGTGCGGTGTTGATGAATGAGCACAAGTGAGTCTGTGCAGGTGTTGATGTTGTTCATGTTAATTAGTCCGTGTTGTGGAGATGATGAACAAACATCTAGTTGTTGAGATTGGTGGTACACTATGGTCAAAATCAGATGCACAAATGTCTGCAAGTGAGTTAGCAGGTCCAGGTACAAGTGGGTCTGTACTGGTGTTGGTGCGCGTCGTTCGAGTTGATGTGTCCTCCAGTTGATCAATGAACGTCCAGTTGTTGAGTATTTAGTCGTGCTTGTGCAGTTGTACTCATTTTGAACTGGTGTAATTTCTTCCATAGTGTCGTCAGTGATGTTTTGTGCTTGATGAATGTCCGGGAAGATGTGGTTGTTCAAGTTGATGTGTCCTCCTGTTTATCAATGAACGTCCAGTTGTTGAAGAGGGTTGGTAGCCCTTGAAAGGTGATGTTGGTGCTTGCTGAGCCTAACTTTTTACAACCAGTATTAAGTCTTGGTGATGTTGTTCGTGTTTAGCATCGTGTGTTGTCTGTTTTGTAGTTTTCTTTTCTTTTATATATATATTTCCAACACGTGGGTAGAAAGGAAAAAGAAAGAAAAAAATGGAGTCGTAATTTGTTTCACACGAGGAATGAGGTTTTTTGTTTTCGTTTTAGTTTGTTTGTATGTTAGTTTCCACGTAGAGAAAGAATAGCGGCTTCTCTTTTCCTTTGTTGTTGAAAAGAAAGAAAAAAAAATTCGTATTTTCTTTTTTTTGAATTTTCATTTCCACGTGGTTAGGGAAAAAGATGGCAGCTTCCTTTTTTTGCTTGTTGTTGAAACAGAAAATAAATTCATATTTTCTTTTTTTTGTTTGAATTTTCATTTCCACGTGAAAAAGATGGCGGCATTATTTTGAATTTTTTTTATCAACACGTGGTCACGAAAAAGATGGGCAGCGTGAGCGTTTGTTTTCTTTTGTTTTCTTTTTATCTCCACGTGTTCAAAACAAAGGAAGTGGCGTCTTGTAAGGTCCTTTTGTTCGTCGAAAAAGAAAAAAAAAGGATTGGCAAATGTTTGTCTTTTTCTTTGTATATAATTTTCCGATACGTGGGTAAAGAAAGAGAAGAAAAAATGAAATTGTAATTTGTTTTATACTCGGAGAGAGCCGAGAAATGTTTGTTTTTCTTTGTTTGGGTATTTCCGCGTGGCCAGGAAAAATGGAGACGGTGGCTTCTTTTTTTTTGTTTGTTTGTATATTTCTACCACGTGGGTAGAAAAAAAAAGGAAAAAGATGGATGCGTAATTCGTTTCACCACGAAAGAAAAAACGAGAAATGATATATATTTTTTTTTTTTGTTCTTGTACGAAATTAATTACTCTGCCCCATACAACAAAGCTTGCACGTCGGGTCACCAATGTTCGGATCGAGGGTCGTGTTCCCGCGATTATAGACGTGTTCAGTAAATCAAGTAATGTTGCATGCAAAGACAGAGTAATAATTAATAAACAAAATGAAGTAGTTCAAATAAGGTTTATTGAACGTGTGTGTACGTGGAATGATGAAGTGTGTGATGTATGCATGTGTGTCGATGGAAAAACAGTTCTTGAAAAGGTATAAGAAGAAATGAATCCGGCGTACACAAAGAAAATGAGTTGTTAACTCTTACCGTTGTTTGACCACGTGTGTTGGTAGTTGTTATGCCGATTGAAGAGAAAAGCGTGAGACGAAACGCTAGTGTATTAGCGTCGTTCTGTCGAGGCCAATTGACCAGAAGAAAAAAAAGTGAAACGGAACGCTGGTGTCAGCGTACTCCTGTCGAGGCTGGTGAAGAAGAGAGATGGATTTTCCGTTTGCAACGGTTTTTATAGTCAGAAGGGCAGATAACTCTGGTGTCGCTTTACAGTGCCACCTGTCGGTGAAAAAGCGACACCTACCGGCAAACCGGTGTAGTTATGTTTTGAAAGGAGGTAACTGCTACAATAGCTTGTAAATAAATTCTATGATCGATAACTTATAAATAAATTCTATCATAGATAGCTTGTAAATAAATTATATGATCGATAAGTTATAAATAAATCCTATAATAGATAGCTTATAAATAAATTCAGATAACAGATAACTTATAAATAAATTCTATAATAGATAGCTTATAAATAAATTCAGATAACTTATTCTTAATTGTTTTTAAATCCCATTTCTAGAAATCATGAGTGCCAGCTAAATCTTGGTTGATCACACTTATTAACAAAATTTTGATAAATTATTTTTTAACGATGCATATACGAAATAAGGAAAATAATTATGTGTTTAAAGCAAACACCTTGGGGAGTGGCCGTTTCTTCCTACCTGGAGCTCAATTTAAAAATAATGATACTTGTTAGATTATCTAAATCATAAATATTACTTCATTTTTCATCCATCAAAACAAAATAAAAACAGATACTGATATAAAAAGTTTTATTGAAATTTACTGATTTTTTAAATTTTATCCACTTAAACATTTCTTAGTAATTTGATAAATTTAAATGTTTTTATTGATTTTCTTGCTCACACAGATCCCCCAAAAGAATATCGAAAAACATAAACAGACACTACAGACGAAACACTGATATTATCTTAATACAACTATTAGTGCTACTATTATTATTATTTAAACTACTACTACTTATAATTACATGTTAGTAGCGAAAATGTTGTCTTATGGCAAAAACTTTTGGTACAAACGTTTTCTTATAGTTGCAGTGTGAGTACGGTTTACGTTGGTCGCTAGTTCCCCCCATTCTCGTTTTTTATAAGTAAAAATATGGATGCGACTCTCAAAAAAAAAAAATATATATATATATATATACATATTTACATATATATATATATATATATATAGGGAGTTTGAATTACCTACTAGACACTATCCTCGAGTGTCTTCGGTCTCTCTGTATAAGGGTTTGTCAGGACAACCTGACATGAGGATACTTCACCTTACAAGTTAACTCCAACAAAATATTCAATATAAAATAGTATTCGAAGCACAAATAAGATCCACTCGACATTGGCTCATATGAGGAATAGGGCACCTTCTCCATATAATGTTACCTCAAGTAACAACACTTAGCTGGATACTCCACCAGACTAGATCAAATCTTGTCCTGGAATCCGGTTCGACCAAGAGACCAAAAGAAAGATATACTATAACATCCTGAACTGGTCAATTGGTGAGAGGACAATTAATGTTCTTAACTTCTTTACTAACTCAACGTTTAAGAGATAAAAGAGAACTTTTATAGAATATTCGAATATCTATGTATCTCATACAGAGAACAAGTGTTAGCCCCAGGTAGCGGCCCCTTGATTTCTGAGAACTTCGACTTAAGTAAAATGAAACAAAAAGGGATATATATATATATATATATATATATATATATATATATATATATATATATATATATATATATATATATATATATATATGATATTTTTTTATTTATACAGACATGTACATAATCTGCGACACTGGCATGTCGATGTTATCGATCAACAACTGTTATAAACTGAGATCTCATCAGACAGAAAGGAAATCTGATCTTTCCCTCAGATCATATTTGGAAAAAATGAAGTGGAAAAGAAAATAAAATAAAAAAGAAACAGAACTCAAAATTTAAAAAAATTAAGATTGGAAAGTCACGTGCTCAGATTTGAAACCGCCGAAAATCAAATATAATATAAACTAGATAGATGAGGATAGAGAAAAGGGAAAAGAAAAGGAGGTCAAATTTCCTGGCACATTTTAACGGCTGTTTAATGTCTGGATATGTGTTAAAAGTTGCTTCAGCGTGTCAATACTATTCGCGATGTGGGAGTGGGAAGGAAGACGCAGTCTTCAGCTTGGCCTTAATTCTAAATAAAAATAATCATATATATATATATAAAAGCTCTATTAGATATTGAGCACTCTTTATAAGCCCGGTTGAAATTCTTTGGATTTTTATCCTGTGGATGTTTACTTTACCTGGATTATATATATATATATATATATATATATATATATATATATATATACACTCTCCCCGCCCTCGCCCCATCACCTCCCACACCTTTCTATTACACAACCCTAACATCTTGGCCTCCTGTTTCTCTCATCTCATGGCTAAATTAAAAAAGATTCAACAGACATATCTCGTATCCCCTCCCCCTTCATAATTTAAATTAATTCCAGCCACAGCCAAGTTCGCCTCCAACTCCCTCCGCAGTTATCGTAATACCTCCCCCCACCTCCTTATGATGTTATACTCCAACCGCTTGCCACTACCACCATTTATTTGTATCTCATCTATTTCTATCTTATATATATATATATGTTTAACGTTAACTAATGGCGAAACGTCAACAAAGTTTTATTTTAGTTTAAAACTTTCAGTTGTAGTCAGTGTTTATATATATATATATATATATATATATATATATATATATTGTTTAATTTTACTTCAGTTGAAGTTCTCAGAAATCAAGGGGCCGCTTCCAGGGGTTAACCTTTGATCTCTATATGAGATACATAGGTATTCATGTGTTCCAATAAAGTACTATTTTATCTCTCAAGCGTTGAGTTAGTAAAGAAGTTGAGAGCATCAATTTTCGTCTCCCCAATTGACCAGTTTATTATGTTATAGTATATCTTTCTTTTGGTCTTACCGGATTCCAGGAGAAGAATTCATCTAGTCTGGTGGAGTATCCAGCTGAGTGCTGTTACTTGAGTTAACCTCACTAGGAGGTGCCCCATTCCTCGTATAAGCTGGTATATAGCCAAACCGAAATCTTATTTGGGCTTCGAATACTATGTTATTTTTAATATTTTGTCAGGGTTAACTTGTAAGGTAAAGTATCCTCATGTAAGGTTTTCCTGACAAATCTTTTTATAGAGAGACCGAAGACAATCAAGGATGGTGTCTAGTAGGTAATTCAAACTCTCTCTGTATGTGTGTGTGTGTGTATATATGGAAATTTTTAAAAATTTTAAATACTTATGAGGACTCTGAAATACCTGAATAGTACACGGGCGCAGGATATCTCATAGAAACCCAGTGCTTGGCCTTGTTTCCTGACTAGGACAATGAACACCGTCTCTCTTTCTCTCTATCTGGGCAAATTGGGGAAAATTTTTTGTCACTAAGTCTCACATGACTAGTCTGAGTCGATTTTGTTCTGACAGGTTGAGGGAACCGGTTACACAGCTTGTCTGGCTGCTGTTTCCGACTGGTAGTACAGGAGCCCTAACTTTTAGGTAGCGCTAAGAGCAGCTGCTCTATCAACAGTTGTATAATATCGTGGGTAACTGTACGTGCCATGTCGCCCATGGAAAGGGACCCTACAGTTATCCCTGGTGGGCTTTCCCGAGGCACACAACCCCCATGAATCAAGTCTTGATTATTATCTTGTTGTGTGAGCTCATTAGCACCAAACAAGCACCCACTTTGCCCCCCCCCACTCTATCTAAAACCAAAATGACAATACAAAGAAAAAGAAACAACCCTAAACTAGACACCCACCATAAACATCTTCGCCTCCACCCTTGAGGCTAGCATTCACAAATGTCCGATACATCATAAAAAACATTTACACCTCACAAGCATGTGGGCCTGATATTATACCAGTAATAGTGATAAAGAAATGCTCTGCTGAACTGGCCCCTATCCTCTCTAAACTCTACAACACATGCCTTGCTGAATCATGCTTCCCTAATAGCCTCTATGGTACCAGTCTTCAAGAATTCTGGAGATAGAAGTGACCCTCAGAATTATCGCCCCATTCTACTCCCATTCTTCGCTAAAATCTTTGAATCTTTAATAAATCTAGCGATAGTCTGTCATCTTGTTAATGCGAAACTTTTTTCTGACCATCAGTATGGATTTAGGCAAGCACGGTCTACTGCAGATATCCTAACGATCATCTCTGAACACATATACTATACACTGGAAAAGGCAGGTGAAGCTAGGGCGGTAGCGCTTGATATATCCAAGGCCTTTGACAGAGTCTGGCATAAAGGTCTTTTCATAAAAAATAATTCATAATTCATAATTTTTACTGGACGAATATTAAATATAATTAGATCCAGGTTTAGCCAAATAACATGACATAAATGCAGGTGTACCCCAGGGATCGATCCGTGGCCCTTTATTGTTCCTGATTTTCATACGACCTCCCTGATGACATTGTGTCTGGCATAGGTATATATGCTGACGACACCACCCTCTACTCTTACTCTTGTCATATGGGTAAAATGGATGCGTTCACATTAAGCCTAATCCTTGGAAAGTGATCGTCAATCTGTAGTGGAATGGGGTCATGAATTGATCGTAACCTTTAATGCTGCTCAGACAAAGCTTCTTTTCCTTCAACAACTACAAGAAACCTCTTCAACCACCGATTGTCATGGCAAATTACACTCTACCGAGAGTACAACATTCAAACTCCTTGGCCTCACATTCACAGGTAACATGAATTGGAACAAATACATAGAAGATATTGCCAAGGCTGCTGCAAAGAAAGTGGGCTCCATCTACCGTGCTAGTAAACTTCTCATACCTGACAGTATCCTATATCTCTACAAAGCCACCATCCGCCGATGCATGGAGTATTGTTGTCATATCTGGGCTGGTTCACCATCCACTAGTCTCTCCTTCTTAGACAGGGTCCAATAAAGAGTCGCCAACTTAATAGGTCCCTCACTATCCACCAAGCTCCAGCTCCTGTCCCATCGCCGCAATGTTGCATCCTGTACTTTTTTTACAAGTACTTCAATGGAATGTGCTCCGGTGACTTGCTGCTCTGGTGCCCCATCGGCATAAATACACTTGACCAACCCGACAATCAGCTAAATCCCATCCATTCACTGTGGAGGTCCCCAGATGCTGGAGAGCCTTCTACTTCAATAGCTTCTTTTGTCGAGCTGTCGGTCTTTGGAACTCCCTCCCTGCTCCTCGTTTCCCCGACTGTACCGACATGCAGAAATTTAAAACTAATGTGAAGAAACATCTCGCTGCACTGCTTCGAATTTAGGATGCCATCCTAAACGTTCACCCTAATTCTCATAGCGCCTTACGTCTACAGTGCCAACTTGCCTTGTTTGGGGTGAACTAAGTTAAAAAAAAAATATAAAAAATCGTATCAAAATTTAGTATGTGTTCATGAGATCGTCAATATTTGGACATCTTGAATGTGGAAGGGGGAATATTCGTATTGATTAAGTGACTGTACAGTAACTGAAGTGTCACATGATGATTTCGGATTTCTAATATTTGGTAGCTCACAGACTGGCAAAGTCACAGATATAAAAGTATGGACGATGTTGTGGGGACGCTAGGATCTGAATCGAGAACTTCTCAAGTTCTGGTTAATCCTGGCTTTCATCAATACTGTGAACCGAACGAAAGTGGCTCAGAAATGGGCGTTTTTATT